>VDFB02000008.1:310847924-311091027 GCA_007258455.2 Sequoia sempervirens
ATTGAGGAACAAGGTACGCCATCATCCCCACGTGAACCTCAAGGTATTTCTTCTATTCCACCCTCGATCGAAGGTATGCAATCTAGCCCACCTCAATTAAATATTGATGAAATTGGTAATGTAGAGATGTATGTACCTAAGAGAACACCACCTAGAATTTTGTGTAGAAAGCCAAAGTTTTTGATTAATATTAATGAGGATATTTTGCAGCACATGGAAGGTAAGATTCTAGAACGCACTTGTAGAAGATATGCTGATAAGATTTGGCAAATGTTCTTTGAAAGGCTAAATGAGACTGCAAGATGTCAACTATTTGTCCAAATGATGCGGGGTTTAAAGTACAAAAACATCATGAAGACTCTTGGGTTGAGAACATCGAATGCATCAAGTGAAAGCACTATTGTGAAGAATCTAATGGATGCTTATGAAACTGTGGGTAAGACCTCACGCTCAAAGGATAGTAATGTCACACGACGTGTCATTACATCAACTATGGTAAGCTATCAAACAAAGAGATCTCGCCTCATTAAAAAGACAAGTGAACAAGTGGGAATTAGTAGAAAAACTTTATCAAAAGCCGTTCAAAGGCGGCAAAGAATTGAGGGCACCGATTTAAATGAATTATGGGCATTCTCGAGACTCACCCTACAAAGATAAAAAAGTTGTTGCAGCATTGAGAACACTAATTGAAGATTATTGGAAGAACAATACAAGGCCATCTCTGAATCAAAGGGATGTCGTAAGAAGGAGAATCAGTAGTCGAAACCGTGAGCCACATCCAAAGCATTTTTTGGATACGACTCAAACCCAATTTTTTCATAAATTTCAAAATGATTATCCTCAAATTAGTATTTCTCAAAGATTTTTTGAAATGATTAAACCTTTTATGTCAAGATAAATCACACACGCACTACTTGTTGTAAACTGCATATTGAATTCTCTAACCATTTTGATGTTTATCATTCATACGTTTAGATATGCACACTAACGATGTTTTGCGTAGATTGTGGCATAGAAGCCCCACCAAAATCTTCAAGAAAGTTCTTATCAAAATTTTATGTGTGAAATAGAGGGCGCCAACATTCTATATAAGACGATGCTTGGATGGTTCATGGTGCTATCATGTGGCTTGCAAATCTAATGCTAGTATGTCAACATATGTGCCACATATGAGGTGGGACAAAACTAGTAGAGTCTCGAAGTAGAAAAATAGTGGCATATGGTACAAAAAGATGGGTCCGAGCAAAAGGTGTGAGCTTGGCTATTCAAAAAATTCCTGCTGCATCGCCTTCATGTCCATGTTTCAGGAGACCTAGTGTATGAGCATGCAAGGCATAACGCATAGAGCCCGCATGGTCGGACACACCAAGCCATGAGCGAAACCCTTCCACTTGGCATAGCATCGCTGGTTGACTTTGTAGAGAACTACACCTACAGCCATAGCGCAGGTGTAGTCATAGTATTACAACTCCACATAGGTTTCGATATTTGTGCACATAGCATTCATACATGCAAACTGGAGCAGTACGAGGGACGAAGGAAGGTATTGAGGGAGTATCACTTTATATTAGTGATGATCGCACACTTTCTAGAGTTCGCGTAAGGTTGCTTCCCAGATGTTCTACAACCATTTGGCTCCGTGAGTCGCATATCATAATGGGTCGGGTATATAATATGGTCGACAACCGGGTAACACGTCAAGAAATTATGATGTTCCCATCGGGTTGTAGGATGCATCTCACTACACATGTTCAACATATGTGGAACTTTTGTGAAGTCAGACATGGAAAGGGGGAGCATGACGGTGCAGGAGCATGTGTGAAAAGAGCATTAGCATGAGAAGAGTTAAAGTATCAAGACAGTGCACAGTTGACAGATGCAATCGTCGAGTGGTGTAATGCTTCGATGGGTCCAGGTAATGAAGGTACATCTTTAGTTCTTATTTTTTTTTGGTTGATGGATGATACTAACATTGCACCATATGAGGATTGTTGTACACTAACAGGATCAAGTGAGTTGCACTCTTTCCTTAGCTCAAATGCAGGTCCATGGAGTATCGATACACATAAGATGGCATGCTTTTGTTCTTCATGTACAATGCAAGCCTAGAATGATTGTGAGTTAGGGGAGTGGGTTGACAAATGGTTGACAAGTTATCTTATCCCACTTCACATGTATCACCCTCCAATGGCATTGGAACTAACATAGATGGAATCATCGGTTGACTTTGACCATGTATCAAATCTAGTTCAACCAGGTAATATATCTACTTGCTTAGTATTTTAAATTCCATATTGTTATCTTACTTTGTACTCTATTCATAATGTTGACTAATTTCAAGAGATATGATGGACATATAAATGCAGGGCATGTTCATGTTGTTATTGCAGATGAAGACAACGAAGAAGGTACAGACTATTACTTGTGTCATTATGTTGAGGCAAAAAAGAAATTGGAAGCCCCAATTGTAGATGGAGAAAACATTGAATACCCTACAGGACCAGTTGTTGTTACTAGAACGTGGCTCAGTAGGTACCCACATAAGAGTGTTAAACATTGGTTGTTTGAGGAATTTGACATGCATCGTAAGATTCTTCATTACTCAAACCTTGTCATGGCATCCAATGTTCGTTTGACCAAATATAAGGGTAGAGCTTTGAACAAGACCTTGTGGAAGGTCCGTGAGTCTGACCATGAGGCAATACTTGACACAATAAAGAGTAGAGCAGATTTGGATGGTTCATTGGATTAATTTGTAAGTATATGCACAACTGTTCTTATTAATTTATACTTGATGGTAAAATTTGTTAGTAAGTCTCATTTTTTTATGTTAATATATGCATATTTAATGTCTTCCCATTCTTGTAGTTTCGAAGGCGTCTGGCATTATGCTCTGATGGATGTTTATACCCTACTCCAAAGCTCCCATTTTGGCATAGGTTATGGAATTTGGCTTCACACCTGCTAATTGCATTTGCTTGAAAGTTTCTAAAGCCTTTTTAGAAAATCCATTTTGTGTATATCCTGCAATCATCGTATTCCATGAGATGGCTTCTCTTTCAGGAATTTTGTCAAACAGTTCATAAGCCTTGTCTATGCTTCCACATTTTGCATACATGTCTACTAGGGCAGTTGTAACTACAACATCTAACAAAATTCCTCTATTATTTATTCTTTGATTGATGTTCATACCCTGTTCCAAAGCCCCCATTTTGGTACAAGTAGGAAAGATGTTGGAAAAGGTTGTGGAATTTGGATTTATACCTACCAATTGCTTTTGCTTGAAACTTTCTAAAGCATTTTCAACAAATCCATTTTGTGCATATCTAGCAATAATTGCAGTCAATGAGATGACATCTCTTTGAGGCATTCTGTCAAAAAATTTGCATGCTTTCTCTATGCTTCCACATTTTGCATACATGTCTACCAAATCATTAGTCATGAATTAGGATGAGTCTCTTAGATTACCTAAGTCAATAGTGTGAAAATTGCAATCTTGCACAAATGTTGCTCTTCTAGCCTATGAAGGCAAAACAACTCAAATTTGTATATGAACATGCAATATTGATGTCTTGATGATGTAATAAGGTTTTTTTAGGGTCATTTGAATGGATTTTTGGGTCTTAGATGATAGGAGTCAAAATTGCTTCAAAAAATGCAATGTTGTCATAGTGTAATTTGTGTAAACTCATCATTTAAGTTGTAAATCCCTTAACCAATGGCTCCCTCTTTCAAAAAATAGTTGAGGGTCATTGGAAATGATGTGTAAAAGTTCATAAGGCCTCCTTTTGGTTAGGGCAGAAGGTTGATTGGAAGTTTGAAGCATTTGAATATTAAAAAAACTCTGTTTTTCTTGATTTTCCAGTAGTTTTGACTATTCCTTCAGTTGGTACGACCTGCAGCAGCATTGTAAAGCCCTATAATGAATATAGTTTGATAGAGGGTAGAGAATAATTTCTTTTGGTGGTGATTTGAATTGATTTCATTAAGTATTAAGAAATTTACTTCAATTTTAGTGAAAGAGGGTCTGAAACCCTACCAAACAAGGGTTTGGTCACCAAAATGGTCATAATTCCCATTTCCACTGTGGGAAAAATGTAAAACTTGGTAGAATGTTAGGTTTAGGGCCCTTCTTCATGTTAAAATTTTTTTCAGAGTGAAAGATGGAGGTTTACAAGTTATTTGATGCCCTAGGTCAGTTTTTCCCTTGTAAATGCATGAAAATGGTCTTTAAAATGCACTTTTCATAATTTCTAAGTATTTGTGCAATACTAATGAATGAAAAGCATGGAACAGGTCTTGGGGAACTTTTGTAGAATTTTTAAAGGAATTATGGGTGTTGGGTGTGCCTTGAAAGGTTGAACACTTCCTTATGCAGCCTAGTTAAGCCTCGTTTTATGGCTTGTAAGTCAATCTTTTGATACATTTATGGTGGGTGTTTGATCCTATGCTTTTGGGAACTTGTGGAGGATATTTTTAGGAGTCTAAAAGAATGTTTCATTTTCTGGTTAATTCCTTTAATCATTTTTTATTTTGACTATCCTATTGGTGAATGTTGCAAAGTTACACGAGCTTGTGTAGGAGCGGTGGAAGAATGGATGTTTTTGGAGTACAAGGTCTATTTGTTTGGTCATTTTCTATTGTGTGAAGAGTTTTTACATCATCCCCAAGTCATGTTGAGATGTTTGATTGTGTGATTCAAATTGAGTGATCAAGTTGCATTGTTGAGTGATCAATTCAATCAAAAACAACAATGGCAAAGTCTGCCCTTTCAAGGTTTTATGAAGGGAAAGAGAGTCCAAATTGTAAGGGAAACAAGAATTTTTTAAATGAATGTCAAGTTGAGTGTGGATTGAATTTTTCTTCCTTTTTGCATCAAATTAAGCCAGTTTGGAACACATCTCAAATTGGACATTAGGTCCTTTTAAAGTCATCTATTTCAAATTAGGACATTAGGTCCTTTCAAATTGGAACACATCTCAAATTGGACATTAAGACTAGTGATATTTCCATTATCATATATTTTAGTCTAAAGTCCCTTGGAACACCTCCTCTAAACTCTATATCCTTACATTCAGTGGTGTGCTTCAAATTGTGTTTGTATGATGCCTTGAATTGTCATAAGGTTTCTTAATAGATCTTTGAAACCCCTGCTTCTCTAACATTTTTCTATTCATTGATTGTCATACTTAAAATATTCCTTCAAATTCCTTCAAGGTGTTTAGGAATGATGATTTAATGGTGAAAAGTCAAAGAGAAGATTCTGGAAGTGTGCGGAAGTCAATTTTTCAAGAGGCCCTAGTTTTTGGAGCAATTTCGTGAGGTTTTTGTGTTTGAGCATGTTAAGGGTATCATAGGAGATTAAAAATTGGAAAATACTTGGTTTGGGAACAATTTAAGATACCGTAGAAAGTTTCATGGTTAGGTGATAAGTTTTGAATAGGGTTGCTTTGGAAAAGGGGCTATTTAGGCTAGTTTTGGTGGGACATCAGATTTTTGAAAGGTTTGGTCTGAAACAAGTGCTATCAATATTTTGGTATGTTGTGTAGCATCACAAAACACACCTAATTCAATCATTATTTTGGTGAGTCTTTTGGAAAAGTTGTTAGAAAAGTCAAAAAAACCACCGTTGGAGGCCTAGTTGGCTGGAAGCCTAGTCAAGGTGGAAAAGTAGGTTTTTTTTTTAGTCAAAGGTTTGTGGCTTTGAAAAAATTCAAGACAAGTTTGTTTGTGTCCCTTAAGGGCATTCCAAGGGTTTAGGTCTATAGGAGAAAGATTGGAGTCATAAGTGCACTTTGAGGCTTCTTTCCTTAACGTTGTTTAGAACATGGTTGAGATTACTTCATTGAAAAAACCTTCAAGCCTTTGAGTTTTGTTTTGAGTCCCATATCCTCTACATCATAGTGGTATTAGAGTAGTAAGTAGGTCCTTTAGGGATTGAATAATCAGCAATGGCACCTAAAAATCAGTTAGCAAGAGAGTTGGAGGAGTTGAGGGAAACCTTGGAAAGGGAGAGAAGGGAAAGAAGAGAACAAGAAGCAGCAAGAGAGTAGGCTAAAGAAAGGGAAGAGAGGAAATGGAGAAGGGAGAGAGAAGCTATGCAGGCTAGGATCAATATCCTTGAGAGAAATAGGCAAGGAGAACAAGAAGAACAAGAAGACAATGATGAAGAAGAAGAGTGATAGGGAGGGGGTTGGAGGAATCAATCACAGATTCCTGCTCTAGGTCTTGCTTGCAAGACCTCCTTGGTGTTTTGTTTCACCAAATTAACCTATAAAACCCTTCTCAAGTTTAGGTACCCTTGGTCTGTCTGGCCAACCCCACTTCTATCACAATTCCATCTACCAAGTTAACCTTGGTGCAATGCTTCAACTCTTCCTTAGCCCTTAATCTACCCTAAAGGCTAATCTATCCTCAACACTCCATTAGTTCTTTTAGGGGTGTAGAGATGTCTTCAATGGCTTCAAAAAAACCTCCTAGGGTTCTTGAAGGTTCACCAAAACTCCACCTTTTCATCTCTTTCACCAAACCCTCATCTAGGGTTAAGAAGGCTACTAGTCAATGACCCCCAATTAGGTCTCCATCACCAAAACAACTAGTTATTACTCAAACATTTCAAAAGACCACCTCAATATTTCTTTGAGGTCCTTGTCCCATATGAACACCTCTCAAATATTTTTGAGGTCCTAAGCTTTAACTGTCCATACAATGCTTAAACTTGAAAATGGTAATTTCCTAGGGTTTTAAGCCATTTTCTGGCTATTTTCAAACTGTCAACTTGTTCTCACATCAATTGAACTGATGGAGCTTTCTCCTTCATGTGGCAACTAGGTAAGACACTTTCCTACCTCCTACAAAAAGCAATTTTTCAAGAACTGGTCACCCCTGCAAGTTATGTGCTCTACACTTCTTGTCTTCCCTAGATGGACTCTTCCTGGCTCGCCTAGGGCAAGACTTTGCCAACATCTCCTGTGTTCACACAAACCCTAAATCCTACCATATTTACACACATGGAGTCTAGTCACTATTCCCAAAGGGCTGTACAATTTGTATGGTGTGAAAGTGATCTAAACCTCCATTTGCTCAAGATTGCCTGGTTCAGACCAACAATAGTGTGGAATCCAACTTATTTACAAACAGTGCTTGAAAATGAATAAAACGACTATCTAATGACACACAAAGCTTGTAGAAACACCACTCTACATCCTACATAGGTCTTGATGCTATATCAATCCATTAAAGCTTCAAGTACCCTAGGAGGTTGGTTTGAAGCCATTAAAGACATTCCCACACCCCTACAAGAACTAATGGAGAGTTGAGGATAGGTTAGCCTTTAGGATTGATTAAGGGCTAAGGAAGAGTTGGAGCATTGCACCAAGGTTAGCTTGGTAGATGAAATTGTGATAGAAGTGGGGCTAGCTAGACAAACCAGGGGTACCTAAATTTGAGAAGGAATAGGTTAAGGTGGAAAGCCAAAACACCAAGGAGGTTTTGCAAGCAAGACCTAGAGCAGGAATCTATGATTGATTCCTCCAACCCCCTCCCTATTAGAAACACAAGAATACCACTTTCTTTAAATAATCTCCTCCCTTCTTCCAAAGTGATTCTATAAGCATGAAAATCTATTTATCAGATAACTTGTTGAGTGACCTCTTCATACGTAGATGGGTCAACTCCTTTTCATTATCCAATTTTTCATTAAGTTCATTTTTCTTCACTTTGATGATGAAGTCTCTAAAGTCATTTGTAGTAACAAAGGTATCATCATCCATGAACTAGCTACAAGCTAATACTTTGACATCATTGGGAACAAAGTTCTCATCATAAAAATTAACTACTAGCCTATTTTTAGGAACTTGTTCATCACCTTGATTGATTTGGGGAGAAGGGAAGTGTTAGTTCACTTCCTCATCTCTAGGAACATTCTTCATAGTCTCCTCTTGCACACTCTCCCTTTCTTTTGGATTCTTTGAATAATCAACCAAGGGTGCATCAAGAGTTTGCATTGATTGGCTGTGAGCAACTTGTGCTGATGATTCTGTTGACAAGGCTTGTTGTTGAACAAGTTGTTCAACTTCCATCCATTTTTCTCTTGCTTTGCCAACTTCATCATGCTGGAAAAATTCCCATTTGCCATGGAAACAAACATCTTCTCCATCATTTCCATGGGACTTGTGTACTTTGAAAAGGAATAACATAAGCATGATTATTTTTATCCTCTTCTATTTTGTTTGGACCATGAACATCCATTTCCTTTTCCTTTCTCTGACCTCCTTATTAGTTTTCAGGTTCCTTATCACATCATTAGATGCATGGAAATGATGGTAGATATGAGATCTACCCCTCTCTACCCTCATTTTACTGATATACCCTTTAGGATCACAACTCATGGCAATGCCTAATTTCATTCCATAAATAGCCTTGATCAATAGCTATGCAGGCTAGGATCAATAGCCTTGAGAGAAATAGGCGAGGAGAACAAGGAGAACGAGAAGACAATGATGAAGAAGAGCATGTGCGGGTAACTAAAAGACAACCAACATATGAGATAGAAGACCCTGAGGAAAGGAAGTTCATAAGATTGTTGAAAGAAGCACAAGGTCATGGAGGAAAGAGTCACATAGAGTTGCCTGTCTATCAGGGGAAGATGAATAGTGAAGAGGTGTTAGGATGGCTTGATGCCTTAGAAAACTATTTTGAGTTTGAAGAGATGGAAGAAGAGAGGAAGGTTAAGTTTTCTAAGCAAAGTTGAGAGGTACAACACTGACATGGTGGACTAGTTTTCAGAATGATAGGATGGCTAGAGGGTTGGCAAAAGTTTCTATATTGGAAAGGATGAAGAGTTTGGTCAAGGAACAATTTTTACCATTGGATATTTGATCCATTTCATGAAAGAATGTTGTTGTGACTTGTGAAATGGATCAATCCTTACATGTATAATACATATCTAACAAAATAATGTGTAGGAAGGAGGAATGATAGGGTGTACATCGAGATTTTACATTGAAAACTACATGAAAATGATGCATAAAGTGTAGCAGCAGGAGATCTACCTTAATGAGGGGAATGTTTTTGAGTTGAAGGTGTTTAGGAATGATGATTTAATGGTGAAAAGTCAAAGAGAAGATTCTGGAAGTGTGTGGAAGTCAATTTTTCAAGAGGCCCTAGTTTTTGGAGCAATTGTGTGAGGGTTTTGTGTTTGAGAATGTTGAGGGTGTCATAGGAGATTAAAACCTAGAAAATACTTGGTTTGGGAACAAGTTAAGATACTGTAGAAAGTTTCATGGTTAGGTGATAAGTTTTGAATAGGGTTGCTTTGGAAAAAGGGTCTATTCAGGCCTAGTTTTGGTGGGACAACAAATTTTTGAAAGGTAGGACAGTCTAAATAAAATCCACCCACAAGCCTATACTAGGCTCAAACTACTAAATTTAGGCAACTATGATATGCCTCTACAAGACCCCAAAGTCTCACCTTTTGACAGTGGATGGAAGAACAACCATGGACCAATGTATCATTGTCCCCAAGAGGCTTTATTTGCTAATCACACTAGGATTTTGATTACCTAGGCTCACCCCTTCACCTCAAAGCCCTGATTGAGATACATATAGACTAATTACAACCATTTTCATCACTCCTAAGTGCCCTTTTAAGAAAAATCCACACAAAAATAAGCAAAACTCATTGCATGTTTGGGGTTCTTTAGAAGCAAAGAAGTTGGGACAGCAGGCATGTGTTCCAAAACAAGTGTATCTAAAATAGATATATGCTTTTAATTCCCAAAATGGGTACTCTAAAATGTATTTATCCTGTAAAGTTTCATTTTGGTTTGCATGTTACACCCGATTTAGTGTTTTAGCACTTACAAGCAAATTTGGTCATCTAGTGCAATCAATTTTCGTTCTGCAACTCGTGCAACAAAATGGACTGTTCCAACGTGTTCAAATAGGCATTTTTACACTAGGAATGGTCGTCTTTCACACCCAAACACATGGAATCGCTCTGAGCTACGTTCAACTGGATCGATCCCTTAAGGGTCCAAAGGGCAAAATGGTTGCAAACTTCAGCATGAGGTTACTCAGACACCGTGATGCTTAAAACATTATCATCTAATCTTATGGGATCATGTTGGGCCCCTCTACAATAATCTATCTCGATTTTTGTTATCTTGGAGTGGTTTCCCCGTGGTATCCAGTTTTCAGTTGATGGAAAAAGTGTCAGATGGAAGCAGTGGAAAGTTGCAAAGTGGTGCAATTTTTGTTCTGCAACTCATGTGACCAAATGGAATATTCCAACGGGTTCAAATAGGCATGTTTATGCTAGGAATGGTCCTCTTTCGTACCCAAACACGCGGAATCGCTCCGAGCTACGTTCAACCGGATCGATCCCTTAAGGGTCCAAAGGGCAAAATGGCTGCAAACTTCAGCACGAGGTTACTCGGACACCGTGACACTTAGAAACTTCTTGTCTGATCCTATGGGATCACGTTGGGCCCCTCTACAATAACCTCTCTCGGTTTTGGTTATCTCGCAGTGGTTTTCCCGTGGTGTCCAGTTTTCAGTTGATGGAAAAAGTGTCAAATGGAAGTAGTAGAAAGTTGCAAGGTGGTGCAATTTTCGTTTTACAACTCGTGTGACCAAATGGACTATTCCAACGCGTTCAAATAGACATGTTTACACTAGGAATGGTCCTCTTTCACACCCAAACATGCGGAATCGCTCCGAGCTACGTTCAACCAGATCGATCCCTTAAGGGTCCAAAGGGCAAAATGGCTGCAAACTTCAGCAAGAGGTTACTCAAACACCGTGATGCTTAGAAACTTCTCGTCTAATCCTATGGGATCACATTGGGCCCCTCTACAATAAACTCTCTTAGTTTTGGTTATCTTGTAGTGGTTTTCCCGTGGTGTCTAGTTTTCAGTTGATGGAAAAAGTGTCAAATGGAAGCAGTGGAAAGTTGCAAGGTAGTGCAATTTTTGTTCTGCAACTCGTGCGACCAAATGGACTTTTCCAACGCGTTCAAATAGGCATGTTTACGCTAGGCATGGTCCTCTTTCGCACCCAAACACACGGAATCGCTCCGAGCTACATTCAACTAGATCGATCCCTTAAGGGTCCAAAGGGCAAAATGGGTGCAAACTTCAGCATGAGGTTACTCAAACACCGTGACACTTAGAAACTTCTCATTTGATCCTATGGGATCGCGTTGGGCCCCTCTACAATAACCTCTTTCGGTTTTGGTTATCTCATAGTGGTTTTCCCATGGTGTTTAGTTTTCAGTTGATGGAAAAAGTGTTAGATGGAAGCAGTGGAAAGTTGCAAGGTGGTGCAATTTTCGTTCTGCAACTTGTGTAACCAAATGGACTATTCCAACGCGTTCAAATAGGCATGTTTACTCTAGGAATGGTCCTCTTTCGCACCCAAACATGCGGAATCGCTATGAGCTACGTTCAACCAGATCAATCCCTTAAGGGTTTGAGTGTAGTATGTTGAAATAGGCCATTCCTCCTATTGTTTGGGCTGTGTCTTAGTGATATGGGTCTGATGTAACTTGAATTGTGGTAGTTTGAATGGGCCTGTTGAGTGGTTTGGAAATCTTTGTATTGCATCGGCTTGTTGCTTACTATTATGCTTTGATAGATTTTTTCCAAGCATCCATAGCTTGTTCGAAAGCACCTGTTTTAGGCTTTTAGCCATAGCAGCAAGGCAATGAACTGTTTGATAAAATGCTTTGATAGACATGTATGAAAATGTGTTAGGCATAGACAAGGCAGTTGAACTCTTTGAAAAAATGCCTCAAAGAAATGTGGTTTCATGGTGATGGAACGACATGACGAATGCCATTACAAGCAAATTGCTATGGATTGTCATGGCATTCCATCACCATTGAGACCACATTTCTTTGAGGCTTTTTTTCAAACAGTTTGCTACCTTTTCTATGCCATTGCTTATTAGTCTGCTTTGATAGATTTTTTCCAAGCATCCATGTAGCTTTTTTGGAAGCACCTATTTTAGGCTTTCAACCATAACAACAAGGAAGCAAACTATTTGATATTCCACCACCATGAGACCACATTTCTTTGACACATTTTTTTCAAATAGTTCATTCCCTTGTCTATGCTATTGATTACTATTATGCTTTGATATATTTTTTCTAAGCATCCAGCTTAGTTTTGAAAGCACCTGCTTTTGTGGCTTTGTTTCATAGTAGCAAGGCAAATGAACTGCTTGATAAAATGCTTTGATAGACATGTATGAAAATGTGTTAGCATAGACAAGGGGCAGTGAACTCTTTGAAAAATGCCTCAAAGAAATGAGGTCTCAAGGACCTCATGGAATGCCATGACAATCAAAAATGTTCAAAGCACTTCTTTTTAGGCTTTTAGCCATAGAAGCAAGGCAATGAACTGTTTGGCTAAATGCTTTGATAGACATGTATGAAAAATGTGTTAGCATAGACAAGGCAGTGAACTGTTTGAAAAAATGCCTCAAAGAAATGTGGTCTTATAGAATGCCATGACAACCAAATGCAACTGGTAGCTGCTCCTAGTTATTTGTTATGCAATGTGAAGTAATTGCATAATTGCTTAGGTTAACTTTGTAAAAACTATATTGTAATTGAAATTTTGTCATCTATCAGCATCTAGTTATTAGTTATGCAATGTGAAGCAATGCTTTGAGTTTGAAAGATGTGCAATGCAATGTAATCAATGCTATGAATATAAACTACAAAATTATAAATTAAAGTTCAAAACATAAAAATGTCAAGTGTTTACAATCAGCCATTATTGATCATTGATCAATATGAAAAGTGTGAACATTTTTCTGTGTGGAAGGAAAAAAAGAAAACAGTGGTTCAAAAATGAGGAATTTGTCTTCGCACCAAATGAGAAATATTCACATTATGTGCTAGGGAAGGAATAAAGTCCAAGACTGGTATGCAGAAATCTCGGTAAATTATTTTACGCTTGACTTCCAAACACAAATTTTCACACTTCGATGTTCCAACGTAGTCAAAAAGTATATGTAACGTAGTTGTAAAGCATACACTTGAATACATGTAACTCATATCTATTAAACCGTGGACTTATAATGCAAATATGGACATCATTGATAAAAAAGATTTGTATTAACAAAATAGCCATGTAATGCAGATGTACATCAATAATATATGTCAATATATATAAAATATAGTTACAAAAGCCAATAGGCTTATGAGAATGCCATAGAGGCATAATGTCAAATATATCGTAATACAAAAATATGTACAAAATTTCCATGTAGGCATACAACAAAGGGTCACACCAAAATTCATTTCCATGCCTCGTCTAAATACAATTTTTCCTTCTCCTCATGCAATCTAATGGCACAACTGCTACTGTTTTGAGGAGTGCCTCACGCCCTCCTAGGGTTTAGCTCCTCGGTCAAGTTTCCTTTAACCGTTACAATAAGAAGTAAAGACATTAATATATAGAAATTACATTATAAAAATTAATATATATAACAAAATTTAATCAATTTCATGTACCTATCCTGACAATCACTTCCTCGATGGAAGTATTTTACGCTAATGCTCAGCGTACTCGAGTCCTCAGATAAACCATCCGGTAGGAATTCAAACTATGAATCAATAATGGTTTGATTTTTCACTAGAACTAGTCCATCTATAACAATGAATGTAAATTGAAATTTAGTAATTTTCCTCATACCTCCCCTATCAGAGCAATCGAGGATTGTATAGTGGAGGAAACACTAATATCCATTTCCTTATTACTGTTTCTCTCACTCAACATCCTAAAAATAAAACAAAAAATTATTCAATCACAAAATAGTTATCGAATTTGAAGTAATGCTTTGAGTTTGAATGATGTAATGCAACGTAAGCAACAATATGATTAGCATTTTTTTAAAAAGCAATAACCTAGGACAATCACATTGAAAAACAAAGACCCTTTAGGACAAATTTTAAGTGAAAAAAGCGTCAAAACACAATGTAAAATATGACAACCAATATGAGAAGAAGAGATGATCAAGTCAAAAGGCGCTTTGATAGTAGTCAACTGAGTTAAATATGACAAATCCAAGTATCATTGTTGCAAGGAATGGAGTAAGAGCTAAATAAAGATACAACGACAATAAAAAATGATGGAGCTAACTTGTCAAGGGCTTATTCTTCAAAACCCTTATTAAACGCTTGTCATAGTTTAAGATATGCAATAAATGTTTGACAATGGAATTAACCTTTTGAGGATGACAATGATTAAATTGAGGTCTTCTTTTACTATGAAAAGACTAAATATTCTTTCTTTGGCCTATCATTATGATTTTTAAGTTTCCTCACTTGAGTTAAATATAATAGTCAAGTGTTTATACCAAAGATGATAGAGAAAATAATCATGAAAAGGAGAATATGATGGTGATCAATGACAAGGCAGTGGCACATTTGACAGTCAAAAGAGTAGAGGAATGCATAGTGAACATCATGGTACAACTTATGATATAAATTACGCCACATGGTTGATGTGCTTTGAATCCTTGCATCTAAAGGAAATTTTCTTAACATAAATATCAGCTAGGGAATTTCAATGTTGCCATTGTAGTTGGCATTAAAGCTGGTACCTGCAACATTGAAAATTATCCTTATATAAGAATTCCCTCCATCTTGTTGATTGGCTTGTAACACTCTTGATGGTGGTTGTATGAAATATAATTATGATTCCTCTTCTACATTAGAGGGTTCATATCCTTGATCTGACTCTTCTGAATTATCAGAATCAAAATCACTAGCTTCCATATTCAAAAATTCCCAACCAACATCTTCAATAAATTTATCTAGATCATCAATAATAGTCTTACAAATTGGTTGCCAGTTCAAGTTCATTCTACTTTCATAATACTTTATATCCATGGAGTTCATCCATTCCTTGATGCCATCAAGTGAAGATTCAGGAATGGCATACATATGGAGTACATCTTGCTTTAATTATTTGAAAACAATAGCCATATCAAATCCCTTTTTCCCAAGTCCTACTCTCTCAAGGTTAACAATCTCAATCTCACTAATAGTGATTACTAAGAAAGGTAATTCCACCAACTCTACCAAAAAATTTACCATAGGAACAATAAAAGTAGAGGATTTGAAAGGAACTCCATGAAAACCAAGCTCTCTAAATGGTATATAAAACTCTAGTTCAAAATATTTTAGATGAGGTTTCTCCCATAGCTCTCTTACTCGCTTGAAAAATCCTTGAAACTATGTATTGATTTTATTTTTCCTGTTCCTCTCTTGTTGTTCTTCCTTAATTTCATTGGTGCAGGAGCACCTAGGAAGCAATAGAGAGCACACTAGGAAAAATGTGGAAGTATAGAATGAGTTTATGAATTAGATGTATGCCTTCAGGCATTTTTGTGGTTGGAATGATGTTTTCTAATAAGGTCATGTTGACCATGGGTGAGAAACAAAAAGGTTCTAGTCCAAAGTTTAGGAATGGAGGTTTTTGCAATTATTGACAATTTTTGCAAAAACATTCTCCTTTTGTGTTTGAGTGGCCAAGAAGGGCCCATTGGAAAAATAACTGTTGGGAAAGCATATTTAAAGGTTTCCTTGACCTTTGTGCAAGGTTGAAAGTATGTTTGTACGGATTGTTTTGTTGGAAATTGAAGGAAAATAGTTTTTTGAGTGAAATTTTCTATTTTTTGGTCTGAAAGAAGGCTCTAATGGATTAAATCTGGTTCTGTGTTGCATGTAGGATGTAGAATAAATATAGTACAAGTTTTTTGTAGCCTTTAGATAGTTCTTTCAATCGTTTTCTTGTCTTTTTGTAAATATTTTGGTTTCTTTGTGCTTGTTGGCCTGAAACAGGCAATGTTGAGTAAATGAGGTAGTAGAGCACTTTTCCACCGTACAAACCGTATGGCCTTTTGGAAACAATGCCTAGACACCATGCTTGTACATATGTTAGTTGGTAGGTTTTGTTTGAGTGCAGGAGTTTCTAGCAAAGTGATGCCCTAGGCGAGCCAGTGCAGGTCTGACTAGGAAAAACTTGTTGTGTAGGTCACAAATCTTGCAGGGGTGCTAAGCCATTGAGGATTTTATTCTTGGAGGAGGTAGGGTGGTGTGTTACCTTGTTAATACATGAAGGATGAGGCTCCATCTATCCATTTGGTGTGTAAACAAATTGGAAGTTTCCTAACTGTCAAGGGAAGGCTTAAAACCCTAGTTTTTTCCCCATTTCATGTTTGAGCTTTGTACGAACAGTGGAAGGCTGAGACCTCAAGAATCTTTGAGTGTTGTCCATGTGAACCAAGAACCTTGGAAAAAGAGTGGGAAGTCCTTTTGAGATTTGTGAGTTCTAACCTATTTTGTAGGTAAGGAGACCTAATAGGGGCTCAAGGGCTACTAGCCTTCAAACCCTAGCTAAAGGATTGGTGAGCGATGGGAAGTTGAAGTCTTGGATTCTTTGTTCCAAACACCTTGGAGGATAGCTTGGAAGCATTTTTAAGATCTACCTACTCACTTCAAGTATTTAGATGGAGGTTGAGGAAGATTGGTCTTTAGTATAGTGCTTAAGGAAGAGTTGTGGCAATGAACCAAGGTGGACTTGGTGGTTGGAGTTTGTGATAGAAGAGGGGTTGGTCAGACAAACTAGGGGCACCTAGTCATGAGTAGGGACCTATAGGTTAGATTGGTGAAGAAAAGCACCAAGGAGGTCTTATAAGGAAAGGCCTAGAGCAGGAATCAGTGATTGATTCCTCCAACCCCTCTCCCTATCAGATTGGTATCAGAGCAAGCAAAAGATTTAGGATTGATCTTGTATGTTATAGATAGAGTCTAGTGGTTCTAGCATCATGGTGAAAAATGCTGAGTTGGCCAAGAGGGTTGAAGAAACAGAGGAAGACAATAGGGTATTGAGAGAGAAGTTAGACCAAGCACTGAATGTTATGCAGTTTGATGGAAGAATAGCAAAAGAAGAAGAGGTTGTAGAGGAGGATAGAATCCCTGAACCTAACCCTATATTGAAGGAGGATCCCTTCTTGAAAGCATTGAAGGCTTTGAGTGGAAAAGCACTTGAAGGAGTACCACTGTTTAGTGGAAAGATGGAGGCTAATTTAGTTATGGATTGGATAGAGGGAATGGAAAACCATTTTGAATGTGGTGGAGTCATTGAAGCATAGAAGGTAAAGGTGGATAAATCAAGACTAAGAGGTTCCGCCTTTCTTTAACTTGGCAGAAATTCATCTGTGACAAAGAGAGAATAAAGGCAAGCAACCTGTACTACTTGGAAGGGAATGGTTGCTAAGGTGAAAGAAGCATACCTACCTGAAGACTATGAAATTCAGTTGCATAAGAGGAGACAGAGTTTGAGGCAAAGAGATCAGGATGTGAGTTCTTATACTGAGGAGTTTCAAAGACTTTGCATGAGGTCCAATGTCACAGAGGATGAAAGTATCAAGGTGGCAAGGTATCTCAATGGTTTGAAGTGGAACATTCAAGAGGAGATGGTTCTCTTAAGCCCCAAAACAATGCACCAATGTTATCAATTGGCATTAAAGATTGAAGAGAGGAGTAAGAGGAAGCAAGATCAGACTTCTAAGGGCGAGGGCAAAGGCGTAGATCAAAGAGATCAAAGAGGACAGCGGGGTGGCTACCAAGGTAGAGGCAATGACCAAAGAAACCAAGGAGAGTCAAAACTCACAAAGCATGGAGGTGAAACATCTACAAGAGGTGGATATAATAGGGGTAGAGGACCTCAAGGAGGTTCAAACAGAGGAAGAGGAGTAGGCAGGCAAGAGCCTTTCGTTTTATGTACCTGCTCTAGGCCTTTCCTTGTAAGGCCTCCTTGGTGCTTTGCTTCACCAATCTAACCTATAGGTCCCTAATCATGACTAGGCTCCCCTGGTTTGTCTGACTAACCCCTCTTCTATCATTCATCAAGATCATATATTGACCTTCTTGCCCCTCCTAAAGTTTGGACCACATCCATTACCTCCACATAAAACTGGACATCCTTGGTCTTCATGGTTCCCACGCCGTGATATGGTTATGAAAATGAAAATGAAGAAAAGTAATCATCTCCTTATCCATTGGCTGGAAGAATGCATGCTTAATGTTTTGATACATGATATTAGCTCTCTCTTTTGCTCTCATGGTTGAATATCAAAATCCAGTATGGTGGGCCTCTAAAGTTCTAGTCATCTTTCTTCCTCTTCCACCAAATGTTGTCCTAATCCACATGTCTGCCAGCTTAATTGGCTTTGTTTTTGAAAGCTGAAGTTTCTCCTGAGTCACCAGTGTAGCTCTCTCTACCTTTCCAAACTCTTTCATTGCTATAGATTGTCTTTGGGATTTAGTCATTTGTACCGCATGGTTGATGTGCTTTGAATCCTTGCATCTAAGGGGTTTAAAACCTTAGGGGCCTTAGATGAGAAAAAGAAGTAATGTTTTTCTTTTCTTTTTATGTGAGGACCTAGTAGTGAGATAAAAGAGGACTGTATAGAAAAATGAAAAAATAAGACATAAAAATTCATGGACCATACTATATCACCTACATGCTAGCTAACAAGGACATGAATGTAGTAGATTTAGGTATGATAGGGGTATTTCAAGGTATATTTGAGGAATATATAAGAATGAAGAAGAATTCAATGAATCAAATTAGTGTCAAATGTTTTCCTAAAATATCTCCCACACCCTATTAGGGAATTTAATCATTTCTAAGCATTTTCCACGTCCTATGGGAAAGTTTGAGGAGGCTCCAATAGTTGAGAGTTTAATGAGTACTTATAACTTCTTTCCATGCAATCATGATTAGTTAGAGAACATAGGGAAACTTGATGAGCTATGCAACAAATGAAGAGAATATAGGGTATTTTGACCTAGTCTTAAGCATCTCCAAGCATCTAGGAGATATTGAAGGAGTCTTGGCTGATAGATAGGGTCGAGGGATAGAAGTTTAATTTTGGTTACATTGACATCATGTAGGACATCCATAATCTTATTCTTGGTTACGTTGACATCACAAAAAATTATATAGGATGGAGTAGAATGTAGCTCTACCTTTGTCAGTTCCATGTTAAATTTTTATTATATATAGCTTGCTAGTGTAGGAATTCTAAGACAAACAATCATGGTTGGACCATTCTTAAAAGATTTGAAATAATAACCTAGTGAACCCATATACTCTTATGACTATATATACACAAATCTAGATTAAACTTAGAATTCATTAACTTTAAGTTCTCTTTATTCTATATTACCTCGTGAAAGTTTGAGCAAATCTACTTGCACTCAGAGGTGTTTCCTTGAAACCTCCAACAACACCCTGTCAACATCCAAAATCACATATTAAAATACCATTCGTAAAACAATGCTATTAACACATGTAATAAATTTATAATTGTTTACTAACTTTACATACCCCCTAATCGATAGGTGTACTGCAAAAATAAGTAGATTGACTGGTGTACCCAGGGTCAACACTGTGACCCTGCAATTTTATTAAAATAATAAAACTAAATTAGTTAATCTTGCATTTCACAATCGAAATTTAATAAACTAAATTCAATGAACAAGTTGAATTTTACCTGACTGTTAATACCATATGCATCATGCAAAATGTCAACCGCCCTCTCCATCCCTATAGATGCATATGGATCAGGCTGCGTAGAAGCATATGGATCCTAAATAGCACCCTCCTGAGGGCCGGTAGGGTCATACAAACAAGTGGCTCTGCAAGATCAACACACATGGCCTTTAAGGCCACCACCTGAAGACTCCCTTAGATTGCGCTGTACAATGGGGCTAGTGTGGTGGATGACACTCCAAGTCAAGGATGTGATCGCCTGCAAAGTCTCTACATCAACACTCTCCTTTGCAATTGCAGGCATCACAATCTGCTCACGAGGCGGCCTAGCGAGAGGTCGTCTCCCCTGTCATGTAGGATCCGGCTGTACATCGGACCTATCCTATCCTGACCCCCCACCTCTCCCCTAAAACTCCCTCATATCAAAATAATTTGGGATTTGGTTCAATACAAACTCACAGTATAATTTCCTAAGAAAATATTGGGGGACTCCACATTTATTGCATGGTGGGTAATCAAAGACCATATACCATCTATCATAAAAACGGTTCCTAATCTCTTGGTTGTGGCACCAATGAATAGGAAACCTCTTTGCATTGAGGGTGAGATTTTGATTTGTTCTAGGGTCAGTGAATAGAGAGCACAAATCTCCTTTAGTAATCTTTAAATCTTTTACTTGTTTATATGATAATTTGTCTGCATAATATGCCCTCGATGTTTGCCTCCTATTTTGCCATCTAGATATTTGTTAGGTAATTGCATTTACATTTCTTAACAAATCCTTCAATGAATCTGCTAGATGTATTCTTTCTGTGGTTGAAGAATTTTGATCACTCAACCTACTAATAAGATCCTCAACTTCTTTTCTATTGTTTTCAATTTCACTCCTCAAATTTTCTTGAGTGCCAGGAGGGTATTGAGAGAATGGTGGGGGAGGTTGATTTTGTTGTTGAGGCTAATTTTGTTGAGGCTGATTTGGTTGAGGATTTTCCTCCTCTTGTTGAGGATTTCCTACAAATTAAAAAAAAACATTCATTTCTAAACTAAAACAAACAAAATCAATTTAAAACTAACAAATTCAAAACAAATACCAAACAATACTTACCTCTTGCATCTCTTCATCGTCATGGAGCCATATTTGTGAAGAAATCCAATTGCTGTTGATGAATTTTGAAGAAATCACCTCTCCAAGAATGCGAGCGCGTATAACAGGGTTTTTGGCCGTGGGCGGAGCTAAAACACAAAAAAAATGAAATGAGAAATGATATTTGGATTCACTTTTTTTTTTCTTTTAAAAAGACATAATGCGAACGCGTTATAACATGAATGCGTTATAACGAGAATGCATTGTAACGTGAACACGTTAGGGCTTGTTTTTTTCTTGTTTGGCCACAAAAGTGCAACCATCTTGGTGCACTTACCCAGTACTCCCTTATACTTGATATTTAGACTACCTTATTCAATTTATCATAGGTGTGTGGATTTAAGTAAAGTATTCTACATATATACACATAATTTGCTTAATTTTTTTTTAATTAGTGGGCTGTGTATATAGTGTAAGAATTGAGCTTGAAACAAATCTCATGCCTCTAAAGTATTTTGCATATATTTGTAAAATTTGAAGGATATGCAAATCTTAGTTTTTTTTTACATTTAATCAAAATTTTAATGCTCAACTTTATAACTCTTTAAGTTATATTCAAAATGTTAAAGCTTTTACTACATTTGTAGTGGAGTATAGTTTAAATTTGCAGTTTAAAGGTATTAATTTGTAAAGTAAAACAATTAAAAATATTTTTTTCTATTTTATGATCAAGATTGTCATCTTCCAAAGGACAAGCCACAACTACGTATACATCACTACACATATAGTACTTATACTATTTAGCATTAAAATTCTTTATTTTCATTCAAGAATGAACAATTATAGATATTTTGTAAAAGTTTAAAACTGCACTTCACTCCCATGCTTACTTCTATATAGTTTTCTATTGACGTAACCCTTGCACCCCCTCTGGTACAAGTGCTAGTAATTAATTAATTCATATGTATGTCAACAAATAATGACATCCTCTTGAAAATTTAAAACATTCTCCTCTTCAAAATTTCAATCACGCATTTACATTAAAGTGTGCTTTGAATGGGCTATAAATCTACCTTCCCTTCCAAACCCATTTCATTCATAGAAAAGAAGAGAAACCTTTATGATTTGCAAAGTGAGCTTCTTATTCTCTTTTGTTTTTGGAAGGCAATAAAAATTTCTTTGGGAATTTGGGGGGTGTTGTTGTTGCTCTGCATGTTTGGAAGAGGAAATAATTTTTCTCTTGGATTTCAAGCGAGGCCTTAATTTCACCTATTATAGAGAATATCACTATTCTATTCCACTAGAATCATGGAGAGGGTTCAATTGTTGCGCTTGGGAAGGAGTGGGATGCAACCCACACATTGGCCATGTGCTTACCTTGGATCTCACTATACATCAACTTCAATGGAGTGAAAATTGAGGGGGACTATTCCAATTGTAGCATTTGGAGCACTTTGACCTGCATTGGAATCACTTCAACTCTCTTTCCATCCCTCCAGAAGTTGGAGAGCTGAGGAGATTGAAGTATCTGAGCTTGGGTGGATGTAGATTTTTTGGCCAAATTCCAAGAAAATTGAGTAAATTGTAGTAATTGGAGCACTTGGACCTCAGTTATAATAGTCTCCATGGTGCTATTCCTAAAGAATTGACTAAACTACACCAATTGGAGCACTTGGACTTGAGTCATAATAATCTCCATGGTGTCATTCCCAAAGAATTGAGTAAAATACAACAATTGAAGCATTTGAACATGGGTTATAATAATCTTCATGGTGTCATTTCAAAGGAGATCGGTAATATGTCTAGCTTGAAATTCCTTCACCTCTCTAGGGATAATGATTTTCAGAGCAAGAAGTTGGAGGAACTTAGGCTAGGCTATGTGAATTTTAGTATGAGAGGAGATACTTGGGTAGGGAATATTGCTTCCCTCACCAATTTGACCACACTTTACATGTACAGTTGTGGACTATTAGGAGAAATTCCTCCCTCCTTTGTAAATCTCTCACGACTTCAAGTGTTGGACCTTTCAACAAATTTATTAAGAGAAAAGATTCCTTCCTTTCTTGGAGCTCTCCCTTTATCATATCTTGATTTTTCTCACAACAATTTGGAAGGTTTCCTTCCCTCCTCTTTAGGTGGCCTCTTAGCACTAGAGTCTCTTGATCTCAAACCAAAAAAATTAAATGGCAGCATTCCATCAACTCTAGGTAATCTCTGAACCCTACATTATCTTTAAATGCAGGATAACTCTTTTAGTGGTCCAATCCCCATTTCCTTTTGCTAAACTATCCAATCTAGAGTATATTCATTTGGCCAACAACAAATTAAATGGAACTTTCTCATTTTTTATTTTAAATAATTTCCCCAAACTTGCAAATTTGGATCTGTCAAGCAATACGTTTACTGTAAAATTTAGCATCTCAACCATTCCCAAGTTTCAACTTCAGTACTTAGTTTTGCATCAATGTAATAAATTAAAAGAAATTTTCCTACATTTATTTCAACTCAATATTTAATTGATTGTTTAAAATTGTCTAACAATTTGAAATAAAAGAGGGGCTAAAATTTATTCAAACAAGAAGATATACAAAGCAAGGACTTCAAACAACCCATTCAAGTTCCACTAAGTGATCTAACTGATGAGACAAACCCAAAGGTAATTGACCCTTATCCACAATATTCTAGTTTTTCATTTGATCATAAGCCCATTTGGCCAGAAAATCCACAACACCATTCCAATCCCTAGGGATATGAGTGAAATTAACATACTCCAAAGAATCACACAAATTAAGACTCTGGTTAACTACCAAGACTAACTTCCAACTAACTACCCTAGAATATTGTTGGATCAACAAATGCACCACCACTTATGAATCTGATTCACAAATGAGCCTTCTATTCCAAATTGAATTTGAGAATTCACAAACCTTTGATTTCTTTTATTGACTTGAAACAATTTTATAGACTCTATTTCAAATTTCATTTTTAAATTGAAGTATTTGGAAATTTTAGACTTGTCAAATAATAGACTAAATGATGGAATTCCTCAATGTCATAAAAATTACTCTATGTTATTTGTCTTAAACCTAGAGAATAATATCTTAAAAGGGGTGATTCTAAATCTATGTGAGACAATGGATTCTCTTGAGATATTAAAATTAGGAGATAATGCGCTTAAAGGGCCTATTACCTCATCACTTGATAAATATAGCTCTCTAAAAATCCTTGATTTGAGAAATAATAATTTACAAGGGAGCATTAAAAATTGGGTTAAAGGCTTGTAGAGTCTCCAGATTTTAATAATTAAAAACAATAAATTTAAAGGTAAAATCCAATTGCAATTAACAAAATTGTAAAATCTTCAAATTTTGGATATGTCAAACAATAATTTTTTAGGGGTTATTCCAAACATGATCTTATGAAGTTTCCTATAATGACAAATGAATTAGAAAACACAAAAAAAAATGAACAAAGAACTTCAACATATTCTACATTCTATATAGATGAAATAATAGTTAAGAATAAAGGACAAGGTATGAAGTTTATGAAAATTTTGAGTTTAGTAAAATGTCTTGACCTCTCTCACAATAGTTTGTCAAGTAACATTCCTTGTAATATTGGATCCCTCAAAGGTTTGATTATTCTCAACATTTCAAGAAATCATTTCAATGGTGAGATTCCTAAATCTATTGGAGAGATGACAATGCTGCAGTCACTTGATCTTTCACAAAATACTCTATCTAAGGCTATTCCTATTGAGCTACAACTTCTTACGTCCTTAAGTTACTTTGATGTGTCTTATAACAAATTATCAAGGATGATACCACAAGGAGGACAAATGATGACTTTTGATTCTACATACTTCTCCAACAATTCAAGTCTATGTGGACTACAAATCTATACTTCATGCTCAAGTAGTCATCCCAATTTTTTAGAGGCACATGAAGAAACTAATAGAGATTCAAAGGATGATATATGGTGGGATATGGGAATGGCTACAAGATATGTAATTAGCTTTTCAATTGTAATGGGAATGTTGTGGCTCAACCAAACATGGAGTGTCATGTGCTTCAAATATATGGATGTGATTATTATTTCTCTATTTCAAGCATTGAGAGAGAAGTTATAATCTACAATATATAGGATCATTTGTATTATACCTTTGATCAATAAGCTAATTATTTACATGTATTATCATATTTTCAAGTTGTAGAGTGTAAAATACATGGGGTGATACTTATTATGTGATGTACAATAAAAAATTGTGATCCATATTGTGTGTTAAATTTCATAATTTTTAGTTGGGATTTGTTCAAGTACTTGTGTTTTGTAATTTGAGGTTTAGCAATAATTTCAAGTGGAGATGAATTGGGATTAATGTTGATCATATATCCTTTCTTTTACTGGCATTATCTTGTGGCGATATTGGATATGGAATGAAGTTAGTCGATATTTATTTTTGATATTTTGCATGTAATAATACCTTCTTGTTTCATTTTTGTACTTTCTCCTAAATATTAATGTTAAAATTTTATAAAAGTGAGAATTGATCAAGCTTGATTGATCTATATTAATAAATAAGATTGACAAATAAATGCATAACAAGGATGATATAATATAACTTAAATTCAATAGGAAAATAATGACACATTTATAATATAACATAGTTTTTACACCATAGGAAACCTTTTTAATTTAAACCAACAAAAACAACAATCATATACTCTATTTAAAGCTCAACTAGTCATATTAAAATTAGACATTTCTTGCTTGTGTTTATCCATAATTTATTTGTAAGTACTTTCATATGAAAATTTGCTAAATGATATTACAAAACAATGGGTATAAGTAATGATCCAACAAACCACTTATAATATCCCACAAAATTTCAACATGATTTGTCTCAATCCATAATTGAAGTATAGACAAGTTAAGTCACACCAAATATGATAGGGTGTAGTTCATGCAAAATGGACAAAAAAATCTAACAAATCTTCCACTTCTTTTGTTAAAATAATGAGAGATGCATAAACTACACAAATGAAGAAAATAAGTTTGTCTCCTTTTACATATATAACTAAAGAATATTACATGATTTGTATAGCCTCTAAGAGAACCAATAGATTTGATAAATCTAGATCTAGTTAAGTTTCCTAACTATCAAATTAAGGCTAACAAAACCACCTAACCATCAAACTAAAACTAACACTGACAACTCTCTTAACAAATTATTGATTGGATGGTCATCAACTCAAACACTCACCCTTGATGAAGAAACGAAATTTCTATGATACCTATCATACTTTTACATGGTAAATTGTTGAATTTATTTGTATTGGAGTGTATGCTAGTAAAATACTAATGATCTTAAACATTATTAGCAAAGAAAACATAGAAAAAGAAACTTCTTGTATACATTCTTCTCTTCTTCGCAGTTGTAGAAATATAGATGTATTGAAACAATAATTCCTATATTCCATCTTGTTGAATTCCTAAGTTCTCAAATTTCACCATCCAAAATTTTAGAATATTCAAAGTACTGGACAGTAATCCATATCTTCCCCCTTAGCCTTGGATAAGTTGTCTTCTTGAAAAAAGGGTAAACACTATAATAATATTCACATAGCACTAGAACATATTGAAACGTGGAGACAATGTGCTTGAAGAACATATTCCATTATCACTTGATAAATTTAAGGGGCATACCGACAGAAAATTCACCACCAACAATTCAGGCCACGACAAATTCACCACAAATAAAATTACCACAGCAATTCACTCCAATGAAAATATTTCCAAAACTTTGAAATTTATATTTTTATTATCATAAATCAAATTCTCTAACCAGAACACTTGTAAGTGTTCACCATTTAAGTGGCTGATGCAGAGCTCTCTTAGCTTGAAATTCCTGCTTTCCAATGCTTTTAAAATGTTTCTCCCACCCACAAGCGCTGCAGAAGTTTTAGTAAAAGTTCCCGCACTACAGTCGCATTGTGTCAGAAGACATGGGTGTCCTCACGATCAGTCACACCGTTTCACCATACGCAACAAAGGATTCATTTGACAGCGCATGCGGATCATTCAGAAATTACAGTTTGAAATGCTCTGGTAGACATATATGCAAAATGTGGAAACATAGACAAGGTACGTGAACTGCTTGACAAAATGCCTCTAAGAAATGTTGTCTCATGGAATGCTATGATCGCAGGATATGCACAAAATTTGCTTGTTGATAAGTATTTACAAACTTTCAACCAAAGTAATTCAAATTGAAAAAATTGAAAATTTTAGACTTGTTAATAATAGGATGATTGTAGAATTCTCCAGTATCGTAAGAATATCTCTATGTTATGTGTTTTAAATCTAGAGAACAATAATTTAGAAGGGATGATATCAATTTGGAGATAATGCATTTAAAGGGTATTATACATCAACGTTTAGAAAATTAGCTCTCTAAAAATCTTTGATTTGAGAAATAATAATTTACAACTAAGTATTAAAAATTGGGTTAAATGCTTACAAAGTCTCCAAATTTTAATAATATAAAATAATTAGTTTAAGGGTGAAATTCCATTGCAATTAAGAAAATTGCAAAATCTTGAAATTTTGAACATGTCAAACAATAATTTTTTTGGTGTTCTTCCAAATGACCTTATGAAGTTGTTTGTAATGACAAATGAATCAGAAAACAAATAAATATTTTAACAAGAACTTTCAAAATATTCAATATTGTATATAGAAGAAATAACAGTTAAGAATAAAGGACAAGCTATGGAGTTTATGAAAATATCAAGATAAGTAAAATTTCTTGGCCTCTCCAACAAGAGTCTATTAGGTAAAATTCCTTCCAATACTAGATCCCTTGAAGGTTTGATTATTCTCAACATGTTAAGAAATCATTTCAATGGTGAGATTCCTAAATCTATTGGAGAGAGGACAACATTGCAATCACTTGATCTTTCACAAAATATTCTATTTGGGACTATTCATACTAAGCTATAACTTCTCAAATCATTATTTTACTTTGATGTGTCCTATAACAACCTAATCAGAGATGATAACCACAAGAAGGAAAGATGATGACATTTGATTCTACATACTTCTCCAACAATTCAAGCCTATGCGGACGAAAAAAAAAAATCTTAATGCTTGCCTTTCTTTATATAATAATATATTTTATGAAACAAAGAAATAGATTTAGCATTGTATAAGTCAATCTTGTTTGGAATTAAAAAATAAGTCCTTTTATTTTTGTTGAAATATGCTACTAAATTTAGAGAGAAAAATACTTAGCACCTATCATTTACATTCAATTCAATGATTCTATGATATTGTGTGGTTTTAGAAAAATAGAAAAAAAAAGATGATACTAGAAATGTATTTAGATAGAAATATTTTGATAATCTCTCTATTATTAAATTCTATGTATTGATGTAGAGACAACATTTATTACTTGGTTTGCAAAGGAAAACCCATGTACATTAGCGAAATAGAGATATGAACATGTTTGGATAGTCTCTAGTGAGACCACAACTCATAGGTCATGGCCATTGTTGAGCGCAACCAAAAATCATTTAAGTGCTATTCCATTATGCTAAATCCTCTACCTAGGCATAGGTGTGACTTCCTTTAGGACTTGTAGAAATACACAAAACTTAATCATTCTAAATCAAACCAATGCAAAAAGGATGAAATCACATGTCAAGGGTAAATGCAAGAAAATGAGTCCACTTCTAGTGGAAGTTTTGGACTTAGAAAAAATCTAAAATCGGGAAAAATGAAACAAGATCTCATTATTTAGCAAATGGGATCCTATTTCGCTTCAAGACCCTAAGTAAAAAATGGGATCCCATTTCATAAAGGCTAATCTTTTATAAAAAAACCAAATGAAATCTTATTTCTAAACATTTCAATTTTTGACCCAATTTTGCTATGGGTTTTTTATCTGATTTAGGATCTAGACTAATTGCATAATTGAATGCTTAATCTAAACAACTTAATGGAAATTCAATACATGTGTACATTATTGAAATAATGCATTAAAAATTAAGGTGAAAATCAAAATGTGGGAGAGAAGGAGAGAGAAAATGCAAACAATCTGATAACAAAGTTCGCCACAATCGTGACTACGTCTCCGGGTCCGCTCCAATGGAGTGAGACCGATCTGATTAATCTCTAGAAAATGATTACAAAAGGTCTTCCACCTGTTATAAGATTTATGTCTCCTTGGACAATAATGAATTACAAAGAAAATCCTTCAACAAATGCATAAGGATCAAATTCACTATCACTTGGAAATCTTCTCACAACTCTCCCAAAAATTCACTTCAAACACTTAGCCAAAAAACCCTTCAAAAATTACTTAATCTCGCACCCCCATTCCACCCTTTTTATACAAAAAAATTACTCAAATTGGTTCATAACCAATTGATTTTCAAAACCTCCCAATATCCCCTTTACATAGAAAATATTATTTGAAAATCCCCCCTTATTTACATAGGGATATCCTCCCGTTAAAACAACCCATCCAATTTTACATAAAATCTTCACGGATGGCCTCTTGTAATTTTATTCCATAATTCGTTTCAGGATTTATTAGGAGATCTTAATAATTCACCTTTGAATATAAACGGGCTTGATTTTGTTAAGGATTTAATCCTTAATTATAGGGGGTGAATTGGTTGGAAATTTGTTTTTTTCTTTAAAAATAATGTTTAAGTTCCCCTTAAAAAGGGGATCTCCCAACCACATGTATTTTTAAATATTAAAGGGGTTTTATCCCATTTAAATAGGGGTAAATTTGTTTTGTTTTAAATTAAGACCCCACCTACTTTTTCTCATGTAGGCCTTAAATTAAGGCTTTTAAATGGGAGGAGTGGTAGGCTTAAATATTTATATTTTTATTATTATTTTTTGTTTTTTTTTTTTTATAAACAAAACAATAATATTGCCATTGGAGGGATGAGGTGATGCCATGTGTCAATGGCTAATTGGTCGTTGAGCTGACTGGGCACTGACATCATCATGCAACTTTGACCCAATCTTTGACCTTTCATAACTTCGCCATATGGACTTTGTTTTCTATGAAACGAACTCTATCGGAATCATGACAATGAGCTCTACACAATGGTGTTGACTTTGACCAGTTTTGATGAATTTGATTTTTGCCCTAGTTCTGAGAGTTGACCAGAGGTTTGACCATATACATCTTGGGCTTTGGGACTCTGATTGACTCTGTTCGAGTTGCATTGAAGTCCGAGTCCCGAGCACTTTCTGATGATGTCGAAACTAGAGAAAATTGGAGAATTTCAAAATTGACAAAAAATCCTCCAAATCAGTTTTAGGTCGGGAAAAAGGCTTAGGGAGCCCACCCTTAGCTTTGGAACTACTTTGACTTGCAACTTGAAGGTCATGTTAATGTTAGTAGAAAAGAGTGACTTTGGAAATATGTCTGAAGAAGTTTTGTAGAATTTTTTGATGAAATTAAAAACCATTATAAATGAGATTGTGTAGCTTCCAAATATGTATTTTTTTTACAATTGGATTATTTTTTCTTTTTTTTTGAATAATTTTTTATGAAACTAGTCCATAAATTTGAAATATCAAGGTTTTAAAGTATTTTAATAACTTTTTATTAAAATATTTTTTTGAAAATCAAGTTATACATCCACATTCTTCAAACAATTCTTTTTAATTTGAAAAAAATGATAAGTTTAGGTCATCTTATGTGTGACATACACGAAGATTTTTCAAAACAACAAATATGGCCAATAAAAAATTAACATAAAAAGAAATTAAAAAAAATATCGTCCACATTCTTCAATGTGCTACAAATCTTTTCCCAAAAGAATTAAAAAAAATCAATTATTTAAGTCAAAATATGGATGATGTACATGTATATGGTATGGTAAAAAAAAGTGACTATTAAACTGTGATTTTTAGACATGCCTATTGAAAATCATTTTGTGTCATCTGGGTATTAAATAAATTACATATTTGGAAACTAGACTCAAAGTACTACATTTCATATTACTAATTTTTAATAAGTTCAATCTTTAAGTGCTTCAAATTTTTAGGTCAAATGAGACAAATTTTGAAAATTGGGGAAAACACTTCCACTTTTTAGCCAAAAAGTGGACTCAACTTCTTGCACAAACCCTTAATAAAAGATCACCTACAGTCATTATAAATATAGAATGAATATATATGAACATAAAGCTTAAAAATGAAATATTCACACCTATGTGTAGGTAGCAAGGTCAATGAAAAATTTATGACTTCTTAGAGAGGTTCATCATACCATTACAGATGCCATTGCTACCTTCTTAGAGAGGTTCTTAGAAGCTTCCTGTAGCAAAAGGAGGTCTAGCGAAGATGAAGATGTATGATGGAGAAGGTTATTATTACAAAAATAATTAGAGTTAATGGAAGTTATTCAAATAGGTGTGGCTCCTCATGTGCCTTTGATCTTCCAGTCAACGCAGTAGCTAGTAGATTTATTACTCTTTTGGGCACACAAGTTATCCAACAGTTTGTAAATTTAGAATTTATTAATCAATGAGAAACTCAACTTCCACCATAAACTCAAGTGATTGTTACAATTCCCAAACAATATCATAATAGCAAAAGCCTTGTGCTTCCACACAACACACTTGCACACAATGATCAACCTAATTCACATTAGAGTTAAAGGTTGATTACAATATGATCTTGCCTAATTAGGAAATGAGATGAAGGTAGTCATGTGAAACACAATGATTGACTAAACCAAGTCAAAGATTGAAAACTTGTTAACTCACATAACATGTGTTCTAGTGAGTGGCAAGTGATCATGCAAGAGGTGTAGAGGTGTCTCACAAAGTGAGAACACTTGCCTCAACCACATGAGGTGAGACAAACCTCTATAAGTCCTCTAAGTGAGCTTAATTTTAGTCTAAATAGGAATCTACTAAGTAGGTTAATAGCTAACTAGTTTTACAATACCTCTTTTCACACTAAGAGGCCCCCTTAAGTGATACTTAGAGAGTAAGCTAAACACTGAAAAGATGAGTCCTATCAACAAGGCCTAATAAAGTACTCATTTATAATACAATTTCTCACAAATGGAGAAAACCAAATGGGAACAAAACTCCTCTCCAAAAAAGAGAAAGAGAAGGATTTATGACTTTCTAAAAATGTCCCTTGATGATAGGAACATGATGATGGAGAACTCCTAAAGCATGTAGAAGTTGTAAACTATGTTATGATGAATTGGTGTTTGTTGTAATCAACAAATTTCCAAGAAATGTAGATTAGGATGAGAGATACAAAAAATTGCATGAGTGAACATATGAACACTACTCAACCAATATACACAAATTCAATCAAACATTGTGAAGTAAAAAATCTAGATTGTCATGTCCCCAAAATTGTAACACAAATATAAAGTACTAAGACAAAAAAATAAATAAACCAAATATCAAAATGATAAATGTGTCTCAAATAAATAAATAAACAAAATATGTATATATTAGCCATCTTATTATAATTATAGTTATCAAGATAATATTATAATTATAAACATAATATCTTAATCATTATTACCTTAATCGTGATTATCATAGATATAAATATTATAAAATAACATATATTGTTATGATAATATGTGATAATATTAAAAGTATATCCTATATTTGATATAAACATCATAAATATAGTAATCTATATCCTAAACTAACAAATATGATTTTATAAACTATAGAAGAAAAAACACATAACATATAAACCAAAAAAGGGGATAAATAAAATATAATATATAAATAATACCAAATAAAAGAGAGTCCTAAAAAACTCATAAGCGGTTAAATGCAACAGTCAACATTATTAAGAAATCAATCAAAATGAGCCAACCCCTACTATGAATCGATTCAAGAAAATGAAGCGACACATATGTGAAAAGGAACGTCCATGGTAGAGACCTTGATCAATAAGAAAAGGGAGGTCAATGCAAAGTTTGAATCATCAGAAAATAGGGAATAAGAATATGGAAGAAAGACAGGTAAATAAGAAAGAAGGGAATCATCATTGAGGAATCAATGAACTATTCAGTCAGAAATATGATAAGGTAGTGAGAAACAAGTCTAATATTATTATAAGTATAGACACACACAAACTGTAGACACTGAAATTTGGTTTAAGCTTGCGACTTCCATATTCTTCATATTTCGTATTCTTCAGGGTCATTGATTAAATAATCTTAATTATTTAATTAATTCATCTTCTATTAATTAAATAATCTTAATTATTTAATTAATTCACACTTTTCTTTATTCTATCTGATTAATTAAATAAACCTTTTTTATTTAATTATGTTACTAATTAACCTTCTTCTTGTCAAATTAAATAAATTCTTATTTAATTTACTCTTGATCATATTTCAACTATAATTAAATAAATTCTTTATTTATTTAATTATTCATTTAAATCCCTTCATCACTTAATTAAATAAATATTATTTATTTAATTATTCTTCGGATATCGAGTCTTGAATTAAATGAATTATTTAATTCATTAATTATATTTTAACGCATTCCTCTATATTTTAGATAATTATGTGAGTTATCTAAGTATTCACTTTTACTCAACTCGGCATCTATTTTAATCGTTCAGTTAACTATTGATTCAATGTCTGAGTAGCATCTTCGAGTAATCTCTTCGTCAAATCATGCAATCCTCTAGTTCTAACTCATTTGCGTATACATGCATATTAATTAAATATTCTTATTTAATTAATTAAATGTTGTGCGTGCAAATCAAATAGAGAGTCGTTATAATCAATCTTTATCTTTGTCATGCAAAGATATTTCTTATGTTTTTGAATGCCGAACTGAAGATTAAATCATTTATTTAATCTTTAATTCTATTTCTAGTTTGTATCACTCATATCACTACTGACAGTTATCAAAATGCATGACCAATCAGTTGATCTCAACCATCCGTTGATCTTTCGATCTTGGTCTGTCGTTCGAATAATCAATTTTCTATAAATTGATTTGTCATTCTTCATTCCAATCTCTCTCGAAAACTCGCGAAATCTTATGACTTTTGAGAGCACTTTGTTTTGAATCTTCGATATTTTGCTAATCACTATCTTAGGCTATACTTGCACGAAATTACTAAAAATCTGAGGGCAATTATACTACACAAGTGAAATGGAGAAGGGCAATCGAGATGAATCATGGAAATACATTCGAAATTGGTGAGATTGTTCTAGTTTTGTTTACGTTTTTGACTTTCCTATGTTCTTTGTTGCTTAACGAATAAATTTACATTTTAGATTTAGTATTGTATGCATGTGTGCTTCTAATCTTCTTTGTTGTCTATAGTGCAAGCGTTTTATTTTGGCGTTACATTTGGTGAACCCGACGTGAAGAGACCATCTTCGCGGATTCGTAGATATTTTATTTTGATTTTTGCAGGTTTTTTGTACAGAACGACGCATGTGAAGTTTTTTGCACCGCAATTGACTTTATGAACCGCATCTGACAGAGAAACGACACATTAGAAGTTTTCTGAAATGCAAGTGATTTCTCGAGCCACAACTGAAAAAGAAACGACGCATCTGACTAGAAACAAAATGATGCAACTGACTGGTAAAATTTTATTTTTGTTTCCTGCAATCTAAAATTTTCAATTGATTTTTGTGTTACTGATATCTTATTTTCAGCGTGTGGCCTTTTCGGAGTTAACAAGCTTTTTGCAGGACAATTGACGAAGACAATATTGAAAATTACTAACGAGTTTTTCTGCAAGACGTTTGTCGAAGACCCTAGTTAAATTTGAAATAGATTGATTGGTAGCATATAAAATCTTTCATTTGGATTAAAATTAACAAGTGTCTACTATGTTTGGTGTGAAAGCACAAGTTTGGTCACTTTTACGACTTGGTACATCGAAGTATCCTCTCCCCTTGCGCATCTGTGCGATCCTGGGTGTAAGAGAAATGGTTACCCACTCTAGAACTTGGGCCTGTTCTGGTGGGAAAAAGTACTCACCCTAGGACAACTCAGACCGGTAGCACCCTAAACCCGAGGGACTTCCAGCCGGTATATAAAAGTGGGTTCTTGGGGAAACCCCAAAAATCATGTGGTTCTGACGAGATGGATCCGAAAGGGGACTCGCGCCGTATGGATCACACCCCACGAACGGAATGCTCGAATTAAATACCTTTTGTTTTAGAGACCAATCTATTTGTGGTCGTTGCTTGGTATTAGTGCAGGGTACAGTATCATGCCCAAAGATACTCACTACTGATCCCCTTGAGTAGAGATAGCAGTTCTTGGGAGGTCATTGCCCAAAGAATTCAGAATTGGTGTGCTCAAAAGACGTTAATGAGCCGTGGAGGGGAGCCAATGCCACCAAATTCCTAAGTTATCCTCTCTTGAGAAGGAAAGGTGTTCATCACCAATCTGGGGTATTTAGGTGGGCTATACCAAGTATACAAACCCTAGGTCTTTGGCCTATTAGGATGTGCTTGTCTGTTGTCACTTTAAACGTTCTTGGAATCCAAAATCAAAACTAAAAACACTTTGTCTTACGATTGTTTTTTATTGTCAAAATTTGATCATGGAAAACGGAGTCAGTTTAAATTTCATGTCACTGAAAATTCACAGAGAGTTGCAATTGTTCACCAGAAACACGCATCTGATTTTTAGAGTCGCGTCTGTTAAGTTTTGAGTCGCAACTATAATTTTGAGTCGCATCTGTTAATTTCTGAGTCGCATCTGCCAGTTTAGCTCACAATTGCTTTAGAAAAACTGCATGTGTTAAATTCTAAATTGCATCTGTCAGTTAGAGTCGCATCTATAAATTTTGAGTCACATCTATCAGGAAGACCGCATCTGTTAAATCCTGAGATGCATCTGTCCGATTATCAGAAAACCAAAATTCACAGTCACTATCCAGTCAACAAGTCTGCACCAGTTTTAGTTGTCTTCACACAAACAGTCCTTGAACAGAAACCTGAAACAATTTGCTCAATTTTGCATCCTTTATGTTCATTTACTTATTACCATAGTTGTCTTCAGTTAGAGTTTAGCTTCATCTTAGGGTACATATAACCTTGCATTAGACTTCTAGAAAGGTCACTTTTACAAACTTTAGGAGTAGTCCACCATCTATACTCTAGAAAAGTCATAGTGTCAACAAAATTTTTCATTGAACCTAGTCTTATCATCTTATACTTTGTCCTACAGAGAGTCCTCCTAGCTCATTAGTCTAGTTAGGAAACTCAACTTGTCTTTGATCCCCATCCTACATTGGTTCCTTGACTTAGCTAAATTGACACCTTGGTTTGACTTTAGGCAGTTGGTCTCTTCACCTTGGGTTTATAGAACTGATCATTTTCAGAGTCTTACTTAGACTTTTGCATTTTTAGAGTCTAGACTAGTGTCATTCTAGGACATCCCTTATTTTGCATAGGAAAATCCCAAAAACATAGACTAGGGTCATACTGTTCATACATATAGTCTTGCATTTCCAGCATATTGAGCTTGTCTTACATGGTTGAAACTAGGTCTAAGAGAAGAGAGAGAGAAAACATGTCGAACCCAAACGAGTTCATCAATTCATTTTCTTCTAGACCTCATAAGACTCTATTAGACAAATTCACCACTAGAAACACTCAAGGACATGTTACAACAGAAGACATAGAGGCTGCCGCACAGGACCCTGAATTTGCCTCTTTTGTAGATGAGTACCTATCAAATGATCGACAACGATATCTAGCCAAATTGCTAGCTAAAGGAACTACCTTACCTCCAGGATTTGACATTAGCACCTTACAAACTCAACCTACACAAGGGACAAACACAACGGCTGCTAGTACTACTATACCTCAGATGAGTACAACTATGCCATCTAGCACATCTACACAGAGTACAACAGTCCATACTTCCCCATTTGGTATGTCTAGCATGACATCGGGATTTAATTTCACTGTAGGGGCATCATCATCCACTCCCTCCTGTCCTCTTGCTGGGAGTAAAAGACCTAAAATTTCAGCTCATACATCTTATGTCGGTGTCACAAGTGTACAATCAACAACCATACCTACTGCTAGTATCATGGGTACCTTACCACAGTCGATGGCCATACCTAGTGCTCAAATCACTAGTACTATACCGAGGATTACACAAACAGGGGGCATTCCGTCCTTTCAATATGGCAATCAAAATCCACTCTTCCAGACTAGCAGTCAAAACCAATTTACGTCGATTCCGAATCAGAATCCCTTTTCATAGATTGGTAGTCAGAATCCATCTACACAGATTCCAAGTCAAAACCAATTTATGTCGATTTCGAATTAGAATCCCTTTTCATAGATTGGTAGTCAGAATCCATCCACATAGATTCCAAGTCAAAACCAATTCACACCGATTCCGAATCAGAATCTTTTTTCACAGAGTGGTACTCGGAATCCGTTTACACACATCTCAGGTCAACACCAATTTATGCTGATTCCAAACCAGAATACATTTACCAACATTCTGAATCCAAATCCACCTCAGATGCCCACGTTCAATCAAAACCCATCATGGGACTTTGGATTTCAGAATACATACATGGATCCGCATAATCCTCCTAGCACATCTTTGACCCAAGTTGATGTCCTACAAACACAAATGCACGCATTACAAATGCAAATGGATAACATGTCAGTGTCAACTAAGAAATCATTTTCAACAAAGGACATATGCCCATTCCCCTTTGATAGATCATTGTACATGACACCTTTCCCTCACGGATATGTCATACTGAATCTCCCTAAGTACAATGGCAAACGAAATCCAGTAGAACATATCAGGGAATTTTCTACCATATGCATAGATGTCGCTTATGACCCCACGTATCTTATGAGACTATTTCCACGAAGTCTTGTAGGAATTGTACTAGAATGGTTTTCAGGTCTAGATTTTGGCATTAGATCTTGGGGAGAACTAGTTGAGAAATTTGTGGAGCAATTCTCCTTCAACATTGACCATGAGATAAATATAGCAACCTTGTGCCACACAATGCAAGATGAAGGTGAAACATTCATTGCATTCTTCCAGAGATGGAGAACTATTGCTAGTAGGTGTCTTGTTGAAATACCTAAAAAACAAAAGGTTACAATGTTTCATGAAAACCTTCATCCAAAACTCAGGAGTAACTTAAGGGTACATTGTTGCATATCTTTTTCAGAACTAGTGGAAAAAGGGGTGATATTAGAGAAGGATCTCATTGAAAAGGGTGAACTCAAGATGACAACACCCAATTGAAACCCGATCATACAAAACACCCCCACAGATAGAAACAGATTTTGGTCTTGCAACAAAAATGTCACAAATGATGGGGTGGTTGATGCTAAAACACTACAAGCAGGACCCCTCCTTACATTGCAAGGACCTCATAACTTTGCTAACACGCTTAATGTTGTCAATCAACCTCCCAACGAGGTCCAAAATACTCAACGTCCACAACAAAGGAGATTTCAGAAACGTGAGTTCACTCCCTTAGGGGAACCCATTGAGTCGGTGTTCAAACAACTGTTACAACATAACCTCATACAGCTGCAGAAACCAAGACAATATGATCCAGGACAGTTTAAACTAGCTTGGTGGGATGACAATGCCTTTTGTGATTATCATAGGACTAAGGGACATAACCTACAAAACTGTCGACAACTGAAGAATATCATACTGGATCTTGTTGACAGGAGAATTATTGAGGTTAGTGGACAAAAACAAAAGACATCGAACACTGATCATCAAGTCTTTTCAGACCCACTACATGACCATGGGAAAGGAACTGTCCCCAGTTTGAGTACTAAGACCAATATGTTAGCCAATTATGCGAGTATCAAACATGATTATGATAGTGGCAAAATCATTCATTTCCTTCGCACTACCGATCAAAACATCAATACCATTACTATCAATGCTAATCCTGAGTGTGCGGTCAATACTCGTCATACTAAGTTCACTATCCAGGGCCCTCCATTGCAGCAAACACCACAACCTTCCAAGTTACAATATAACCTTTTTGACCAGTTGAGGAAGACCCCAGCCCAAATTTCAATCTTGGAAGTGTTGCGAATCTCTCCTGAGCATCGATCTATCCTCGATAAGGCTTTACAGAACACCATGGTAACTAATGACCTTGATGTCAATTGTTTCCAGGAAATGGTGGGCTACTTGACCAATAATCATCATGCCGCGTTTTCTGAACAAGACTATGCCACGAAAAAGATGAACCACAATGACCCTTTACATTTAGAAGTCCTTGTTGATGATACCAAAGTTAGACGAGTTTTGGTAGACGAAGGAGCAGGGTTAAATCTATGCACTTTAAAACTAAATAAGGCATTAGGTATTTCAGAAGCATGCGTAGACACCACTAAGAGTATTTTCATTAAGGCTTATGATGATGAAGAACAAAAATCAAAGGGAGTGGTAACACTTCCTATCAGAATTGGTCTTACGGTGATGGAGACAAAGTTCCAGGTCTTGGATCTCACCCTCCCTTATAACCTTCTACTAGGTAGACCATGGATTCATGCCATGAAGGCAATCCCTTCCACGTATCATCAGTGTCTTAAATTCCCTTACAATGGCACTGAAATAACTATAGATGGTGATCCCGATCCTTTCCAGTATTGCACCAATCTAAAGGAGATCCCTCAACGCCAAGTGCCAGTCAACCAAGAGGCCTCACCATCTAATCCATCTTCTTATGTTGAACCGTCCACACTCACTCGAACATCTGTTTCATCCTCACTTCCTACCACTCCTAGGGTTGTGGAGAGTATTACATGAAGACTTCTTATTGTGTTAGCCATTTGGTTCCTCCTAAGTCATATGGTTTACCTACAATAGGTAGGGGATAGTCTATGATCACTATACATGTTCCCCCCACAACAACTTTCACTAAATGGGGTGAATTAAGCAAAGAGGTTGTAGATGCAGAAGATGTCACTTCCTGGATGTATAAGGAAGAAAATCAAGAACCCCTTTTTCTTGCTCATATTCCTACAAGACTATATGGGAAGGGTTTCAAAATCATGCAAAGCAAAGGATATGATGGACAGAGTGGTTTAGGCTTTAACCAAGATGGCAGAATTGAACCAATATTTGTTTCTCAGTGGCCAAAAGGAGTAGGGCTAGGGTTTCAACTGATCCAGATTGGCATTCCTAGTACTCCATTACCCTTACTTGAGGAAGTATGTGCTTCAGAAGATATTAAGACATCTCACAAACTAGTAGACCAACATCATTGTGACTCCCCCGATTCTAATGATTATGAGTGGGAATCGTTATCCTCTACTTCCTCCATGGACCTTGACAAGTTATATGGAGAACTTGACTTGATGTTAAGTTCCTCACCTAATCCATTAAATTCCTATCCACCAAAGAAAATGACAAAAGAGGAATGGTTTAAACACTACTATTGGAAATCACTTGATCCTACCTCGTGGCAACCTGAGCCACCTATTTCCAATTGTCAAACCTTGGCATGAGGCCCACCTATTCATCCACCTAGACCCAAACCCAGGAGCAAAACAGACCTGGTACAAGATTTTTGTAATCATATGAATAATTCAATCTTTACCTTGACCCCATTAGACTTTGATAACTCTGACGATGACATGCCCTTAGTTTATCCCCAACTCATTGATTGGGATCAACAAGATGCACCCGTCTTAGACACTTTCGAGAATGACGAAGAAATTGCTGAGTTCCTGGGATTACGTGAAGGCATACCTAACAGAGATCATAAAGCTGGTTTTACCTTTGACTTGGACAAAAAAGCATATTTTGGGGAATCTGTTCAACCCTCCAGTCGCAAAAATGAGAAAAAGAATAAACAAAATCAAAAAGAGGAGTCTTTGGGTGAAAACCGAAAGGAACCTTTAGACAATGAAAAAGTAAAAAGAAAGGACGCATCCAAAGGTGAAAACCTCTCTGAGGCACCTAAGGATGGAGGTTTGAACATTCTTCCTATTGCACAGGAAAAGTCACCCATGCTCATTGAAGAATCCGTAGAAGTCAACATAGGAACAAAAGAGAATCCTCGACTAGTTTATTTGGCAGCGTCATTGACAACAAAAGAGAAATCAAAGTTCCACAATTTATTTGCACAGAGACAGATAAATTTTGCTTGGTCATATGCCGACATGTTGGGGTTAGATCCTAAACTTGTTCTACATCATTTTCCCTTACAACCAGGTGCCAAACCGGTAAAACAGAAATTGAGAAAAATGCATCCACAGATTACTTTATTAGTCAAGGCAGAACTTAAGAAATTGTTAGATGTTGGTTTCATCAAGTCTATTGACTATGCAGATTGGATTTCCAATCTTGTACCATTCACTAAACCAACTGGGGGCATCCGCATCTGCACTGATTTTAGAGATATCAACAAAGCTTGTCCTAAGGATGACTTCCCTTTGCCTAACATAGACATGATAGTTGACATGACAGCAGGATATGAGATGTTGTCCCTTATGGACGGATTTTCAAGATATAACCATATTAGAATTGCAACTGAAGACCAACCTATGACGGCTTTCACTTGTCCTTGGGGAATGTATTGTTGGAATGTTATGCCCTTCAGACTCAAGAATGCAGGAGCAACATATCAACGTGCCATGACTACTATCTTTCATGATCTAGTACACACTTGTATGGAGGATTATGTCGATGACCTTATTGTAAAATCTAAGACAAGGGCAGAACATTTACAGGTCTTAGACAAGATATTTCAGAGGCTGGAAAAGTATAAAGTAAGACTCAATCCAAAGAAATGTGTGTTTGGAGTCAAGTCAGGGAAACTGTTAGGTTATATCATTTCTAGACGAGGCATTGAAGTGGATCTGGCTACGGTGAAAGAAATTATGGATATGCCTCCACCCACTAATCTCAGTCAGCTAAGGACATTATAGGGAAGGTTGCAATCTATCAGAAGATTTATAGTGCAGCTAGCAGACAAGACACATCCTTTTCAACATCTACTTAAGAAAGGTGTACCCTTTGCATGGACAGCTAAGTGTGGAGAGGATTTTCAACTGATTAAAGAATATTTACTCACACCACCTATTTTAATGCCACCTGTTGAAGGAAGACCATTGATTCTTTATATTACAGCAACCCATTCATCACTCAGAGCATTGCTTGCACAGAATGACAATGAAGGTCATGAAAGGGCAGTCTATTATATCAGCCAGACTTTGGTTGGTTATGAGCTCAACTATAGTAACATTGAATGTGCCTGTCTTGCAGTAGTATTTGCTACCCAAAAACTGAGGCACTACATGCTAAACCATCAAACAATGCTGATCGCTAAAATAGATCCTCTGAAATATCTTCTCAGCAAGGCAGCATTAACAGGACGATTGGCCAAATGGGTTATGATACTTAGTGAGTATGATATCCAGTATGTAGAAAGAAAAGCTATTAAAGGATAGGTCATTGCTGATCAGTTAGCTAACGCACCTATACAGGCAGATCATCCATTAGTTGCAGATTTTCCTGATGAGTTCATATTCACATTTGACACAAACATAACATGGAAATTGTACTTTGACAGCTCACATACAAATCATGGTTCAGGGGCTGGTATATTGTTTATCACACCACAGGGTGATTCCATCCCTAAGTCATTCAGGATTGCATTTCCATGCACTAACAACATGGTAGAATATGAAGCTCTAGTGATAGGTTTACGCATGGCAGTCAAGTGGAAAATCAAGAACCTACAGGTATATGGCGATTCTCAACTAGTAATAAGATAGGTAAATGATGATTATGAGACTAAGGATGAGAAGCTTACTCCATACAAGCATATGACTAATAGCTTTAAAGAGTACTTTGAAAAAGCTGAATTTCATCAAATACCTCAGGTTTTAAACAAGGCAGCAGACGCTATGGCTACAATTACATCACTTCTTGACATTCCTAACAACGTGCCTAAGTTTGAGTTCTTGGTCGAATAGCTTTTGGTCCCAGCTTACGATATCCCAGAATCTGAAATGGTGTGTGACATCGTTGGTCCTGATTCCCCATGGTACAAAGACATCTATGATTACCTTTATGTCGAAGTCATACCCACTAGCCTATCAAATAACCAACGTAGGACATTCCTCCGCAAGTCAGCCAAATACACCATCGTCGGAGATACCCTATTTAGATGTGCCTTAGATAATACCCTATTGAGATGTCTTGATTTTGCTAAAGCACAAACAACCTTGTGTGGGGTGCACGAGGGTATATGTGGTTCCCATTCTAGTGGTCCTACCTTAGCCAAAAAGATTATGAGATTGGGTTATTACTGGCCTACTATGGAAAAAGACTCATATGTCTTTGTAATTAAATGCCACCAATGCCAAGTTCATGGAGATTTGATACATGCCCCAGCACAGGAGCTCCATCCTATCACGTCACCATGGCCCTTTGCCCAATGGGGACTCGACCTCATAGGTAAGATCCACCCCACATCATCTAATGGACAGAATTTCATTATCACTGCCACTGAGTACTTTACGAAGTGGATTGAAGCCATTCCTATGACATACATTACCGACACACAGATTTCTAGATTCATCCTAAACTATATCATCTGTTAGTATGGTGTCCCTCAGTTCATAATCACTGGTAATGGCTGCCCATTTAAGAATCAAGAAGTTTGCCACCTGTGTGATGAATTTCATATCCAACATCACTTTTCCACTCCGTACTACCCACAAGGTAACAGCCAAGCAGAGGCGTCTAACAAGACCATCATTAGAATCCTCAAGAAGACTGTCAATGATGTTGGTCATGACTAGCATTTACAGCTTAACCTTGCCTTATGGGCCTATCGTAAAAGTATCCGTACTCCCACTGGTGCTACCCCATATTCACTTGTTTTTGGTTTTGAAGCCATTCTGCCTATTGAGGTTGAGATTCCTTCCCTAAGGGTATCCCTGAAAGGCCACATTGATGATGAAGAGTACTGAGTGTCGAGACTCCATGAGCTGGAATTCCTAGATGAACGAAGACAGAAGACACTAGACCATCTCCAAGCATATCAAAATCGCCTTCGTTGTAGCTATAATAGGAAGGTCTTGAACAGAAACTTTGACATTGGTGACCTGGTTGTAATGGAGAACCCAAAGAATCAAGCAGAAAGAGAAAAACCAGGAAAGTTTGAACCTAACTTGTTGGGACCTTATGTTGTTACAGAAGCTTTTGGATCAGGAGCGTACCAACTCTCTACTCCTGAAGGGGAACCACTAGCCTCACCAATCAATAGTATGCATCTGAAGAAGTTATATGCATAGCTTTTGAGAGCCTTTGTCTTAATTAGCAAAAATACAAAAAAATCATAAAATCACAAAAAAATTGTTATCAAGGTGAAAACCTGGCAAACAGGCGTCTTGGTAACACCAAAAAAATAAGATAATATGGAAAATAGTAAAGACAAATCATTTGTCCAATGGTGAAAACCACTTCGGTGGCACTTTGGATAGGTACCATGGTGAAAACCTAGCAAACAGGGGCCATGTGTACTCAACTTTGCTCCTTTGTCTACTATTATTCTAATCTACCCTGTACATAGTCCATTTCCTTGTACAATGTCCATTTCCCTATACATAGTCCACTACCCTGTACATACTACCTATCCCTGTACATATCCCTTATCTTTCCTGTCCATCGCTTGTATATACCATTCATAATAAGTGGTAGTCTTTCCCATGACTTGGAACGATTGACATCGAGTGCATTTCATATCCCTCGTTTTGCCTATTCATAGTCTGTTGGTCTTATACTCGACTGGGGGCAAACACTTGACAGGTGTCATATTGGTTCTTACATTGGCTATGTTGAAGCGTAAAACCATGGAAAATCCATGAACATCACAAAACGACTTGGGAAAACTTCAAAAAGACAAAAAAATCAAAACATTTCAAAAATCCAAAAATAGAGTCAGAGTCAGTCGCACTTGTCAGTCTTTGTCGTTTGTCGAACTACGTTGCCTCTGCGACTGGACATAGGCAAGGCCATCTACCGATGTGCCCCCGAGGCATTAGGTTATTCCATTTACGTTTGGCTGTATAAATTCATGAGTCAATCCATATGTCTATATGACAAGGTCATTGGTTGAGTCGAACTACGAGGTCTCTGTGTGTACAATGTAGGAAAGGCCATTAATCGATGAGCCCCTGAGGCCGCACTAGGTCAATCCATAGGGTTCATCACATTCATTTTCACACATGTCTTCTATTTTTAGTCAGTCTTGTCGGTCAAGTCAAGTTGAACTATGAGGTCTCTGCGTGTACAACGTAGGCAAGACCATCACACGATGAGCCCTTAAGGCCACACTAGGTCAGTCCTTTAGGGTTTGTCGTCACACACAGTCAATTTTTCACACATCATATCAAGTCATGCATCAATCTGGTGAACAATTCAGTAATGTCTCTACGTCAAAACAAACAACTTTCCAAACAAAAAAATTCAAACAGATCAACCAAAAGTCTGCTATAGGATGTGTCCTTCTTGGAAACAGATGTTATCAAAATAATCAACCTATGTCTTATACAGGATGAGTCCTTCCTGCATGATCGACAAGGTTAAACAATCAAACATAGCCTTACATAGGTTATCACATCAACGGCATCTGACTTAATGTCTTATACGATACATGTCTTTCTGAAACCAGGCTTTGTCACGCCTTATACAGATAGTCATAACATCGAAACCAGACTCACAATCTTATCCGGTATGTGTATCTCCTTACATCAGGCTCTGTTAATCAATCTTTCTATCAATCAACAAATCAAACAAACAAATCATGTTTTGGCAAATATTTTACTGGCTTTTTGACTTTATGGCTTGTTTATCTTATCATTTATCTTGAATTGATGACTGGGATTCATGTTACTAGCTTTCTCAAGGATGTCCCATGAAGGATTTAGAGAAGCAACGATGTATCAGAATTCTATTTTCTTTTACTGCTATCTGTCCATTGTTTTTTCAATTTGATTTTGAGTCATGTTACTAGTTTCCTCATGGATGTCCCATGAAGGATTTAGAGGAGCGATGATGTTTCATGACCCATCTTTTCTTTTGTTTGTTGTCTGTGGTTTGTCTTGACAAAAGACTGGGGCAACTTGTGCCCTTAGTATGAGTTAATGACAATCCTTTTATGCGACTGTCTGTTATTAGCAAGTGGATGACCTTGCACACCTTGATCTATGTCATATCATGGTGTTTTTCTCCATTTGTATTAGTCCCACCCAATGATGATAAAGTGCAGTTCCTTTTGTGATATGGAAAAATATCAAAGATTCTAAATACTAACATTTATCTTCTATCTTTCATTCTTTGTCGATATTTTTTCTACACTAACAGTTCTTCTTCCTTGCATTGTGGCAGAGTCCTGTGACACAAAACATTATACATCATCTTGTATCAACATACATGTTAGAAACATTCATACATATAGGCATAGTTCACATCTAGCTCATCATGGCATAATAGATAATCATCAAACAATACATATTATAAGAATTCCATGTACAAAGCAACTGTAAATACATGCATCATATTACATCTGTATGACATACATGTAGTATCTATCATACATATTCACATCATATTGCATCCCATAATCATAAATTGCATACATCATATAGAATCAACATTATCTCATTAGCTGCATAAACATCATAAAATACATATACTCATCCATCATATAGGCATATCATATAAACATCACATGTATAAATAAAGACTGCATGATCAATAAATAGAAATGCATATCATGAGAATCGCCGCCAAAATCATATATATATATATTGCTCAAAGGTGTCACATCACAATGTCATAATGTATCAATAATACATGGAAGCCCGCAGGCTATAAGATCAAAATACAGTGTCTCGACAAACGGTACCCCTATCTTGAGCTGCCACTGCCATCATGTCGGGAGTGTGTGGGAGAATGGTAATGAGACCTTGATGATCTTTGAGCTGACGGAGGTCTGTCATATGGCCCTGCTCTGCATGGCTGATCTACCCCCTTTGTGCTGACTGTCCGAGTGTGGGTCTTGGTCTGAGACCTACTACTGTGTGCTATTGAGAAATTGGGAGCTCGTCTCTCTAGTGGAATCTCTGCCCCATACAGATCCCGATAATATCTCTCCCTCTCTCCAGCTCTAACTAGCTCTTTGGCAAACACAGCTGATGGTCCTATACACAATGCCCTGAGCTCTATGAACCTCTGCTTAGTCTCCTACCGCCGAGCTATGGCCTGATCCCTGTCCATCAAGGCTCTGTCTCTCTCCACCCGATAAGCATCCCTCTCGACCATCAACACTCTCATCTACTCCTCCAAGGATGCAACCTGGGCTCGCAATGTATCCATGTCTAGATCCTCTGCCCCTATCTCATCCTGTCTGGCCTTGTCTATCCCATCCAACTCCTCTAGGATCTGATCTCGGATCTCTCTCTCGTGATCGTCATCCTCATCATCATCCTCCTGGTAGGCACCTAGCAACCCAAGAGCATCAACCTCTGCCTCCTCGGCACCTCCCTCCTCTCTGCCTGCCTCCTCGACACCTGCCTCCTCCTCTGTTGGGATCTCTGGGATAACTGCCTCTGCTAGCTGTGCCTCCTCACCATCTCTGGCTACATCCTCCTCACCACCTCTGGCTACATCTAACATCACCACAGTCTCCTCTCCTCCTCCCTCCTCCTGGATCGGTGACAAGGCTAGCCCTCGTCCTCGCCGACCACGTCTCCCTCTCTTGCCTCCACATCGGCCACCTCTTCCATCATCCCCTCCATCACCATGACCTCCTCTACCTCCTTGACCTCTGCCTCTACCCCGTCTACCTCGTGGACCTGTACCACGCCACTCTACCGGTGCCGGCTGCCCTGGATCTATCAAGGGGATTGGCCTGTGTACTGCTCACCACTGATCATAAGCTGGAGTGGTCCCTGGATCTACTAGTCTGTCCCTCCACCCCTATGGAAGTGCCTGTAGCCCATCAATATCTGCCTCTACAGTGGCAACTGGAATCTCTGGCCCCCATAGCAGGACCTCTCGTGATGACCGAGCAAACTCTGCTCTCCCTCAAGGTACATCATGTACCTCTCCAAACTGTCTCAAGACCCGATCTGGCAGCTGTCACTCTATAATATGTACATGTGACACGGTCTGTCCCACCAAGTACTGTGCCTGTCTACAAAATGGCAAGTGCTCGTCCTCATCTGACCACTGCTTGTAGTCCAGGTATGGTCTCCATGTAAACTCCCGCATGGTGTCTATAGCATGTCTAAAGTAGCCTGTGTCCCCAATATGATGCTATGTGGTTGCCCCCGCATAACGGAAGGCATATGGAGCTCCATGAGGTAAGTCTACTGTAACAGGTGGTCTAAAAATAGCTATATGCTCCCACGCCCATATCATCAGGAGCATGGTACCGCAGCTCATCGACTGTGCCTCTCTGTAGGAAATATCATGCAAGTGGAAGTACAACATCCCAAGCACACATGAACCCCAGGCATATACAACTCGGCGTTTGAGCATGCCCACTAACATCTCCCCCCATCCCACAGGGAATCCATGACCTCGGCGGTCAGGCAGTACTATACCACCTATCAATGTCGCTACTAGACAGTCTAACTGTTTGTACCTCTGAGCCAACACCCGCCATCTAATCTCATAATCATCAACCCCTAGCTGTCTAATATCAGCATGGGGGTAATATCTACACATCTCAGCAATCCCCCTCTGAGTATCATAGACCACCTGTGTCCCTCTAATAGGCAGTCTCAGTATCCTATACACATCCTCTAATGTCACTGTGGCCTCTCCAGTCAGTAGGTGGAAGGATGATGTCTTAGAGTGCCACCGCTCACATAACGCTGTCAACAATCCCCGATTTGCCCGAATCTGGGGCATATTGGTCACATGCAACAAACCCAAATGCCATAGAGTCCGTCACTCGGCCGGCCACAAACTGTCTCTGAATCGAAACATCGTGGGTCTCGACTCTCGTGTATAAATAAGGTCTAATACAACCTGCAACAACATTATACATGCCTTATGTCAGCCTCAATCATCTATTCTAGTAAAAAAATGATTGTTTTAACATGAAATGCAAATGCCTCGTTATTTTGCACATGCGTCATTCTTTCACACATGTGTCACTTTTTCACATATGCGGTTTACAAATTCCATATGCGTCATTATTCAACAAATGCGGCTCATATTAATCAAATGTGTCACAACACTATCACTTGCGTTGCAAAATGTCAAATGCGTTTCTAAATATATATATGCGGCTATAAATATGCAAATGCGTTTCAAAAATTCAAATGCGTATCAAAAATAATCAAATGCATTTATCCGCTAAAGCCCAGTCAAACAGACTGACGTAAACTTTCAAATGCGGCTTTCCGCATACACATGCGTCATTCGCGCATGCATATGCGGTTCAAAATTAAAATGACACAGAAGTAAAAATTGAATTAAATGCATTAAATAATGCGCAAATCAAAAAATTCAAAAGGAAAGTTTTAGGTCCATATCAGGGGGTCCGTGCCGGCTGGTCTCTGGTATGTCTGGATCCTGTATGTACGATGGTGAGTGGATGGAACTGGAGACATCCTCGCTAGAAAGTCAAAGCAAATTTTCAAATCTATAAGCTAGGTGGGTGAAAATGAATAGGTTTTTACCCCTATTTCTTATATATACCTAGGGCTTAGGTGGCATTTCTTTCCTACTGGCCATGTAAACTTCCATTTTTCATCATCCTGTACCCGTCCCTCCCATTTCCGAACTCCATTCCATCCACTCTACTGCATTTTTGCCTATCCTATGGATTAATCGGGAGCATTTCCAAATTTTTCTGCACCTTTTGAAAATTTGTCAATTTTCCCGAGGGGGCATACCTTCACCTGTTTTAATTTGGAGCATGACTGGGGCATGTTTTTTTTTATCGACTTTCTTTGACACAACACCAAAATGACATTGTATCAAAGAGGGGCAAATGTAGACACCGAAATTTGGTTTAAGCCTGCGACTTCCATATTCTTCATATTTCGTATTCTTCAGGGTCATTGATTAAATAATCTTAATTATTTAATTAATTCATCTTCTATTAATTAAATAATCTTAATTATTTAATTAATTCACACTTTTCTTTATTCTATCTGATTAATTAAATAAACCTTTTTTATTTAATTATGTTACTAATTAACCTTCTTGTCAAATTAAATAAATTCTTATTTAATTTACTCTTTATCATATTTCAACTATAATTAAATAAATTCTTTATTTATTTAATTATTCATTAAAATCCCTTCATCACTTAATTAAATAAATATTATTTATTTAATTATTCTTTGGATATCGAGTCTTGAATTAAATGAATTATTTAATTCATTAATTCTATTTTAATGCATTCCTCTATATTTTAGATAATTATGTGAGTTATGTAAGTATTCACTTTTACTCGACTCGACATCTATTTTAATCGTTCAGTTAACTATTGATTCGATGTCTGAGTAGCGTCTTCGAGTAATCTCTTCGTCAAATCATGCAATCCTCTAGTTCTAACTCATTTGTGTGTACATGCATATTAATTAAATATTCTTATTTAATTAATTAAATGTTGTGCGTGCAAATCAAATAGAGAGTCGTTATAATCAATCTTTATCTTTGTCATGCAAAGATATTTCTTATGTTTTCGAATGTTGAACTAAAGATTAAATCATTTATTTAATCTTTAATTCTATTTCTAGTTTGTATCATTCATATCACTACTGATAGTTATCAAAATGCATGACCAATCAGTCGATCTCAACCGTCCGTTGATCTTTCGATCTTGGCCTGTCGTTCGAATAATCAATTTTCTATAAATTGATTTGTCATTCTTCATTCCAATCTCTCTCAAAAACTCGTGAAATCTTATGAATTTTGAGAGCACTTTGTTTTGAATCTTCGATATTTTGCTAATCACTATCTTAGGCTATACTTGCACGAAATTACTAAAAATCTGAGGGCAATTATACTACACAAGCAAAATGGAGAAGGGCAATTGAGATGAATCGTGGAAATACGTTCGAAATTGGTGAGATTTTTCTATTTTTGTTTACGTTTCTGACTTTCCTATGTTCTTTGTTGCTTAACGAATAAATTTGCATTTTAGATTTAGTATTGTATGCATGTGTGCTTCTAATCTTCTTTGTTGTCTATAGTGCAAGCGTTTTATTTTGGCGTTACACAAACATATATATATCATTTACAATAATGATATATAAATATTTATTAGAAATAATGATGAATACATGTTTAAATGGAATATATATATATATACATATTCATATTGAGATTGTGATATATATATTTCTATAAATTGAAGTCAATTAAGAAAAATGGTGTATACATATTTAAATAGAATATATATACGTATATTTATATACGTATAACATCTATATAGAAATAATGATATATACATATTAATAGATTGAAGTCAATTAGAGATGATCACACACACACGCGCGCACACACATACACACACACATACAATTGTGCAATAATGGTGCTTGCAATAATTATTGATTCTTGTAAGTATTTACGATTCTTTAATCTAAATGTGGAGATATTGTATATATACTTATGTATTGCCATTACCCTCATGATATGATCTAATATATTAAAAAATGTATATGTCTATATACCCTGTTATTGTGTATGTCTGTAGTTAGTCATTTGTTTGAATTATGATGTTCATGTTCCACCATGGTGGGGAAGAAGGATTACAAAAGGGGAATTCATGCAACATAATCTCCTAGATACACCACCCAGGGGTGGGACATGATGAGCTCGTGAGGGCCAAGGGGGTATTTTCCTCTAGGGTATCTGAGGGTACTTCTCTTGGGTCTAGCTTGATCTCCACTAGATACGCCACTCAGGGGCGGGACATGATGAGCCCACAAGGGGTAGAGGGGTTTTCCCTTTGGGATCAGAGGGTGTTGCCTCTAGGTCTAGTTTTGTCATGAGATTAACCATTGTAATCTTACCTTCCTACTATGATGTAGCATGAGGGGAGGATAAATTATGGGAAATGTTGGTTATAATGTTTAATATAGATTTACTCATACTTAATTATAATGCCCAATGCAGAGTATTAATTTTTAGGCTATTTTAGAGATGGATTTCTAACTTGTAGGGACTAAAAAAATTCAAGGTATCCTCTAGGGCTCCTTTCCTTGGGAAATTGATAATTTGGGAAAGATTTAGGATTATCCCAAAAAGGGACATTACAAGTGGTATCAAAGCATGTTCATGTCAACTTGTGTTAATGTGTCTCCATATGTGTGTGCCTTCCATGTGTATACTTTGTGACTAACATGTATTTATGCAATTATGTGTATACCTTGCATATACTTTGTGACTTCAAGTGCATATCGTGTGCTCATATATATACAATAGGAAAGGATAGGACCCATGATGTAGTGCATAATGCACTGATATTCTTTCTTTACAGGATGCATTATGGACATATGTGTGTGTCAGACATTGTGTATGTGGTGAATTCTTGAGATAATTACTATGTAATTGAAACTCGTCATTTTGTTTATGATTAATTTATGCTTAAAACAATGCAAATGTCAAAAATGTTGCTTGTCAAGTTGCTTAAGTTGGTTGGTTGCTTGCTTGCTTGAGCTACTTGGTTGCACACTTGAGCTACTTGATTGCATGCTTGAGTTGGTTGCTTGCATGCTTGAGCTACCTGCTTGGCGACTTGATCTCATTTCCTACTTGTTGGAGCTACTTACTTGCATGCTTGAGCTACCTGCTTGCCTACTTGAGCTAGTTTCCTATTTGCTTGAGGTGGTTGCTTGCATGCTTGAGCTACTTTCTTGTCTACTTGAGCTAGTTTCCTATTTGTTTGAGATGGATGCTTGTGTGCTTGACCTACCTACCTATCTACTTGAGTTGGTTTCCTGTGTACTCAAGCTACTTGATTGTGTGCTTGAGGTACTTGCATATGTACTTGAGCTACTTGCTTGTGTGCTTAAGCTACTTGCCTGTGTGTTTGAGCTGGTTGCTTTCTTTCTTGAGCTACTTGTTTGCTTGCTTTAGCTACTTGTTTGTCTGGTTGAACTACTTGCCTACTTGATTAGCTACTTGGTTGCCTACTTCAATCTCTAATTCATGTGGAGCTCATCATTGTATTTACTTTATGCTTAAAATTTCCCGTGTACTCGAGCTACTTGCTTGTGTGCTTGAGGTACTTGCATATGTACTCAAGCTACTTGCTTGTGTGCTTAAGGTACTTGCATATGTACTTGAGCTACTTGCTTGTGTGCTTAAGCTACTTGCCTGTGTGTTTGAGCTGGTTGCTTTCTTTCTTGAGCTACTTGTTTTCTTGCTTTAGCTACTTATTTGTTTGGTTGAACTACTTTCCTACTTGATTAGCTACTTGGTTGCCTGCTTCAATATCTAATTCATGTGGAGCTCATCATTGTATTTACTTTATGCTTAAAACTATTAAGGTTGACTGCCACAATGCTTATGGGGTTGAGGGGCACTAACAGATTAACTTATCTAAAATTGAATTATTATTAGTATCTATTACTAATTTTTAACTTCTAGCTCAATTACTAAAGTTTTATCAAGCATTTGTTAACATGGGGTGAGAAAATTTTTGATACATGAGCAATTCAAATAAGAAAATCAGACATTTAAAGATTATTAGGTTCTAAAGCTAAACTATGTTTTACAGTTCATGTTTCAAGTATGTTTTGTTGTTATTCTTCATTACTAAGCATATGCTTCAAATAGTTTCATTTAGTTATTTCATATTATGTAAATGATTCACAAATGAAAATACATAAATCATTGTAAGATATGAAATAATTGATATATTCAAAAGCAATGTTTTTGTAGTCCCACACAAGCCTTGGGAGTAACTGTATCTGAAAAGATATAAGACATCAAGTAAATGCAAGGAAAACAAATTCATAAAATTAGATATGGGACCCATCATTTATTGGTGAATGATGAATCCCATTGTTGGAGGTGAAGCCAGTATTGATGAGTTGTCTAGTTGCAGCTCCAAGAGAGAAATCTGCAAGGGTGGAAAAGGAGATCTTAGAGCTTTGGGTTCCATACATAATCTTATGCATGTCTAATCATAAAATCACTTGCTACCTTATAACTGATCAAGAAAAGAAAAATTAACAGTTGTATCCAAGATATCCAAAGAAAATCATCAAGAGATGTATCTATTTTATCTAACATGTTTGTTCACTGTGTAGGTACATGTACATGTTTCATTGTAGGTTCATCATGTTCAAAATTTTAGTATGTGGAGGAAAATGGGCTCCCACAAGGGTTGAGCCCAGAATACTACATCCTCTCACTTACAAGAGAGGAGTAGAGGTACTACAGTCTTCACATGTCAATGGATAAAAGATATATGCACTGATAGCATATAGTTATTGGAGTGGTGCAAGTGTTCATCAAAGTTAGAAAAGTGAATCAATGATGAATATTCATAATAATAGGTGGTCTTGCATCAATTAACAAGATAAATACTTGCTCCTACTTGGGTAACTATATGTTACCAAGGAGATACTCTCTCAGTATTCCAATGGCATGGGAAAGAATAGACATGAAAATCAAATATTTATAGAGGTCACAAGTAGCTACAATGTATATCATAGTGATGGATGCAAGTAGTGTTCTAAAAAGAAAGACAATCCCATGTACAGTGAATCATCACAAACTAATGAATAATGATAGTCATATATGTTGTATGATATGATAGTCATAAGTGCATAAAGGTAGATAAAAGTTTAAATCTATGTATGCTACACAAAGGGACAAAATTCGGGTGCAGAACATGCTCTTAAGAATATAGTGATATATTAACTTTTCTAGAGCAAATGTATGTTAGTATGTTCACTTTCTGAACAAGGATAATGAAGTTGCAAAAGATAATGTTTATGTTCACAGGAGCATATGTAAAACAAGAAGAGCAATCAACTGAATAAAGAGGAATCACAATGAAGGGAGGACAGTTCATCAAGAGGTACTATCACTATCACAAATGTTGTCACTAATAGAGCTAAAAGAAGGATTTTCAAGGTTCGTAATTCTTACCCATATTCGAAATAGAATTTTTTTTTGAAAGCCTTAAGATTTATACTCATTTCAACCTAGCTTATCATTGTGATAGTATCTTTTAGCATGAGCATAAAATGTGTGTGTGTGTTTTCCTATTTAGTTTTGATGATATCCATAATAGGGATTAATGTCAAATATATCAAATCATAGTGGCAACTCTATACTAAAACATTGATAGGATGCCATTATATGAAAATTTCAATAGCATGGAATTGGGTCAATCAATGTAAAATAGCAAATGCAAAGATAATTCAAGTATGTAAAACCCGTATAGTAATTTTGGTCATAGTGAGGAAACAATGCCTATGAGACACTAAATAGAGATTTGCAAGAAAAGACAGTAATATCATGACATTGTGAGAAGGCAGCCTGTAAGTGCTTCCCCATGACTTTTCATTCATCAAAATTGCAAAAGATTTAGATACAAGTCACGGCCATATGTAGGTAGAGCAAGCATTTTACAAAGGAATAAACTCATTATTTCTTTTGCAAAAGTGGAGACCCAGGTATTACTACAAAATACTAAAGTTTCTATAGATTAATACGCAACCTAGAGTGAGTTTCAAAACCCTCATATAAAGTGAAGAAATCATCTAGAGTTTTATAGTCAGGAAAGGAGCAAACCCAAAAATCATAAGGAATCCTGCAACCAACATGGTAAACCCTTGAAATACAAGATACAACAATGACCTACAATGGATTCAATATCCTCAAGCTTGCACACAAAATGAATGAAGGCATAGCCTAAAAAAATTGAGCTCGACCTATACAAAGAAAAATTTAAAGCCCAGAATGCCATATAGCTGCCACTATCAAGGTTCAAAAGACCCATAAAGGGAGAATGATAAACCATGTAATGCAAAGAGTCCTTTACCTTTCAAGGTTTTATTTTTCTTTTCTTGGGTCAAGATCAAATCGAGTTAGTTTTTATACAGAATAAAGGAAAATACAAGATATGGCCATGGCCTTCAAATGAAAAAAACGTACAAAAATTTCATGGTTCTTTCATGAAGTGGAGAAAAGAAGCACATACAGTCATTACTATGCTTTTTATTGAGCTCATTTTGAGATTTTACCAAAAAAAAGTTAAATGATAGTGCAAGATTTGAAGGCTGCAGACTCACCCTCACTTGTTTTCTATGAGAAAATACATTCAAACCCATGACCTGAAGACTCCAAAGCCGAGCCAACTCCATCTCATGGTGACATCAAATGAAGTAAAGGCATCAACATAATGGAAGGACAGATAAATACATCAGGAAAATAATGGAGGCCATGACCAAGAAGCTAGAAAATGCTTCAAAAATGGAGGTCAAAGCCCATATTTGCATCAAAGTAAAACTTACCTTGTTCTTTCTTGCAAAAATATTTCATAAAAATCCAAAAACAATAGAAGAATGGCAAAGAATCGAGCTACAAACCCTAACCATCATGGCGTCCATCAGCAAAGGTTTCTCCAAAGGATGCAAAGTGCAAAATGATAAGTTTTAAAGGTTTGAGAGTTTTTACTCGCCCTAATTCGAATGGGGAGTGATTTTTGACCATGTTTTAAAAAATAAAATCATTACATTTTAATATTTCCCATGGTCTTTACTTTAAGTTCAGTTGACCTAATGATCAAAAGGAGCCATGAGTTTGAGGGTTGACTTGAGAGTCAAGTTTTATAGCATATTCTAGTGAAGGAGTACTTCACTTGTATATTTTGCATGATTTTTGACAAGATAAGCAATGTAATTAAATATTAAAGGTAAGATTACCTTAATATTTACCATGTAATGCATAAAAAGGAGAACTATCACATGAAAAATGTTAAAATAATCATAACTGATTATCTTTAGTATTTAATCAAATAGTTACCTTTTCCCCAAAATCATGCAATAAACACAAGTGAAGTAGAACTAAAGTCACTGACAGTCATCTAGAGGATTATGCTTTCTTTGACTTGGAGTCATTTGTCAATATTTTGGAGATCACATTGATTGAGGCCATTATGCATGGAGGTTTTTGAGACATAACCTCAATTTTACATTAGTTTTGGAGGTATTTTGATCATGCACATTGAGGAGAGGAGTTTTCAACAGATTGAGTTTAGTTTTCTTTAGTTCTAACTACCCTTTTATGGGTTTTTATCTTTGCTCGTGAGGAGATATTGGCAAGATATTTTTCATTCTACTACCTCCTAGCTCTTAGAATTAGTTTTTATATATATTGAAAAAAGACTTAGTCTCTTTCTCGGTTCTTGCTTCCATTACTCTTTTACACAACAGAGAGATTGGAAAGAATTGTAAATCATCTTTGATTATTTTATAGTTAATATAGCAATACCTTTATTTTTTAGAATATTGTTTATAGTTTTGTAGAGTTTTCCTTTAAAGTATTCATAGAAACAGAATTTACCCTCACAATTTATGGTGTTTTGTATCTTTTAAATGATTTGATGCAATTTTAATGTGTTCTTAATCAGAAACCTTTAAATTTTTGTCCTATTTATTGATGCATGTAGACAATAGCAATTTATCATAGGTCATTGATTATGCTCTTAAGTTTATCTCTTCTCTTAATTTGTGAGAACCATGTTTTCCTTAATAAGGAAAGGTTAAACATTGCTTTTTAGTGAAATATTTTATGATCAAGGTGCTCAAGTTGAGTTGTGTTAATAGATTTCTTGGAATATTAGTTGTGGATAAGTCTGCATATTAGTTTTCTTCAGTGCATCACCTCCTAGAAGTAGTTTACCATTAAAGTTTCCTTCAATTTAATAATTAATCTTTCTCCCTTTTCACACACAAGTCAATATATTCTAGGAGATCAAAAGGGATGCAACCCATTTGTCTTCACTTTGAGCATACCCTATGCTAGAAGATGTTTCCATGTTTCATGGGATTTCTGAGTTTCAAGCTTAGCATCTAGGGTGCAATCCTCATGACAACAATTTTTTGCACACCTGGTGGGACTCTGAGGTTCACTTCAGAAAAAGAATTCAAGAGTTTCAAGCTGATGTTTTTAAATATACATGTCAGTTTTTTACCTATCAAAGGTTATAATTTTATTTGGTGACCCTATTTTTCTTGTTTTAGTGCAGATTCAACAACACATGAGAAGAGTTCAAACAAGAGGAAGTGTTGATCCTTTTGAATACATGTAGTTTTCATCACCAAAGAGGAAGGGTAGAAGAGAAATGATATTAAGTAGATCAAGATCATGTTCAACACCAAGATCTCATTCTACACCTCTTAGTCTTGGGTTTGCAAGTTTTTTATGTATTTTTCTAGTACATCCTATGCCAATACTACAGATCTTGAACCTAAGAGTTCAAGCAGCCCCGATGGCCATAACACATGCAATTGTTCTAGTTAATGTGGGAATTTCATTGAATCTACAACAACACGATGATATACCAATAGCTGCACTAAAAATTCTACCTATTTTTAGTGGTGAGGATTAGACTATGCCAATTGAGTGCATAAGAGATGTAGCTTCACTTTGAGGAGTCCATCATGTTACACAAGAAAACATGGCGTTGATACTTTTAGTAGCATCATTCAAAGACAAAGTACTCTAGTGGTTTAGAGGTTTTCCTGTTAATACTATTGCATCATGGGATGACTTGGGAGATAAGTTGAGTAAGAAATTATCATATAAGTTAAATCATCTTTCTCTTTTAGATCAGATGATGACCATTAAAAGAGCTCCACAGGAGCAGATGACTAATTTCAATTTCTAGTTTCAAAGAACCTAGAATAGAATCCCAACAATAGTAAGGCCTTTACCTGATCATGCATTCTTGTATTATCTTAGAGCATTAAATAGTGATATTGTTGTAATGAGACAATCTATGGGTGGAGTTACATTACCTACAACATTTGATATTGCTATTAGAGCTAAAAATAACCTTATTCATGATGGTAAAATTGCACCTAGGCCTCCTATGCCTATTTTTCCTGATATTCAGCCATTAATTCCAATTCAAATGCCTTTGATTTCCCCATTACCTATTGTTCCAGCCTTAGGATTTCAAGAAGCTGATCAAAATAATGTTGTTCCAACAAGTTTAGACTTGCAAGAGCTTAGGGGTACCCAACAACAAATCAAAAAATTGTTGCAAACTGTTAGCAATGACTTGGTGATCCTTAAGAATCAACAAAATAAGAATTATAGACCTTACCAAGCACAATTTCAAGCAAATAGATTGCCTTATCAAGCTGATTATCAAGGAAAAAAGAGAAATTTTAATGCTAGGCCTAATTATCCATATAATCAAAAAACTACTAACTCTTTAAAAGAGATTGTACCTGTGCAGAATAATTTGGCACAAGATTATTTGTGGTGCTATCCATGTAATTAGCCTCATAATCAGGCTACCTACATGAATAGAGTGGTCAATCAGGCTCTTATGGTGCAGAGCAACTATGTTGCTTCAAAAAATATAGCAAAGGAGAATAATGATTAACAACAGTCTCAAATGTAGTAGGATGACCTTAATGTTGCCATGATGAACTAGCAAGGTAATGAATTTTGTGGATTTAATCATATCCAAGGACAAAACTAGTCATCTACCTCCATTACAACTAATACAAGGTCAAAAAAGAGAGTTATTGACCTAAGACAACAAGTTGTTTCTAAGGAATAGCAAGTAGATAAAGATCAACAACAAGCTAGTCAACAGAAAAACCAAACTTCTACAACCTAACAAGGGAAAGTTCAACCTTCTACAACTCAAAATATTCAAATTTTACTAAGAGGGAAAGATTTAGCTGCTAAAGAACAACCAAAGACTCAATCTCAACCTTTACCAGCACAAACAAAAGCTACTATTCCAAAAGTGCGGCAAAAGGTTAGTTTTCCAACATTTAATATTGTTGATCATATGAGAAAATCCATAGTCAACATGTCGATGTTGGATGCATTGCATATTCTTGTAAAAAAGAATTTATTATAGGAAGCTTTATCTAAAATTTCAATTTCAGATGAGTCTATTACAAATCAGCCTAGAGTTCTTGCAAACAGTTCTATAGTCAAGAGTGAACAACTAGCCCAAGAGGTAAAGCCGCCTTTGTTTTATGTTAGTTTGATTATTGGTGATAGTATAGTGCATCATTGCATGATTGACTCAGGATCAAGAAACTTTGTTATGTCCAAACAACTAGTGGATAAGTTATGATTGATTTATGAGCCATTGTCAAAATGGATAGTCCAATTAGATGGTACAACCATCAAATCTATAGGAGTAATTAAAAGTACGCCTCTAACCTTACATTATTTTCCAAACTTTTCAATTTCATTGGATATCTATGTCATTGACTTGCCATCATTCTTTTCCATTTGCCTCTCTAGAGATTTCACAACAAAGTTAGGTGGGTATTTATCATCAAATTGGTCACATATGTTTTTCAAAACTAGATATGTTAATAGAGTGATTGTCAAGTCAAAACCACAAGTTAAAGACCATATTGAGCCTTATGTTACAAATCCTATAAATGCAAACCTAGCTATCCATGAGCAAGAGGATCAATCCATGACCCTAGACCCCAGTGTACCTATTGAGGACATACCTGATATAAATTTAGATGAGTGGGAAGCAAATAATCACAAGGTTCATCCTTTTAGTCACATCCTAGGAGATTTTTTTAGAGCATACAAATATTTTCTCAACTTGCACACCAAATTCTCTTTATCTTTCACAATGAAATGCTCTAGCTATGACATAAATTTTCTCCTCCAAATCACCATGAAAGAAATTTCTTGTCACATCCATTTTCTCGACTTCAAAGTCATAAGATGTTGCAAGTGATAACAAGAATCTAATGGATGTTAGCTTAGCTGCAAGAAAGGAAATATCCCCATAATATATTCCCTCCACCTGGGAATATCCCTTCATGACCAACCTTTCCTTATGCTTCTCAAAACTACCATTAGGACCCATTTTCTTCTTCAACACCCATTTAACAACCAATGAGTTTTCATCCTTCTAGAAAAGGTAGTTGATCCCATGTAGTATTCTTTTTCAACATTGCCATATATTCATTCATGGATTCCATCCAAGAATTTGCATCATGCATACCCACAGCCTCTGTAATAGTCCTAGACTCATCAGTGTTAGCAAGCAAAGAAGATATGCAATTGGAGTCTAATATAGAATACCCAAACCTTTATAATTGTTTCCTTTCTTATGTAGACCTCCTCAACTTTTGAGGTTGAGGTTCTTGCTCTTCTTTAGAGCTTTCAAAGCTGCTAGAGCTCTCCTCATTATCAGGTCCACTAGGAGTATGTAGTTCATCTATCTAAGGAGTAGGTGGAATTTGAATTACCTCATTTTGCTTCTCTTCCTTCTCTAGCTATAGATTAACTATGGAAGGTTTCAACTCATGGAATATCACACTTCTACTATAGAGAACCTTCTTTCCAACTAGATACCAAAGCTTGTACCCCTTCACACTAACACCATAGTTGATAAAGACATACTTCATTGCCTTATTCTCCAACTTAGATTTCTTCACACAAGGAACATGAACATATGCCTCACAACCAAAGACTCTAAGATGTCTCATCGAGGGCTTCTTGCTAGACCACACCTCAATGGGTGTATTTTCAACAAGTGTCGAAGTAGGAGGTCTATTAATCATATAACATGCAATGGCTACAACTTTAGCCCAAAATTTTTGTTCAAGTCCAACACCACTCAACATACTTCTATCCCTCTCCATCAACATTATGTTCATCCTCTCTATAACTCCATTTTTCTATGGGGTTATATGGATTTGTTGTGTGTCTCTCAATCCCATGGTCCTTACATAACTTGTAAAAATATGTGGAAAAAAACACACCACCATTATCCATCCTCAATCACTTAATTTTTCTACCAATTTGGTTTTCAACTAAGGCTTTTAATTCCTTAAACTGACTAAAAATGTTAGATTTACTTTTGAGGAAGTACACAAATCTCCTTCTACAATAGTCATCTATGAATGAAACAAAATACTTAGATCTAGACAATGAAGGAACATTAATTGGATCAAACAAATCAGAATGCACATAATACAAAACCCTAGAAGACTTATGAGAGCTAGAATAAAAATAAAAGTGGTGTTGTTTTCTATATATACAATATTTGCAAAAATCAAACTTGATATGACAATCATCAAGGCCTTCAAAATGGCTCTTATTTTTTAGGGATCTAAGACCCTTCTCACCAATATGGCCAAGCCTTTGGTGCTACAACATTGTTTTCTTACTTGGAAGTTTCATTTCCAAAGAATTGGCACACTTAGGTACCTAGAAATCATGACCATTAGATGCATACACCCCAATCTTCTTTTTTGCTTGATCTAATGGTGAGGATGAAGAATCCAAAGAACTTTTATTGGACGTCATAGAAGTACTATTGCACTAAACAATGCATGCATCTAGCTTATACAAGGTGTCAATCCAAACACCCTTAGCAAGCACCATAAAATCTTTGATCATCTTGCATCCACCACTCGATAAAACAACCTGGACTCCCACATAACTCAACTTACTAAAAGTAGATTTCATGCCAAATTAGGGATATGTAGTAAAATATAAGTCCCCTTCATTCTACCATCAAGGAATTCAATCTCGACTCTTCCATGACCAACAATTTTCAGGTGAGATTCATCACCCAAGTACACCTTCACGTGTTGTCATATTCTTCATACTTTGAGAACCAACCTCTATGAGAGGGCATGTGGAAATAGAGGTAGACATATTCTTCATACTTTGAGAACCAACCTCTATGAGAGGTCTTGTGGAAAGAGGCACCTGAATTAATCAACCACAAATCTTTGAATGCATGTGTTGACAAGGTAGCGACAAATCCATCTACATCATCATGAGAGGATTTATCAGATTCAGAATCAAAGGACTTGTTTTTATTTTTCTTCTCCTCCTTACAGTCTTTGCAGAAAGGACCATATTTTTCATTGCTCCCACATTTAGCCTTAGAATTTTTACTAGTAGACTTAGATCTCCCCAAAGACTTGGACTTAGACATTTTATCTTTCTTCTTTCCTTTCTCCTTTGATCTTCCATGAACAACAAGGGCCTCCTTGGCCATCTTAGAAGGCTTCATACACATCTATTTAGACAACATTAAAACAACCACATCATCAATCTTGAAAGTGGTTGTTGTGCTTCCAATAGCCATCACCAGGTGATCCCATGAGTCTAACAAAGAACACAACATGATCATGCAATGGTCTTCATCCTCTATCTTCATATCAATAGAACCTAGTTGTACAACAAGCATATTAAATGCATTCAAGTGATCAAAAACTAACCATCCTTCTTCCATCCCTAGATATTACAACTTCTTTCTTAGGAATAACTTATTTTCCAAGGATTTCCCCTAATAATGTCACCAAGATTCTTCTAAAGACTAGTTGTAGTCTTCTCCTCATAGACATTTAGGAGCATGAAATCAACCAAACTGAGTCTTATTAGACCCTTGTATTTCTAATCCATTAGATCCCAATTAGTTTGTGATGTTGTTGGTTTTGTACCAGATATTGCAGCCCATAGATCTCTATCTATGATCATATCCTCCATTTTGAGTTTCCACAACTCAAAATTGCCACTATTAAATTTCTCCATCTCTATTCTTTCGAATGTGCTTGCCATCTTAAACCTACAACAAGATTATAAATCTCTCTCTGCAAGAAATCCCATTGAATCTAGATAAGCATAAAAAACCCTTCAAACCCAACAAGGATAACAAAGTTGACAAGGCTTTGATACTAACTGAAAGGAAAGTCGAGTGCAAAAATGCTTCCCTAATGCAAATCAACCAAGAGATAGTTCTAAAAATTTGTTTCAAATCCTTTAACATTCATAGTTTCATTTAAGAATGCACATACATAGTTAGTTATTTTAGTATTTAAAGTATTAAACCACACTTGACACAACATTTATGTCAGAAAGCCCTTTTAGGAAAAAACCACTCACCAAATCACAAATCATTTGTATTACTATAATAAATTGTTTTGATTAGAGGTAAAAAATGGGTTTTGAAGGGGCCTGAAACCCTTTACAAAAAGGAATAGCTGACACAAAAAGGAAACATCAAGAAACAACCATCAGCCCAATGACAACAAACCACCAGCCAAAAAACAACACACACCACTACATATTATTTAGAATTTCAACAGCTTCCATCTCACTAGCAGCAAGCTTTTGTCCCTTAACCCCAATATCAGAAACCTCCAAACCTGAGGCCCCAACCTAATTTTTCAGTCTATTTCTAGTCCTAACCCTAGGCCCACTAGTTGTTACCTCACAACGCAAAATAGAACTTTTAGCAGCACCCTTAGCAGCAACATAATCCTCCCCATTCAACTTACCCTCAACAATCATATCATCAGCAGACAAAATTTCCTTTCTCTTATTAGGGGGAAAAGACTTCGCAGAGTCTGACCTAATCAAGACTTTAGGATCTTCTCCACTCTTCATAACCATATTCCAAATTTTGTCAATTTTCTCCTCAAGGGAGAACATTCTAACCTCCATACTCTGTTTCAGATTGACGGTTTCCTCTGCCACAATATTAAAGTTACAATATTGAGACCAGCCATTAAATTATCAATTTGGCTCTAGATCGTAGGATCCTCAGCCTTGCCAACAATGCTTATAATGTGAACATTAGTCCTCTTAATCTCATGAAAAAACCATTTAAAAAGTTTAAAAAGAACATTGGCACTGTCACGGGCCGAACCCAACACATCAGAAAGATCCTCCCTATCAAAGTTTTCAATGCGATTTCTCACAACAACATCCTCTTCAGAAAAACTCTCATGTACCTTATCCTTAGAGGCATCCTTACCTTTAACAGCAATGACAAGAGACTTCATCCTACCAATGGAATCAACAATTTGCTCCGCAAGTGTTGAAAGTATATGCTCTTGCAAGTGTTGATTCACTATGAAAGTATCAACAATTTTCTCCATAAGTGTTGAAAGTATATGCTCTTGCAAGTGTTGATTCACTATGAAAGTATCAGCAATTTGCTCCGCAAGTGTTGAAAGTATATGCTCTTACAAGTGTTGATTCACATGCAATTTAATAAATTGTTACAATACAATATTCAAAGTATATGCTCTTGCAAGTGTTGATTCACTATGATACAACTCTTAGAGTGAATTCGACAACATAACAACATCTCAAAAATTACAATATCTCAACATATAATAAATGCACTAAGGCTCCAATATATACTTCTCATACATGGGCATTAAACATTTCCATGTGTCAATCCCACAATCTCTGCATGCATGCAAACTTCTAATTTAGAACTCACCCACAACTCCTAATCACTCCCAGTGACAACTTAGTCTTTGTTAAGAAACTTTTCCTTCAAATCTTTAGTCAACAAGTCAAAATGATACCACATGGCATCATAGCACACATACTAGAGGTTTTCACAACTCACAATGCTTAAAATGAGCACCCAAGTGACAAGTGCCACCTTTCCTTGCTTCCATTTTTCCATTGAGATAAATGCTTGCATAAGTGGACCCTACCAATGCTTGCTTCTAAAATAAATTGCCACATGTCATAATGCCACCCATTTTAGAGGTCTAGAAATTTGCATTTTCCCAATGGAGTGCTCATGTGACATGTGTCACAATTTTTCTTTTTCACACCTTTCATGTAGGATGCCAACTCTCCACTAGGTCCCATAAAGTGACTTAGCAATTTGGAAATAATTATTATTGCATTGAATAAATTAAAACAACAATTATTAAAATTATTAATCAATGGACTCACTAAGATTGAGACACCTTAATCCCAACAAAAATAACACCAAACTATGTGATCCTATTAAATTATATTAATGATTTGAGTGTTAAGAATGTGGACAAAACATGTGTTATTTATAATTTTGGGATGCATCTATGAACTTTGTGTAGTAAAAAGGAAGATAACTTGTAATTTATGCTTTGGTAGGCATGTATTCTCTTTTTCCATTAATCAATATGTAATATATTTTTTATATTAGTAGCATATAACTCTAAGAACAAAGAAATGTTCATATTTGAATCTATAATATTTCTCACTAATTTATCTATGGACACCTTGAAAGTTAGGGGTGCACCACCATTGGGCCCTCTCACTTAGTTCAATATTGTTTAGTCTACTAACACAAAATTAGTTCCATGCTCTCTCTCCACCTATTATCTATGTGTGTGTCTCTCAAGAATTGACTAATTGAAAATATCTCTCTCTATCTATCTATGAGTGTGACTCCCCTAAGAATTGATTTATTGAAAAATTTAAACTAATTACATAGAAAATTAAATGCAAGAAATAAGTTTGGATCCCAACACTTATCTTAACCATAAAATCTACATTTATCAATTGAAAGAATTTTTTTTTTTGAATTTCACAAGTAAACACAATGTTTTTGATATAAAAAGTAGCAAAAACAACGGTGTTGTCCCATCATAACAAGGCACCAAAGGCCATCCAGAGTAAGCACATTAACAACATAGTGACAACAGAGAACACCGAGCCATCACCCATAGCAAGCCATATCAAAAACCAAAAAACAACAGTAAATAAGCATCGTCCATCATGCAAGCATGATACATAGTAAACAAGTCCAAAGACCCCCAGGGGTCAAACCAGAGAAACAACATTAACAAATAAACAGTCATAGAGAAATTGAAAAACAGAAAGACCCAAAGGCCTAATTTTTTTCCTCCCTAAAAGGTTTATCCTTGATAGCAATCACCCAATCTGTCATGAGGAACTCAAGTAGCTCCTTAAAACTAGCATCATCTTTTCCATCAACCGCAGACTTGTCCTTCTGCAACAAGCATAGACTGGTAGCCGACCTGTGCATGACCTTCAAGGAGAAGTGTGACACCTCCTGAACCTTTTTCTCTAGTCTCTCCATTCTCCCTTTTAGCTTGCAAACTTCTTCCTAGGCCAACACTTTTTCATTGGGATTTTCCTGCAAGGGGGATTTTCCCTTATTAGCAATAGAGGCCTAGGGGTTAATTTCCATCACATTGGCACTGGTAGGGCCCTTCTTCGAGATTTCAAACACATGGGATGCGCTATTCACCGAGACAAACTAGTCATCCCCACCCGCCACCTTTTTCTCCTGGCTTTCACTGTCACTCCCATTCTCATTCTCTGAATTTGAGGCCTCCTTAAGACTTCCCATCTTGTCCTACTTAAGGACCAGTCTATGAGATCTACGGGGGGTGTTGGATTCATCAATTATTTTGATGTCAGAGTCAATTTTATGAAGGTAGAATTTAGATTTCTTAGAAGCTTTAGCCTTAGGTTGTGGGGTGGAGCAGGACACTTCTTTTCTTTACCCGCATCCCTCGCGCTCTTGGTAGGGGACATGCCATGGGGAGGGGCTTTCAAACTAGGGTTTTTTAGGCTTTTTTTCTTACTCAAGCCCAGCGTATCCAAAATTCTAGCAGAAGGGGGAGTAGAGGAAACCAGGGTTTCATCAAGCACAGGGAGAGATGGGACTTCTTGCACAATGATAGGCCGAGTAGGGAAAAGGGCCATATGAAAATGATAGAGCCTAGACATAAGGCCTTAGTGCAGGATAGTATAATTTTTTCCAAAAATTGAGGCTTCATTGAACTTCGCCACAGTGCTATCAAGAGCATGAAACAGGAAAAAAGGAATGGAGATATGCTGGTGGTTTCGAAGGTGGTTTAGGAAATTAAAGTGGTAATAGTAGTAGACCCCATACCTTCCTTCCAGCATGAATTACTTCATGATCACCATACAAACTCTATCCCACGGCTCCGACAGCGCCTCGTGGTCAAAGCCACCCCTCAACTTGACAGGTTTCTCCTCACCACGAAAGAACCAGTTCAGACTAATCTAGTCTGACACCTTCATATTTTTCTTCCAAGTTCGACCAATATTTAGAAGCCCCGTAACTTTGGCAATAACCTCCTCATAAACTTCAAAGGAAATGCCACTGATGGTAACCCTACCATCATTCCAAGAGGTGACAAACTTAGTAGACAAGCCCTCATCATGACCAATCATGGCCTCCATATACTGGGTAATTCCACCTTCTTTGCAAATGTGCCAAACTGTGGCATCTGCCTTTCACTCGTCACACCTGTTCGGCTCCACACGCACTCTGTCCCCACCCATAGAGCCTACACCAAATTCACCAACCACCAAAATAGGAAAACCAGGGCACAAGATCTGGTAAAAAATCTAGAAGCATTGAAAGGGAAAAGGTCGACAAAATGTGACCAAAAAAATCAAAAATGAAGGCAATAAATGCCACATCTCGCAATCCGTGCATAGGTAGAAATAACCTTGTCAAGAGGGGCTTTCAATTCCCTAATTGGTGTTCTCTTTGTAGAAGGGAAGAAGAAACCATCTCCCATATTTTTATCCACTGCCAGTTTGTTGCCCAGGTCTGGCAGAATGTTTTACAAAGGTTGAACATCTCTTGGGTTTTTGATAAAGATATTCACCAATTCATCTTAAGTTGGAAATGCCCATCCAATCATCCTTTAATCAAACTTCTCTGGCAACTTATTCCACCCCACATTTGCTGGTGCCTGTGGAAGGAAAGGAATAACAAGATTTTTAGAGAAACGGTGAACAATGTGGAAGGTCTATTGATAATCCTTCATAAGCTTCTCCTGGATAACATTTCAACTTGCAAATGGAAGACACCTAGTAACCCCCCGACTGCTTGGGATAGAAGCATTGCTACCATTTGGAATTTTCCTAGTGAGTTTTAGAGATTTAATAACTCCAAAATGATCATAAGGAAGCATACCAGGTGGAGAACCCCTAAGTCACCCTGGGTTAAGCTTAATTTTGATGGGGTGGCTAGGGGAGGGATGACAGCTGGAGGAGGTATTATCAGGGATCATATTGGTTGCCTGGTGACTGCCTATGCTGGGAGATTTAATGATCATACTAGCAACCAGGCTGAAGGCATGGCTCTCCTTTGGGGTCTTAAGATTGCTTTGTCACTCAGCGTCAAGACCATGGAAATTGAAGGTGACTCGATGCTAATTGTGGAAGCCACTAAAGGCAAGATGAAGGTGGGCTGGTCTCTAAAAGGTATTATGGAGGAAATTTTCTCTCTCCTAATGGTCTTCGTGACTTTTCTATTCACCTTGTCTTCAGAGAGGGGAATGCGACTGCTGACAACATGGCAGTGGCGGGTCTTGATATTGAAGGGCTTCGGTGTTGGTGAAAAGTGGATTTTTTGCCACCCTCAGCCCTGGTGTGTTTTAAGGATGTTCTCAAACATCTAAATGTTGAGTCTTAGAAGGTGCTTGTTTATTTTAGTTGGGCTCCTACTAACTTTAATTAGTACTTTTGGCGGGAGCATGACTTTAAATATTTGGCTGCTTCGTGAGGTGATGGAGATCATGTGTTTGTCTGATGGCTTGTACGACATCTTGAGGGCCAATGGTATGGCAAATCCTTCTACCCCTATGGTCCGATGGAGTCATCATTTTTTGAACCTCCTAAATTTTGGTGTTGAACTTTTCAAGTTAGCAAATTTTATGAGATTTTTTGCGATGGCTAAGTATTAAGCCGATATCATGCCCTTAAGTAAACACAATGTTAGTTTTATAGCAAAGAAAAATATAACCTTAAACTCCTAAATATAATATAAAATATAAGGATTTAAAAAATGCCTCTTTTGTAATACTATCATTTTCTTTAGATGATTCATGCTTTATCAACTCACTAGTAAACCTTTTAAATTTATATTTAAGAGAAAGTAGAAAGTTCAGATGACATGCTATTGTTAATATTAATAAATAAATAAATAAATAAAGTCTACTATCTTCCTTTTAAATCTAATATCTCCTACATAGTTGTATTATAAAAATGCTATATGATTAATATAGATCCCAAGTTAATCTAACATAAAAAAAAAATTAAAAATATTATGACTCAAATTACAAAATACAAATATAGTTACTAAAAATGAGCAATTTTTCACTTATTTTTTAATCTACAATATGACAAAATACAAAATACAAATGCTCTCATTGTTTGAAATAAAGAATTAATAAACCATCCATGAACACTTGATGTTTTCTTGAGAAATAGTATTATCATTAAATAATTGCAAATTCAATTATATAATCTATTGCTATATAGATATGCCACCATATAAATAATTCTCTAAGTGTTTGTTATTTTCTTCATACGTTTTTGAAGAGGTAAGAATGTTATTGAAGTTCGACATAGATTACTATAGAATAGAACATCATCACTTATCCCCCTTAAAATATCATTGTTGATAGATTATTATAGAAAACATCCAAATAACTTAAAGATCTAAAAAATCACAATTCTATAAAAATAACCTTAAACAATTTATTTTGTAAAAAATAAAATATTATAATAACATTATTTCTCAAATAAATTTAAAAATCTTTAATACTAAAATAACATCTTAGAATATTAGAACATAATTAAACCTTCAAAATCCATATCTCATCTTTTACTACTTTTCCAAGGTGATATTGGTGAGGGAGAATTCTCATAATTGTCTTTTTAGCAACCAAAAAAATCTAAGCACGAGATAGAAGATTTGCAGAAAAAGTTTAATAGACAAACCTACGCTTTCAAAGTGATAATTTTCAAAGTAGCACGGCTAAGATTTTCCAAGCTACTACTCTCAGATATGTCTTTTCATATTTTCCATCAAAAGACTTTGAAAACTCCAAAAAAAAGTCTTGCAGGGTTATTTTATGTCTTTAATTTTAGTTTGAATGGGTAAAACAAAAAAAGTCAAGAAAATGATCATAAATAAAACAGCTAAGAAATTTCTTTACTCCAACGACCATGAAAGTGGTGGTACATAAATTTTGCCTTCGTGGTAGCTGAATTTTGTCAACTTGCATCACATCAAAAATACAAAGAAATATCATTACTATTTTATTTTTAGTGCAAAACTTTTTATAATTTTATATTTTTTCATTTTGGATTTGATTTTGATACATTTATCTTTTATATAATAATATAAATGTTTTGATTGTTATTAAGAATATGTACATGATTTGAATTTTGTTTGATTTTATTTTTATTTATTTTTAGATATTAATCTAAATTTTTAATTTTCATTTTTTTTGTCTTGGGTTAAATCTTTAGTTTGTAAGATTCATCTTGAGTTAATTTTGTGATATGTCAAAATAAATTGTAAAGTTTAGTTTTGAAATTTGTATTAAAGTCAATCTAACTTTTTTTAGTATATGTTATGTGTTGATTTTAGACATGGAGTGTTTTACGTGCTACCTTTGGAGTTGTATTTAATGACTAACCATAATTAATGTTTACACATCCAATTATTACCTAGAAAAATATAAATTTGATCATGATATAAATGTAGACAAACACAATCTTTCTCTCATAAGACAATTATTCACCTAACAGCTTACAAATGCTACATCTCTTGTCCCTCCACAATTTATTTATTAGAGTTCCCTTTGATACACGCATTCTTCATGAAATTGGTTATGGAAGGACTTCTTATGGCTCTTTACATGATACATCTTTTCCCCATGATATATCCATCCATTTTCTTTCATTGATTTTTCTCTTCCCATGTTATTGTTTCTAGTGTGAAACCCATAAATCCTGTTCCCTCTTCCAATAACCCCACCTACAACCTAGATTCACTTTTCAAAAATTTAGATAATGTTATTTAAAATGAAAGTTTATTTCACACGTAGTGGGAAGGATGCTATTAAATACTCTTTAGCACCCCATACACTTCTCACATTTATAACTTATCCACTACTCACTATTTTTTTGCACCTTTTTTTTAACCTCTACCATGGTAAAGGTGACTCCAATATTCATTTATAAGTCTTTAATGTAATCTTCTTAGACTATTCTTATTATCATAAGATAGTGACGAAGTTATTCCCTCATACTCTTATAGACTATGCTATTTAGTGGTTTTATTCTTTAGATCTTAGCACTATCCAAACCTAAAATAATTGAATTCTTGCATGCCTCATAAATGATGAGTGTTCTATCTATTTGAGTGTTATTCATTTAATTATCTAGCTACAAGTTTTATTTACCACTTCTCATTCAATATGTACATAAAAACTATATTATTTTGGATCTCTTTGAGTGGACATAAGAGTCCAATGAGGACCTAAATTAGTATTCATGGAATTTCAATACCTATGTGCTAAAATAAAACACCATCTCCCTAATACAACTGAAGGGTAACTTTGTTAAATGACTATTACCTTCCATCTGAGATAATATATATACATGAAAAATTATAAATTTTCATGGACCTTTGCATTCATGTTAAGAATGCTATACTCAAGTTACTTTGGATCCTCCTACATTTTCCATTTAAACTTTATATTTTAATAGATTTTAAAATAGTAATGATATAAAAGAAACCAAAACTAGTACTAATCAAGTAACTACTACTCTAAATAACTACTACTCTAAATGCTCTTTCTTTTAATCTTCAAAATAGTTAAAATTTTATAAGATTGACTAGTCATCTAGATAATGTGCTTCAAGTTCAATTCAATACTAATTTGATCACTCTTCCTCTTGTTTATCCATTAGACATATCTAGAGTTCTTCCAAATTTTCATAACAAGCAATCCCTTTGTAAGTATCACAAAGTTAAAGGTCATCATTCACAATTTGTATGGAACTCAATCATAAGGTGTAGAAATTGTTTTAAAATAAATTTATACATGATTTAAATTATTACAAGAATATTTTCATTACCTTGTGATATAATTAAAACTTATAAATTTATACAAAATGGTTCCCTCAAATAATCTAATAATATTATGGCCTACATTCACATGAATAAAGATAATATTGATCAGCAAAAAAAAAATCTTATTCCCATTTGTAAATGAACACTTTTGTTGCCATGGCTCATGATAGAGCCCCTTCCCTTCATGTTGCTCTCATTATTTCATTTTAGTTTTTATGGTTAAGATATACCCATAAAAAATATATATTTGAGAATTTATTTGTGGTTGTATATGTGATGGAATTATTATTGATCCAACTAATTAATTTAATATTTCTATAGATAATTTTTTATGTAATCATTATTTAAAGAAACATAGTTATGCTCATTTAGGGTTTTTGTTAAAGACAACTAATGTGATGCTTTTTGATACATTGAAATGTATCAATTTACTTCTTCATGTGGAGATTAAGGAAGCTATTTTTTTATTCCATATTATTCCATCATCTAATATGTAGTGCCCCTCATGTTGTTCCCTAGTGGACTGATGATTATTCTGTTACGACATATATTATGATACCTTGTTGATGCTAGTTTTATTGTTTTGGATTGGTTTTGGATGATAGTTGATTATACTTTGATTTTCATGATACTATAGACTTATGCATATGTTATGATGGTTATATGGATTTATTTGTGTGTTCAAATTAATTTAGTTATGAGAATCATGTGGTTATATGATTATGTTTATTGTGCATTTAATTCATGATTGATCTATGTTTTTTACAATGTAATTATTGTTATTTTTTTGATGTGGATTATTATTTCAAGTGTCTTGGTGGGAGGGACAGTGTAGCATTACTCCTTCTTGAGTACCTTGCTACACTGTGATTTCCTCTCACGGTGTGTTTGATTGTTTGATATATATATATATATATATATATATAGTTCAACAATTTGTTTGATGCAGGTTGCAAGTACTAAGCATCGACTCCACTTGAGTTGTCAGGTTTGAGTGTGCTTTAAAACCCAATGTAAACGTTGTTGAAAACAGAGATGACAAAAGGTCCCCTACCCTTGCCATTGTCCTCAATGACGATGAGTACCTGTTTAGTCACCCCGTTAGTTTGGTTTGCACCTTTGGTCAGTGGTATCGTTTTGACTTTTTGGTTGTTGGGTGATTTGTGATGATACTTAGTTAATTATCGATTATGTTGTTTAATTAGTTATTAAATTTAAATAAATTGTAATGGTAATTTGTGGAGAAATTAATATTATAAGTTGCCTTGTTTAATCAATTAAATTAAATTAAATTGATTTATAAGATTGTTTAATTTATTTGGAATTAAATAAATAATTAAATAAATCAAGATTGAAAATGGATATTTATATGGAATTTTTTATAATGAATTTGTTAAATTAAATTGTTATGTGAGAAAGTATTTTATAATTAAACATCAAGATAATAATAATAATAATAATTATTATTATTATTGAGATTTAATAAAGCAAATGAGAAAAATAATGTAATTTAAAATAAAATAGTTAATTGGATGTGATTTTGAGCAAGTTGTTAAAGCAATTTAAAAGATAGAAAAAGTGGATTTTGTGCACATGCATGACTCTGAACTAATTGTTGAATGGAAACTTGTTGTTTTTACGAGATTTTTATCTGCTTTTTGTGTTCGAAAAATAAGAGCTTCCCTGGGTTATCATTTTGGGGGAGGTTTTTCATCTTTGAATTTTGTTTTCAAACGAAAATTCTGTCTCCAACAATATTTATCAAAATAAATATTTTTGATTAAAAAAGTGTTTTTGAAGTGGGTAAAAATTTCTAAAGGTTGATCAAGGATTTGGAGAAAAGGATTGTTGCCACAATAGAGTTATTCTCGACACTTCTTTTCCACCTATAAAGCATTGGATCTCAAGTTGGCATCATTTTTACTCTTGTTTCATTTTCTCGTTATGTGTGGACAATCTTCAATATGCTTGAGATTGTGGTAATCAATTGTTTTATCTTGTTCTTGAAAATCATAGAATTCAGGGCAGACGATAGTATGTTTTGCTTGATAGATGTATTTTCATTACTATTGGATATCTGATACAGTGCAATTTAGTATAGTGCGAACTTTTTCTTGTTTCAATTTTTTTCATTTAACACCACCAATATCCTCCACAAGAATATTGTACCTGTTTAATATATGGAATTGTATGGAAGAAGTTTTAGGAAATAAAATACAATATGGGTATTGTTGAAATTAGATATTTTTTGGATTGAATTCCATTCTGGTTATTTTGTTTCTACTTTCTTTTAAGCCACAGTGAGATATTTTTCATATTTTTATTAGTGAAATCTTTAGGGCAGTGAAAGTTTCAGGTTAAAGAATTATCAAGAGAATTAATTATAAATTTTTTTCATTTTCCATGAAATCTGAGAACATGCATATTTGGATATGAACTAGAAACAAGAATACTTTGAGAATAATAAATTTGTGTTTGCATGTCTTATATTTTCCAAAGTGAAAACAACAAAAATCTAGTTAAATAGGCATGAAGATCAAGTCATATCTCTAAATCTACGATCTGGGTTTTTATGAGATTTAATGGGTTTTTAGAGTTATGTCAAATGAACAAGTTGTATGAGTTTCAAGAAAACTTGGATGATATTTTAGGAGAAACAACTTCCTCAATATCATTGTCTAGGCTTGTTGAAAAATATAAATTTCATTTTTTTGTTTTCAATCAAAATGTTTGATAAAAAAACTCAACAAATTGAATTCAATAGTTTATAGTTTGATGACTCGTAATGGTAGAGTGCATCAACATTCGATATGATATACGAAGTATATATATGATATACTATAGATGATTCTTTTTATATAGAGTTTCAGTTAAAAATATGTGGCATCTGGTATCTGCTTTTGCATTTGATTTTATATTTATATACTTGATTTCATAAGAGGTATTTGATATGTTATATGAGTTATATTTGTGGCAATTAATAATTGAAAATTTGGTTTTATACATATATATAAAATAAAATAATTTTTACTTTCAACAAATTGAATTCAATACTGTAGACATGAAAAATGTATCGATTGATACTATACACCTGATCCTGATTTTACTAACACCACTTCGTCTTGAATCATCTCCTTGCTAATCATTTAATTAAATAATCCTTAATTAATTAAATTCATCACATTTCACCTCTTAATTAAATAAATCAATCTTTATATAATTAAGTCATCATCTTCAGTTAATTAAATAAATCATTTTATTTAATTAACCATATCATCCCTCTTTTAATTTAATAATTCATTTTATTTAATTAAATCTATAAGGCCATTCTATTAAATTAAATAAATTTATCTCTATTTGACTTAATCTAACACCATCTTCTTTAATTAAATAAATCAAATCTTTATTTAATTAAATCTAAATCATTATTCCTCTCATTTTGACTTATTTAAATCCTAAAATCTAAATCAAATGGTCAAATCCCAATCAATCTTAATCTTAATCACTGAAATCCTCTAGCTTTTGCAACTTGCTCATGAAAATTATTTTAATTGATTTATTAAATCTCTATTTACTTTTAAAAAGGCATAAAAAAGGAATATTCTCCAAGTTTGAAAAATCCCTCCAAAAGGTTTGTACATCCAACAAGACATTTAAGTTTCATACATGTCATTTGCCTTGAGCCAAGTGGCATTAACTTCATTTTCTTCTACCTCCAACTTGTCATTTCATTCATTTTGAAATTCCACCTAATTGCATTTAATTGCACAATGACCAAAATGTGCTCCACCTTTGTCCACTCACATGTTGACAAGTGGCTTTATGCTATTGGTTAGTTTTTTGTCCCACATTCATCCATTTTGCCTTATCCTCCATCATTCTCTTCTATAAATAAGAGGCTCTAATTTGGATTTCGGATCCACAACTTTATGCAAAGTCATTATCTTGAGATTTTAAATTTTCTCATCCATTGTTCTTCCATTTTCACATTTTCATAGCTAGGTTATGCAGAAATTTCACCAAGGAAGCATCAAATATTCATCAAATCATCATTCAAGCTTACAAGGGATTGGGAAAGGGAAATTTTCCATATCAAAATGGCACCAATTCCCCCATGGGATTGAATTTTTTTTTTCATTAAATAGGATTTGAAAGCTTTTATTTGTGTTCTTCATTCTATTTCTTGTTTTGTGCATTTCAAATTAATTCCATGGGGAATGATGTTTCTAACTTACATTTGGAACTAATATTGTGTTTGTTGTTCGTGTTTGTGTAGGTCTAGGATTTCAATTCACAAATACTTTGTAGTTTGATGACTCATAATGGTAGAGTGAATCAGCATTCAATATGGTATACGAAGTATATATGATATACTGTAGATGATTCTTTTTATATAGAATTTCGGTTAAAAATATGTGGCATTCGGTATTAGTTTTTGAATCTGATATATATATATTGCGAAGGGATGGTTCTGTTTGAGAATTGACTTGTTAGATGGACAAATGGGGGAAATTGGTTTATTTATAATTAGTTAAATTGGAAGATTTGGGGATTAGCTATGTTAAAATAAGCAAATTAGATTTCCTTTCAAATATTGTTTTCTTTCATTATTAAATAACTGATTTGTAAGTTCACTAGATAATTAGAGGTCAAAGATTTATTGCGATAAATGTTTTATTGAGTTATGTGGGAAATGTTAAAGAAAAATATGAAATGTGGTAATAGTGTCTTGTTTATGAAATATCTTATGGTCGCACTATTGCTTTGTGTGCTTGTATTGAGTAAAGTATTTGGTCAGTGAATTTGGGTACTTTTGGTTAGTTGTTTGAATATTGAATGTTGATTTCATTTGTAATCATTAAGTTGAATCCATGGTTGTAATGTATATTTGTTGCTCGTTTAGTTTGAGGTGTTGAATTAGTGAAAATGAGAAGCTTTGGTTATTGAGGTTGATTATGATATTTAGTTGATTTTGGGTTTTGTGTATGAGGGAGTCTTTGTGCGAAATTGGTATGATAATCTTTTAGAGGCCTAGGGGAGTATTCTATTAATAGAATTTTATGTTGCTCTTTTTGAAGTGGATTGATTTTATACTTGAAATGTGATCATGAGGGTTTTAGCCTTGTACTGTTTACTTGTGATTATGATTGGAAAAATTGTGAGCGAGATGGTTCATGCCATGCTCAGGAAATGTGATTCTTGTGGCTTTGTTTCGGTGTGCAAGATGGCTTACCCTATTGGATGTGTTTGGGCCTTCTAGTTGTTAGTAGGGGAAGTGGCTCTTAATGGAGGCTGACGCACAAAGTGGCGTCAGGGTAACTCATTGGAGTGTTTCTTGCATCAGTGATAACCTAATAAATAAATTAGGGGGTGGGGTATTTTACACATTAATCAAGATAGCTGGAAGCCTCACCCATACTTTTAGTGATTGTTTAGGCTGAGGATGGGTCGAGAAGGCCTGGTTGGAAAGACCAACTTCCTTGTCCTCACAAAAAGAAGGTTGGTTCCGCATGTGTCACCGTATGGGTTTGGCGTCCAGTGAGAGATTGTCAAGGTAACCATAGATGGGGGCCAACATCTAGACTGTCAGGGTGGCTGACGTCTAGATTGTCAGGGTAACCCATGTTAAGACCAGGCGATGACACTCCTTCCTATAGCAACCTAACATACCCTTGTCTTGTGTTCCCCTTTGTTGCTTGTGTGCCTCTAGAAGTAGTGTCACTGTTATGTGATGTTTTGTGTACTTTGTATGTTGAAGTCATGTTAGCCTTTGTGTTTTGCTATTGTTTTCTTGATTGCTTTTGTAGTGGGTCCTTATTGTCATCTGGTACCACAGGGGGGTGGACCTTAGGGTTCCACAACATAGGGTGGAATATGCTATGCACTCCATTGGGTTCTTAGTTGATGTTCATGAGCATGGATATTGTACCTGATGTAGAGATTTCAAACCTTGTACCAGACTTGAGATAGTGTTGATGTTATGTAATGTAATCATTTCAGTTTTATCTTGTCATGTATTTGATGTATCCTTCCCGTTGTATGTTCTGGGAAGTATTGATGTAATTATGTAATCATGAAAAGATGCACATTTATGTAATAAAAGCGATGTATATATTCCTTGGGTTTGACATTTGATCATTGATGGTTATTTATTTAATATGATGTATGGGCGTAGGATGTTCATTTACTTAATGCAATGGTTTATAATTAACTTTTGTGGGTTGGTTAATCTTAGATGTTGGATTAGAACATGTTAGGAATGTATGCATGTAATATAGACATGATACCCTAAAGGACATAGTGAGAGCAAATGTACATGTAGTTTACATTCTATGTTAGTTGATTGTATGATTTATATGTTGATTCACTTTTTAAAACAAAATCCGTCATAATTGTTAGTTAGATGTGTTGTCCTTTGAGGTTTTGTGGCAGGGCATTACACAATAGGTTTAATATGACACTTTGAATACCATGTCTTTAGTGATGGAAATTGGTATCTTCTATGATATATCAATGTTCTAAATATATTTATGGGAATCAAGTTATAAGTTAAAAATGGGTCCATATAAGCTTACTCGTTAATTAAGACGTTTCACACTTATTACATGTATAAGTACCGATATGAAATCTCTTCATGAATGTAAGGATACAAAATTTAATCTACAAAAATACAAGAACAAGATTCAAAGAAATAAAGGTACCAAGTGACGCACTTTTCATTTCCTCCTAAGGTAATTTCAAAGGAATGGAATCAAATAAAAAAAAATTATAAATCTTATCCTCCACTACAAAGATAGAAAAATAAAATGTTTCACATCCTCCAAATATTTCAAATCAAGTGAGTTTCCTCATGCTCTACACATATGCCACCATATAAATAACTCTATGAGTCTTTGATATTTTCTTCATGCATTTTTGGAGAGGTAAAAATGCTATTGAAGTCCAACATAGATTTGTAAATCACATAAGCTTGAACTATTGAAGAAGAATATAGAATAGAGCATCATCATTTATCCCCTTAAAATATTATTCTTGATAAATTATTGTAAAAACCATCCAAATAACTTTTTTTTTATTGGAATAAGAATTTATTAATAAAACAATAAAATTATAGCAAAGGCTACAAAAAAGAAACAACACAAATGTTGTTATAATCAACTAATAATAGCCATAGAAGACCAACAGCTAGGTTGTTTTTCTAAAATCCACAAATTACAGTAGTTGATAAAAGAGGACAACAAAATACAAAGGTCTACAACAGTAGAGTGTTCCCTAAAAAATAAATGTTGGACAATCCTACATATACCCATCCACAATGCTATTGAAAATCTGCTCCAAACTCAATGAGACCAACATGGAAATGTCAACAACATGCCCTGAAAAAACACCTAAGCAATGTGAATTTGACTTGCACAACACAATTCTTTTCCTCCAAACTTGCCTGCCACAAAAAGATTAGACAACTTATGTTCCCTGGAGATTAAATGCTTCATGTGTTTCTTCCCAACACTCCACATTAGCTTGTGTTGGTCGCAGAAAGTCAACTTCGAGTGCAACCACCTACTGCACCAAGAAGGGTAAGCTTAGTTTTTTCTTGAATCCGGGACAAGAGATGTTTTACTTGGAGCAAGAGGTTGGTAGAAGTGTTGCCCTTCTTTCTCAAGAAAGCGGCTATGCTCAGGACAAGGGTATGCAAGTTGGAGTAAATGGAAAAAATTACGATCTCAAGAGGACAAAAGGCTCGGGCCAAGGCAACTTGGCATCGAAATCTCCATATATGTTTTATTATGATAAGATGACTTGAGCTGGTTAACAAATTGTGCTTGGAAGAGAGCTCGAGAAGAGCTGATTTCCATGACCATGGGAAATGAAACATGGGAAAGGAAGAGGGAAGTCCATAGTTTTTTAATTTGAGGAAAAAACCAAAAACAATGTTTAAAAGTTTCAATCATGCCACAAAATGGACAGGAGGGAGGTGGACAAAGGAATTTGAGGCGGGATCCAATTGGGAGTTTGGCATGAAGAAGCTTCTAGACAGTGAATTAGGATTGCACATCAACTTTTGATTGCCAAATTTGCAGGCCGAGCTTGTTCCACTTTGGATGGTTGAGGTGACAATGCCAAATAGAGATAATTCTACTTGATAGGGACAAGGTAGGGATAAGTTGTTTATTAATGGCCTTAACAGGAAAAGTTCTGATGCAGCTACCATTCGGCCACCTCTAGTCTTTGAAAAAGATTGAATGACAACTAGTGGACATGAGGATGGCGAGGTTAGGGGGCACCATATTTTGGATTTCCAATATTGTGGCTTTATCGTTAGCATTTAAATTAAAGCATATTCTAAGTTGTTGCTAGGATTTCCATGTGAAGTTGGTAGGATCCCATAATTCATTAAACACCTTCATACCTCTTTTGTATAAACATTTAACTTTCAGTTAAGGAATCATGGCAAGAGGCATACTATTACCTTGAATCAATTGATTCCACCAAATTGATGAAGAAGCAAAATTGAGCCCATGACTGAAAGACTAATTAGACCATGATAGCTTTTGTGAGACTATTTGCCATGCTTTCGAAATGCAATTTAGGGGAGTTGATCCATGAAGTTTGAAGTAGTGGGCTAAGAGGATCTTGTCATTCCATTGCACAGAGCTCCAAGCCTTTCCTGAGATAGTTGTTTGAATACGATATCTAATTAGCGACTTCCAAGGCTCATTACCATCCAAAGCTCTACCTATCCATTTGGCTGACAAACAAATTCCTTGAATATACGGGTCATTGATACCCAACCCACCCTTATCCTTAGGGAGAATACAATGAAACCACGAGGTTGCAGGTCTACCCTTTTTATTTCCCCATTTGGACCAAATGAAATTATGAATTAACTAAGTGAGCTAGTTGTAACATGCTTTGGATGGTAGCCAACAAGATTTTATTAGCCACCTAAATTCGCCCAACCATTGAAAGAAATCAATTAGTCCAGGGCAACAATTTGGATTTGAATTTATTGAGGAACCATCTCCACATGTCCTTCAAGGAAACTCCGAGCCCAAAAGGAATGCAAAGATATCGAGATATGGTACCATGCTTAATTTCCTTCCATTCTTTAGGAATCCATGGGGGATGTGGATTGGGCTTTGTCATCCAAAATTCAATTTTATGCATGGCTAGCTTAGAGCCAAAGGTGCTGCAATAAAAATCAAGAATATCTAGCAGATTATTAATTTCTTCAGTAGAATTTTGAATTAATATCATGTTGTCATCAACAAAATGGAATTAAGTGCCATTCTGTTATTAGGGAGAGAGATGCCATGGATGAGTGAGTTAGATTGAGCATGCTAGAGGAGGTAACCAAGAGTGTTAGCAGTGAGTACATAAATGAAAGGAGCTAAAGGGCAACCTTGACGAATCGATCTTTGAAGGGGGAATTGAGGGGAGAGGGAAACATTAATGGCTAGCCTTGCATTAGCATCCATGAACAACATTCGAACATGAGCACAAAATTTGGGGCCAAATCCCAACCATCGAAGCATGTTGAGGATGAAAGGCCTTCTTATACAATCATAAGATTTGTTGAAATCATGTTTGAGAATCAACACATCTTGAGCAGTTTGTTGGGCCCACTCTGAAGATTTCCAAGCCAAGATTAAGTTATCAAGTATAAATTTTCCCCCTAAAAAACTAGTTTGCTCAGGTCTAACAATTTCTTGGGTGATGGTTTTTATGTTTTTCTCCAAGGCTTTAGCTATGATCTTATAAGAGGTATTAAGTAAAGTGATGGGGCGCCAACCAATCACTGAATCTTCTTGTTTCCCTTTAGGAATTAGTTTAATAAGACCCTGACTAATAATCACACCAAGAGAACCAGTTGCAATACCTTCCAAATAAACATTGTAGAAATCTTCTCTAATATGAGGCCAAAGGGCGCGATAAAACTCCACCGGAAGGCCATCAAAACCAAGACTCTTCTCTAAGGCTAGATTGTACATGGCATCATCAATCTTTGCCAAGGAGAGGTTGTGATCAAGGCATTTACTATAGTCATGCTGGAGTTTTTTAGGGATATAATCAGCCAAAGCATCTTCCAAGATGGGGATTAAGGGGTCTTTAATGGAGTCGTCAGTAAATAATTGTTTATAATGTTCAGAGAATATATTCACAATCTTATCTTAACTAGTCTGTAGCTCACCATCCTCAGTTTTGAAGACAAAAATGTGATCTTTTCTATGTTTATGTTGTAGAAATTGGAAGAAGAACTTGGTACTCTTATCCCCATCTTTGAGCCATTGTAACCTAGCCCTCAATTGAGCACCTTTTCCCTTATAAGCATCAAATTTTTGAAGATGATCTTCAAAATTAGCAATTCTATGTTGCAAGGGGATGTTGAGAGGATTGTTATCTAAGCATTTTCTATCTTGAACCAACTACCCTTAATAGATTTTTCAACTCTTCGACGCTTAGCTGCCTCTCTCCTACCAAAGTCCCGAAGAAACTGGGTACATCGGGCAATAGTTCTTTCCCACCAGCTTATCCATCTATCATCTTGGGGTTTAGGATCAACCTTCTAGATAGCAAGACGACCAACAATACAGTCTTGATTTTGAAGATGAGATGTTTAATTTGTAAGGTAAGTCCTTAGGGAAGGAAGCAGCCCCATTTAAGGATAAGGTGGTGAAAATGGGGAGGTGATCTAAGAGTGTAGCTATTAAGTAAAGATGGACAGTATAGCTTGAATTGGATTGAAGAATCGACAGATTGGGTGAGATGTAGAATTTGTCCAAACAACACATTTTTCGAAGGCTCCCTTCCCGACAGTTATTCCAAGTGAACCAATGAGGTCTATGAGAGTCCCTTTTACCCAAAATGGGATCATGGATACCCAGAGAGTTATGAGCAAGAGTCCAAGCTTCAAACTCAAGCTGAGGCAATCTAGAAGGGCAGTCCCAACTACGATCAACAACATGTTTGACCATATTGAATTCTCCCCCAAGAACCCACTCGGCAGTAGGTAAATTTATGTGAAGCCAATCCCACAAGGTAGCTCTCTTGAGTGAAGAGTTGGGGGTGTATATGGAGCAAAATCCAACTAAGTTACCTTGAACAAGGGTGTGGACTACACACAACAATTATTAGGATCATATCCAAAAGCTACAATTGACTTGGCCAGCCAAGGAGCAAGACCCAACACAACACCTCCAGAACCCTCGAGGTGGTTGGTATGAAAGAAATGGGCTTCCTTCCAAATAGTGGCAAATGTAGCTTCAAGACGAGATTGACTAACTTTCACTTCTTGCAGCATTAAGACATCAAATCGATTGTTTAAGACTAATTGTTTAACCTGAAATTTACAGGATGGGATTGTCAATCCCCTCACATTCCATGATTGAATTTGACAGTTCATTGAGAGTCAAGAATTTCCTTGTTTGAGAGTAGAGTGTTAAACTGATTGGACTCTAATAAGGCATGTGAATATAGGGAGCAATCTACAAAGGGTCGCTCTCTAGAGGATGATCTAGAGCAAGATCTCAAGGGGCTTGAGGGGGGCGTTCTCATAGGATTGTCAAGCTGGGAGGAAGCACTAGCAGTGCTAGCGGGGCGAGTTTGAAGTCTTTTGGTATCCCTTTTTCCCTCACTTTTTTCTTCATTACTGAACCACATGGGTTCAAAGCGAATTGGGACCCAACAACAGTGGCTTTGGGCACAAGAGATGCTGAAGTTTTAGCCGTAGCTATGTAAGGAGAACACGACAGGGTTAGAGAATGCAACACCAAAAGTTGCAAACTCACAATTCTATAAAAATAATCCTAAACAATATTTATTTTGTAAAAAAAAAAATTAGGAAAAAAATTTAAAAATCTTACCACTAAACTAATATCTTAAAATATTAAAACATAATTAAACCTTCAAAATCCATATCTCAGCACTTTTCCAAGGTGATATTTGTGATAGAGAATTCTCAATTGAAGCTTCGCCATAGTACACATGACTTTGCAAGATCAACCAAAAAAATCTATGCACGAGATAGAAGACTTGCAGAAATAGACAAAACTACGTTTTCACATGGAAGGAAAGAGCGATAACTTTCATGGCTAAGATTTTCTAAGCTACTGCCCTCAGATATGTCTTTTCATATTTTCCATCAAACGACTTTGTAAAATGCTAAAAAAGTCTATGTGCTATATGTAAGATTTGCACGGTTATCATTTTCCAAGCTACTAACCGCAGATGTATCTTTAATTTTAGTTTGAATGGGTCAAACAAAACTGCCAAGAAAATGGTCAGAAATAAAGTAGCAAATAAATTTCTTTACTCTATTTCTATCACAATTACTTCCTCCAGCGACCCTGAAAGTGGTGGTACATAAATTTTGTCTTCTTGGTAGGTGAATTTTGTTCTCAACTTGCATCACATCGAAAATGACAAAAAAAAAAATTAGTACAAAGTTTTTTATAATTCTATATTTTTTTCATTTTGGATTTGATTTTGATATAATTATTTTTTATATAATAATAATATATATTTTTAATTTTTATTAAGAGTATGTACATGATATGTACATGATTTGAATCTTGTTTGATTATTTATCTATTTATTTTGAGACATTAATCTAGATTTTTTAATTTTCATTTCTTTTATCTTGGATTAGATCCATAGTTGTAGGATTCACCTTGAGTCAATTTCATGATATGTCAAAATAAACCTTCAATTTTGGTTTTCAAATGTATATTTAAAGTCAACATAACCTTTGTATAGATATTAACTGTTGAAGATCTACAAGTGGTTAAGTGTTTAATTTGTTTGTTGGAGAAGGTAATTGAATGAGCAAGAGGAGATCAATTGTTTCTCTTTCAACTACATATATTGAGTATCTAGAAGCTAATCATGTATGCAAGAAATTTGTATGGTTACAAATATTGTGTTCAAAAATTGGTTTACTATGGAAAGCAAAGACTTATTATGATAGTAAAAAAAAATCTATTTGACAAAAAACCAAATTTATCATGTTTGAAAAAATAATATTATTGTACAATATCATTTTATTAGAGACACAATTCAAGATAAACATGTATCACAATTGGGAAAGATTGATCAACGTAGTTAATACGAAGAGTTTTTCTTAGTGTAGTAAATAAATGGGCATAACTACCCTTAGTAGTCTATCTAAGTACATGCATGGTTGTTATGCATAAGAACTAAGACAATTTTGTTTGTATACTTTGCACATTGTAAGCCCTACCATACTTGGTGGAGCTTGGGGCTATGACTTCAACATGGAATATGCGGGGTGACATTGAAAAAGTTGGGTTATTATAGATTAATCACACACAAGAAATATCTAATTGTATTATGAATAATTGAGTAAGCATAATAAATGATTGTCATTTTATTTGGTTTTTTCAAAGGTTTCCCAATGCAAATAATTATTTTAAAATGAGTGTCAGTATTTCTCTATTGATTTTAAGATTTTAGTAGCACTAATTCTCCTATATTTATTTATCAATATTACTATTAAAGATAAATGATTCAATATTTAATAATTCTCGTGCTTGGAAAACTTTGACATATAATTTATCTAACAATATATAAAGGACAAGAAACAAGGTATCATTATTACAAATCATCAAAAACAAATATCTATGAAGTTCCTTTCAAATATGTTATCACCACAAAATAATGGAACAGCTAGAAAGGATACATGATGAACAAAAATCCCAATTTAACCCCACATGAAAACATTACTAAATCTCAAATTAAAAAAAAAAACAAAAATATTTGAATAGTTCCCAACTAAAATTTTATAAAATTTGACACATGTATCATTCATGATAGTTTTTAATTATATATTTTCACAACAAATATCACCCTTGATGTATTTTAAACTCTATAACATTAAAATATGACTCAAGACATGTATGATTATCTTATTCATCACATGAGCAATAAAAAATATTTTAAATGATCATACCTTGTAGAATACAACTACTTTCTTGATGTTTGCAATAGAAAGATTGATATCATTAATGAACTTGTAGCATGATAAATTCCAGGTTTTATTAAGCCACAACATTCCCATTACAATTTAAAGGCTAACTATATAGACAATTACCATTTCCACATCCCACCATATATCATCCTCAAAATGTTCATTATTTTATTCATGTTCCTTTAGAGAATTAGTATGACTACTTAAGCACGACACACAGATTTGTAGGCTACATAGACCTAACTTATTCGAGAGGTACTCATAAAAAATTAAATATTATTATATTTCCTCCTTGTGGTTTCATTCTTGATAGGTTATTATAGGAAACACCAAAGTAACTTAAGGATGCCAAAATTTACATCTTAATAGGAACAACCCCAAATAGTTTACTTTATAAAAAATCAAGTGATTATTGTAGTATCATCTCTCCAATAGATTTCAAAATATCACCACTGAAATGACTTCTTGTAATTTTTTTAAAATATTAAAATATTTGAAGGATCCAATGTTTAGAGTGTCACCTAGTGGACTATTATTGGAGAGGTTAAGATATTTTACTAATCTCAAAGGAAACTCCATACCCTGTCCTTTATTCTTCAATGTCATTTCATCTATACAATTTATGTATTTAAATAGTAATAATAATCTACTTGTTCAAGCATTCATATGTTTTTATATTGATTTTTCATTCTAGTGAAATTCATAAATCCATTTGGAATTATAGTGTAGGAAATTGTATACCTTTACAATTTGACACTATGTTTTGGTCACTTAATTCATTGGACTTAATTAAGCTCCTAATTTGTCAAATTATGTATTCCAAAGCCTTATTTTTCCCATTTCCCAAAAGGGGAACCTATATTTAATTAATGCAAATAATATTTCAATCACCCCAAAATGAATGTGTCTTTAAACTTTTGGGCCAGGTCCCATTCGCCCAAGGGTGAATAGGTCCTCCTTAAGTCCTAACTCTCAAATTTTAATATATTTTTGGTGGCATTTTAATGATTCAAATTTCATATGCAAATGCCAACTTTTGGAATATAATTTATAGGAAATTAGATAAACAGCTATAAATACATAGTTGTTTTATCAATTCAACATCAACAAGCAAGAGGTGAACTTTATGTGAGAAAATATTATTGTCAAGAGCATTCAAGACCAAGTGTTTCAATCGTTTGTTACATCATTAAAGGTACTAGCATCATGTTCAAGATTATATGAGTTCATGTCATCTTGTGAAGCCTAATATGCATTGTTGATCCTAAAGCATCCAAGCATTCAAGTCTCCAATAAATCAAGAAAAGCAAGATCTAATTCCTTGGAGAGATGTGTTGTAATTTAGTCCTCTAAGGGAAGCCATTAAAGGTTTGGTGAGTTGTAGCAAGCAAGCATCCATTCATCATTCCTTCCATTTATCAATTCTCGTTATCTTTCTATCAAGGTTTAATTATCAAACATGGGGTTTGACTAAGGAAAACCCCTATTCAAAACACACATTTTTCCTCTTTGTGTGTGTAGATTTACAGGTGAAAGAAGGACTGAAAATATCTCAAGGAGCAATTTTGCAATATTATCAAATTTGTCACCATTGTTGTCAAGCCACAAAAACTCAATTGTAGAATTTATTTTCGACTTTTCGATAGTGGGACCTGTACAAAATAGAAGCTTAGATACAATACTTAAGGACTACCAAAATAGATTTTGGACCCCCCATCCATGATTCATTAGTCATAGGATGAAAGTGTCCTTCTATAGTGCTCAGAACAAAATTTGTATGCTAGGTACATGTGTATTGATCCTTCTCAAATCTGCCTACAAACTGTTATTCTAGTTTATGTAATTTCAAGAAATTGTATTTTATCATATAGGTCATATAGTTTCATTAGCTTAGTTACATCAAATCATTTCCACTTAATTCCAAATCCTACTATCCTAATAAACCTAAATATTCAAGGTCTAATTGGCTCACCTTAGGGTTGAATGTCAATCTCTAGACCTTGCAATCTATTAGTTTCAATGAAATTATAGAAAATATGGACACCATTAGTTCCTAAGTTCTTTGTATGAAGGACCTAGGACACCCCATTTTGGATCCCCCCATGTTTTTCATCATTCAAGAATAATGCCTAAAAAGTGTTGTTTGAAATGTATTTAAACTATAAATATTTTGGATTTTTAACCATTGCAATGGGATTTTACCACTAAATTCCTTATTTTTTAATATTAGAATTTGGAGAATATGCAATATTTTAGCCCAATTTTTAATTCTCCCTTGCAAACTATTTTTCTAAAATTAAGGACTTTCAAAGTCCTACAATTTTTAATTGATGATGAAATAAGCCCTTCAATCATATTATCTCCTAGTAGTTTCAATGTTTCAATAAAATTTATCCATATGTAGAGAGGTTACTATAGAATGTGTTCTAGTGCTATGCAAATATTATTGTATTGCTACACCTTTTTTGAAGAAGATGAATTTATCAACTTAGGCTAGAGCAGAATTTTGTGAAGGTAGAGATCACTATGGATTTTTTGTCCACTATGTCTTGAACTATTCTAAAATTTGGAAGTTTTGGAAGGTGGAATTTGAGAACTTAGGAATTCAACAAGATGGAACAAGGGGATTATTGTTTAAGTACATCCATATTTTTATAATTGTGAAGAAGAGAAGACATGTATACAATAAATCTTCACTCTATGTTATCTTTTTCAATCAATCTTTAAATCGTTAGTATTATAGTAATATGCACTTTAATAAAAATAAATATGGTCATTTATTATGTAGATGGAGACACCTAAAATTGACAACTTGTCAACTCCCATTATTTCTTCTAAAATTGATCATTTGAATTTCATCAATTATCTTTTTTCCAACTCCTATATTAATTACATAATATGTTTTATTATTTAATTAACATTTCCCACAATATTGTTATCCCCATTCTTCATCCAAAATTATTTTCTCATTCATCCCTAAGGTCTAACCCTTGATAAATAATTATTTGATAATTATTTGAGATATGCTAGTGTAATAACGAAAAAATTACTCCCTAACATGGCCTTGATTTAGTGTTGTAATATGTCTAACATATTCACATTAGGTCTCAAGCCCTTATGAATTAAATGGGCCTATTGGTGCCTTACTTAAGGTGTTGTAAAGTGTTGTACCACACTTTCACACTAATCTAGGGTTTTCATTATTAATTGGGATTCTTTATGCTTTAATTGGCCTTATTTTGCATCCATAAGCCTCATTTAATGCATCTTTCTTAGGATAATCTTAACATAAACCAACATCCAATCATAATTCAGGTGCTTTAGGTTGTGTGGCCCAGATTTAGTGATCTAGGACTCATACGCCACCTTGAGCATATGAATCCCACCTAGGGTTTTGGGCCATGATCTGGATTTCACATCATTCTAAGCATTTTTAAAATGTGTCCCATAGTTAAGCCTAATGGGACGCATATGCCACTTTTGGCGTAAGAGTCCCATGTGGCCTAAAATCAAATTTATTTCAAATTCTTAGTGATATTTTATTCTCCTAGATCTAATGTCAGCTTGTAGTGTTATAATTTTTGGAAATTAGGCATAAAAAAGTATAAATACAAGTTTCTTTCACTCATTTCCATGTAAGCATTCATGAGATCATCTAGCAACTTGAGTATTCATGCAATATAGAAAATTGGAGTTCACAAGAGCATTCAAGGGAAAATTATCAAGTGTTTTAGAGCATTATTCAAGTATCAAGCATCATGTCAATTTCTTCATGCACCATGTTTGTTTTTGAGCTTACAATTGTGATGTAGAGTTTTATGATTCAAGCTAGCATTCAAATCAAGATCTACCACATTCAAGCAAGAGTCAAGATCTACATATATTAGAGCCATCTCATACATGTTTGTAGCAGTTTATTGCTACATGTTTGGTGAGTTGCAACATTACATTTTGTTCATTCATCATTCCTTCATCTTATTTCATTTCATTTCAAGGTTTGATTACCAAAACAAGGCTTGACCAAGGCAAACCCCTTTCCACTAACAAAACAATATTTTCCCCTCTCTTTAGTGTGTGATTTGTAGATCTAGGTTGAAGACACATTGAAGAGAAGGTTTGGAGAAAGTTGTCAAGTTGTCAAAGTTGTCACCTTGCATTGGAGATCATTGAGAGACATCTATAGGTTGCAAATCAGAGTTTCAGACCCAGAAATTAGGTCGAAAGGACAAAGTAGACATTGAAGAGCAAAATAAAACTTTGAATTTCTAGAAAAGCTTAACTAGAATGATACACCAATTTTGGCGTATGAGTCCGAGTACAGTGATTTTTCCAGATTTAGGAGATCCAAACATATCTCTGCCATATTTCTCTTCCTACCCAGAAACCCTAATTTGGGGTTGAATTGCCCAGTCTGGCGTATGAGTCCCAGTCAGCATTAAATTTAGTGTTTTTAGCATTTAAAGTCTTCAATCGGGCCTCTTCAGGTTTCCAAGTCCACACATTTCATCTCTCAGCTTTCTATTTTGATTTAGATGCATTTTTAGGTCATTTATTTAAGTCTTGCATTGCATTAGGTTTTGCATTTCATTAGTCTTTCCAATCCCTAGCTTGGTGGTGAACCCCCCCTTTAATTTCTAATAAGACCCTAGGACATCCTTATTGCAAGATCTCTTTCTCCTTTGCATACATTAGATTGAGATCTCTAAGGTTTTCCTTGAATGAATGAGAGTGAAGAAGATTGTTGTTCTATGTCCTAAACCATAAAGCAACCATTTTCATTCATTTCATTTTGGTGAACCTCCAGTTAAAACACATCATTTCTAATTTGGAGTGCATCATATTCCTACATCTTGCTTGCATTAACTTTGCATTAGGGTTTACACTAGTTAATTTGTATCTAGGGTTTCCAAATCTTGCATTAGTGAAAATGCATATAGGTTTCATTTTTGCATCTTGCATCATTGAAAATCATCTGAAATCTACATTTGTATTTCCTCTACAGATCATCCAAACTAAAAAGCATAAAAATCACTTAGTTTTTAAAAAAATTATGAAAAAAAATCCTCATTGGGACTCATACGCTCATCTAGGTAATTTAGTCCCAATGTAGATTTTAAACTACATTCTCTAGAATTCAAAACTCTGTTTCTGAGCTTTTGTTTGTTGTTGATAACTTTTTGTTTCAATTTACAGAGTTTCTGTTACATTCATTTCATTGCATTTATCTTAAATTGCATTTGTATCCATCTTGCATTTAGTATCCCTTGCATGAGCTTTTCTACTTGGTGTCCTATTGCTAATACTATAGTGAGATGAAGTTCAAGACTCATGTCATCCCACAATAGTACAATCATCATGGATCTTGGGTTGTCTAGCTCTTTCACTCCTAGTGTTTACACTAGTACACTAGGTATGGACCTATGTACTGCCCTTTGTGATTATCGAAACTTGGTTAGTAATCATGATGCAAAATCCACTTCTATCCAAACTAAGAAGTTCAAGTCTGCAAACCAAAACAATTACCAACCTTTTAGGAAGCATAATAAAGGTTTCCTTCAACTAAATCCCCCTCAACAAATAACTCAACATGTCGATGCCCAAGTAGCTGTTGTTAAAGCGACAATACCCTTTAACTATGGGGACCTGAAAAGGCAATTCACTCTCTTACCAAATACCCTTCATAACACCATGTCACAACTCTTAGAACAAAAAATGATTACCTTTGCTACCGTTAAAACTCCATATCCCAATAAAACTTTATCTATGAGCTTTAGATCAAATGCTTATTGCCATTCTCACTGACAAAATAGACATGATATGAAATACTGCAAGCATCTTAAACATCTTGTGTAAGACCTCATTAATTCTAGTCAACTTTTTGTTGGATGTGTTAATGATCAAGGAAAGAAGTATGTTGCCCCTCCTAACCAAAACTTTCAAATCTTTACCAAACCTATGCCTAATCATAATATTTCATTTGTCAAAGCTAGTCAAACTAAAAAGAATGATGTGATGAATGTTGACAAGGATGATGACAACAATGATATAGTTCAAAATGATCCTATAGATACTGATCCTATGGACAATATTGATGTAGAGCAAGGAGTGGAATAGTCTCAATTCAACACAATTCTTCAATCACCTTCAATCCTCAAGACCCCAACAATGGTGGTTTGCACAATATCACTTGTTTCAACTTTTAGGTCTCCAAACATAGTTCTTCAAACATATCGTTTAGAGAAGGTCGTTTCTCCATAGGACCAACACTTTTTCAAACACCCATTAGGCTTAGATTTAACATATCTCATTTGTGACTAGGGTTTTTCTAGACCAATTTCACCAAATAAGGTATGTTGCACTAAAAACAAGGCTAATTAGGCCACTTTTCCAAAGCATCTATAAGAAATCCAATCTCCAAATACCAAAACTCCACACCAGTAGTCTTCACATGTCACATAGGGTCCAATTCAATAGATTCCATCATCAACCAACACTTACAAATTGTTGTCCTACACTATCACTACTCTACCTAAGCCTAACACATGAAGATGTTAGGCTAGGGCTCAGACCAAGATTCAACGGTGGAATGGGCTGTTATTCACATTTCTTGACTTCAAACCCTTGAAACTAGGGTTTACAGGTGGTCTTTAAAGAAACTCTTCAAACTTTCTTATTTCTCAACAAAAAACAATCACACCACATCCAAATTGAAGTAGACTCACTATATTATCTTCTCACATGAATTTCAAAACATAACACCACTATATGGGGTCGTACATAATTGAAAACTACATAAAATATAGGAAAATTATAGAAAAAATAAAGTAATTTCTTATTGCTTGTCCTCCATATGCTTCAACAACCTTGCCTCAAAGTTTGTGAGGCTTTTTAAACATGTACAAACTGAATCCCAATAGTCCACAACTAATTTTCAAATATGTGACTGTTCATATCCCACAAAGCCAAAAAAATTCAAGTTGCAAAGCAACTTTTACCCCATTTGACAACATTTTACAAAACATCACTAAAGGACCCTACATGACACACAAATATGAAATATGGTCTCCATTCGACCTTATTACATCAACATATGACAAAAAACACCAAAATTCAATCCTATCTACACTTATTGACATCATTTGAGCAAAATTGCTATGGTGCCCCTGCACCATACACTCAAAGAGGAAAAATTCTGAGGTTCCACCTGAGATCAGCTCCTGCATTGAGGTTCCATGCTTCTTAATATCGTCTTCAGAAATCCATGTTCCATCTTCAGGAGGTAAACCATGCCACTTGACAAGATATTCATTGTAAACTTTATGCTTTGTTCTTTTCACCTCTTTTATGTCTAGAATGGCTTAAATCTTCAATGGTTTAGTGGGAGGTAGATCTCTAACCCAATCATAATCAACCACATCATCATTTACACTTGTACCTACATCCACAAACCCCTTGAAAGGGTAGAGATCAACAGCATTAAAGATAGGGGAGATAGCAACTCTAGGAGAGAGTTTTATCTCATAAGCATTAGCCCCAAAATTATGGACCACTTTACAAGGCCCAATTTTCTTCATCCGCAACTTGATATATTTTCCTTTTGGCAACCTTTCCTTCTTCAAGTGTGCAAGGACCAAGTCTCCCACCTTGAATTGTACATCTCTCCTTTTTAAATCAGCATGCTTCTTATATTTCTCAACACTTTTCTGCAAGTTTTATTTAACTTGGTGATGGATCTCTCTCATGGCTTCTACAAATTCCTCCTCTTCGGCACTTCTCTTCTCCATCCCTATCAAGTCTCTAAGTTCAAAGACACCTCTTGGTTTCATACCATATACCACTTCAAAAGGACTTTTCCCTATGCTTTTATTGATGGAATCATTGTAAGCATATTCATCATGAGGAAGAACTAAGTCCCATTATTTCCCATGCTCCTTTGTGAGACATTTCAAGAGGTTTCCAAGTGATCTATTGACCACTTCAGTTTTCCCATTCATTTGTGGATGGTAGGCAGCACTAGAAGTCAAATTGGTTCCAAGCTTTCTCCAAAGTGTCCTCCAAAAGTGACCAATAAACTTTGAGTCCCTGTTTGAAACAATTGTTAGTGGAAGACCATGAATCCTCATTATTTTCTTAAAGAATAACCCTACAATATGAGAAGCATCATTTATACACTTGCAAGGAATGAAATGAGCCATTTTACTGAACCTCTCAACCACAACAAATACACTATCATAACCCCTTTGAGTTCTTGGAAATCCTAATACAAAATCCAAGCTTAAAATTTCCCATGGCCTATTAGGAATTGGTAAGGGCTGATACAGCCCTACATTAGAAGTAGAACCCTTGGCTCTTTGGCAGATTGTGCAACTTTCAACAAACTTTTTGACATCTACTTGCATTTTTGGCCAAAAATAGAACCTTCTTACATAATCTAATGTTTTTTCTACCACAAAATGTCCTCCAAGACTTCCACATTGTTTCTCCTTTATCAAATTTGTTCTCATTGAACACTTGGGTATACATAACTGAGATCCTTTAAACAACAAGCCATCTTGCAACAAGAAATTAAAATACTCATCATGGAAAGCATCTTTAAACTGATTACAAACAAAAAATACCTCCTTGAAGTCACCATCTTTAGCATACATATCCTTTAACACATATATTCCCACACTCTAAAGTTGTATTTCATGTACCAGCATTGACCTTCGGCTTAGAGCATCAACAACCTTGTTGGCTTGTACTTCCTTGTGTTTTATGTTGAATGTATAGCTCTATAAATATTCAACCCACTTTGCATGTCTATGATTCAACTTGTCTTGACTATTCAGAAATTGCAAGGCATGGTTATTGGTGAACACTATGAATTCCTTTGGAAAAAGGTAGTGCCACCACTTATAAAGGTCATGCACCATTGCATACAACTCTAGATCATATGATGAATATGTACTTTTAGCTTCATTAAGCTTTTCATTGAATAAATCCATTGGTCTACCCTCTTGGCTTAACACTGCACCTATTGCAAAACCACTTGCATCACACTCTATGGTGAAAACCTTGTTGAAATCAGGTAAAGCAAGGATTGGTTGTTGTCTCACTCTAGTTTTCATATATTTAAATCTCTTCTCTGCCTCATTAGTCCATTGAAATTTCTTTCTTTTATCTCCCTTAATGGTGTCAATGATAGGTGAGCAAATGCGACTAAAATTCTTGATGAATTTTCTATAGAAACTTGCAAACCCATGAAAGCTTCTTACCTCTCCCATTGACCTTGGAGTTGGCCAACTGAGTATTGTCTCTACTTTGGTGGGATCCATCTTCAATGAACCCTTGGAGATCACAAACTCAAGATACACTATCTCTTCTTTCATAAATTCACACTTCTTGAGATTTATCATCAACTTCTCCTCATTCAATCCCTGCAAAACCATATCAAGATGCTACAAGTGCTCTTCCTTTGTCCTGCTAAACACAAGAATGTCATCTAGATATGCAACAACAAATTTTCCAATAAAAGGCTTCAAGACCTCATTCATTAACCTCATGAATGTACTCGAAGCATTTGATAGTCCAAAGGGAATTACCATCCACTCATATAGGCCTTCATTAGTTTTAAATGCAGTTTTCCATTCATCACCTTCCCTTATCCTTATCTGATGATAGCCACTTTTTAAATCAATCTTTGAGAAATAGCATGCACCTCCCAAGTAGTCCATTAGATCCTCCATTCTAGGAATTGGGAACCTATATCTTATAGTTATTTTGTTTATGTCCCTTTAGTCAGTACACATTCTCCAATCCCCATCATTTTTAGGTGCTAAAACTGTAAGGACAGCACAAGGGCTCAAACTTTTCCTAACTAGGCCTTTATCCAACAATTCTTGAACTTTTCTCCTTATTTCTTCATTTTGTTCAGGGGTCATCTTATATGTAGCCTTATTTTTCAAATTAGAACCAAGGATCGGGTCTATATGATGACTGAAATCTCTCAAGGGAGGAAAAGAACTTGGCAATTCATCAACTGCAATGTCTTTGTATTTATCTAACAAGGCTTCAAATTCACTAGGTATGTATTTCACCTTATTTGTTGCTAAAATAGATTTGGATTTAGGTTTGATAACTAAGGAAAATCCCTGACCTCCTTCATCCTTCAAATTTTTCAAAAACTCTTTCTCTCCCACTACCATAACACTAGACCCAACCTGTTTATCAAACTCTTCATCTTGTAGGGGTGTCAAAGTAAATGAGGTACCATCTTTATCTATCACATAGAAATTCTTATGGCCATCACGCTTGGCCTTTCTATCATACTGCCAGGGCCTTCCTAGCAACAAGTGACAAACATCCATGGGGATGATGTCACAAAGAATTTTATCTTTATACCCCCCAATGCTAAACTCTACCCATGTTTGTTCATTTAACAAGACTTGTTGACCTTTTTTTAACCATGAAACTTTGTATGGTATGGGGTGAGGAATTCTTTTCATATTCAAATTTTCAACCATTTCTAAGGACACCAAATTATCAGTAGAACATGAATCTACAACTACTTTGAATACCTTTCCATGTGACTTGCATGTGGTCCTGAACAAGGAATTCCTTTGTGGAGGTTCTTTGGTTGTAGGCACCTTAATAAGTGTTCTCCTCATCACTAATGACTCACCTACCTTAGGGGCATCATGCTAAGATGGTGAATTAACACTTCCATCATCCTCTTCATGCACAATTTGAGTCCTTCGCTCACCACCATGTAAACTTGATGCGTGTTTGTTTGGGAACTTCCATGCTAGGTGTACAAATTGATTGCAGTTGTAACATCTTCTTGAGAAGGTATTGGATCCTCTCCCTTGTCCACCAAACCTTCCTCTACCACCAAATCTTCTTCCTTTGAATTTACCTCTGCCACTTGACTCACCACTTTTCTCTTGATGGCTGCTTGGTTCACCTTGTTGCTTTTGTGACTACCCTCTTGCACCAAAGTTGCCTCTACCTCTAAAATTTTTCCCTCTTCCTCTTCCTTGCTACTCTTGTCTTCTTTTGATTCTTTCCTTGGCCCTGACTGCCAATTGGAAACACTCCTCAATTGTTTTTGCTGTATTGAGACCAATCTCATCTTGGATATTGAACCTAAGCCCATTCAAATATCTTGCAACATTTTCTATCTCATCGTTAGTATGTCCTGCCCTGATACTCAATTTATGGAATTCCTCAGTATATTCCATCACATCTAACACCTTTTTCTTGAGGTTTTGCAGCTTCCTAAAGGTTTGTATTGCATAATCTATAGGTAGGAATTGTGCCTTCACCTTTGCTACCATTCTATCCCATGAACTTATCTTAGACTTGGCCTTCTTGAATCTTTATTCTTGGAGATAGTTCCACCATGTTAGGGTAGATCCCTTCAATTTGGTTTTTGCAAACTTCACTTTCTTATTGTCTTCTATTTCAAATTCAAAGAAATTATCCAAAGCATCAATCCAAGCCAAAAATTCCTCACTATCGATCTTTCCAATATACATAGGCACTTCAACTTTCACCTTTGGAGTATTGTCACCCTTGACAACCTTTAGCATCCTGACCATTCTTTTCTCTTTAGGGTCCAAGTCCTCATCCTCATCATGGACTCCTACTAGAGGGTTCTCACTCTTGCCCTCATCCTCCTTATCACTTTGGTCACCACTGACCATTCCTCTTCTTTGATTCTTCTCCAAGGCTACTATTATGGCTAGGGCTACTTCTTGAGACTCCTTATAGAGCCTCTCCTTATAGAGAATCTATTCTTTCAGTTCTTTAACCTCTTTGGCCATTGGACTGTTCTTTGGAGGCATCTTGCTTATGCCAATTATCATTCACTTCCCCACTCTCAATCAGAACCTATGCTCTAATACCACCTGATGCAGATCAGGGGGTGGAATATTCTCAATTCAACACAATTCAATCACCTTTCAAGCCTCGAGACCCCACCAATGGTGGTTTGCACAACATAACTTGTTTTCAACTTCTAGGTCTCCAAACCTAGTTCTTCAAACATATCTTTTAGAGAAGGATGTTTCTCCATAGTACCAACACCTTTTCAGACACCCATTAGGCTTAAATTTAGCATATCTCATTTTTGACTAGGTTTTTTTTTAACCAAGTTCACCAAATTAGGTTTGCTATGCCAAAAACAAGGCCAATTAGGCCACTTTTCCAAAGCATCTATAAGAAATACAATCTCCAAACACCAAAACTCCACACCAGTAGTTTTCACATGTCACATAGGGTCCAATTCAATAGATTCCATCATAAAACAACACTTACAAATTGTTGTCCTTCACTATCACTACTCTACCTAAGCCTAACACATGAAGATGTTAGGCTAGGGCTCGAACAAAAACCCTCCAACACCCATCCCCTACTCCAAAAGACAAAAAAAACATTAAAATAAAACCAAAAGCCTCCATTCCACCAAGTTTGGCCAAGATTCAACAGTGGAATGGGCTATTATTCACATATCTTGACTTCAAACCCTTCAAACTAGGGTTTACAAGCGGTCTTCAAAGAAACTCTTCAAAATTGCTTATTTCTCAAAAAAAAAAAATCACACCACATCCAAATCAAATTTTTTGAGGCTTTTTAAACATGTACAAACTAAATCCCAACGTCCACAACTAATTTTCAAATATGTGACTTCATATTCCCACAACCAAAAAAATTCAAGTTGCAAAGCAACTTTTACCCTATTTGACAACTTTTTACAAAACATCACTAAAGAACCCTACATGACACAAAAACATATCAAAGATGGTTTCCATTCAACCTTATTACATCAACATATGACAAAACACACCAAAATTCAATCCTAGACACCTATTGACATCATTTGAGAAAAATTGCTATGGTGCCCTTGCACCAGATATGGTTGGATTGATTGAGGTCATACCTCGTAAGGGCCAAAATACAAAGCCTCTTGAGATTGATTTCTCCTCAAAAGACATACTTAAACATGCACCTGATGGTCCTCTTTACATAGCTAGTTGAATCTATGATAAGCCCACTAATGGGATATTAATAGATCTCATATATGGAGAAAGTGTGATCACTAAAGAATTCTTACTTGTGCTTGAGCTCTATCAAGAAATATATGATAAACTAAAAGCATGGTTCAAGATGCATAACAATTTCGCTTGCCCTACGATAGGATCGATCACCCTTCCTTTACAAAATAAGACCAAAAATATTAAATGTCTCATTCTCCATCATTCCGCAGTCGGATCAATTTCATGTGAAGCTAGGCTATCCATGGCTTTGCTCCATGAATGTCATCCCTTCAGTTGTGCATAAATGCTTAAAGTTTCCCTTTGATAATGAAATTTCATCATGCATCATAATGGCTTTAACCCTTTGTCTTCCCGAGGGAACTTTTCATTAGATTTCTTTTGGCCTAAGCCTATGGAACCTATTAAACCTCGAGAAGATTTTTTTTTAAATCCTACCAGAATTTCAAGGTGAAATGCATAGCAAAATTATCCCTCCAAAACATGCCTAAATCCACGACCAAGCCTACCATACTTGACGAAACCATGATTGAAACAAAAGAAATTCCAAGCAACCAAGAACAAATTAAGATAGATCCTTTGCCTACTTCCTACAAAAGACCAAGAGATAATGAACACAATCTCGTCATGGCTCCTAGAACAAAACAAGTCTACAAATTCAAAGAGAAAGTGGTTGAACAACCTTCGATGGTTCCTTTTGTTCCTCCCCTTAGGGAGGATAAGAAACCTATGGTTGATCATCCCACTCCTACGCAAATGCAACTTGAAAACCAAACTAAAAGAAACAAAGGTGCTAGAGAGCATAGGCCTAGACATCGTGCCATTACTCAAAGGTTAAATGAAGAAATAAACAAAGAAAATTAAAATCCAAAAATTTGCCGAAGCAATACACAATAAGTCTCCCTCTTCGTCTAAACAAAAAGAGCTAAACCCTTCTTTGGAAATTATCATTCGACCTCCTATTGTGATGGACTTGGATGATGATGATGAGATTGCAAATATTGACATTGAAGTGCATAATGAATTAAATACATTGTTTTCCTCTTCCATGAGCTTAATCAACAATTCTCCTAAGAAGAGTGTGGAACCTGGCGATGGCATTAGTTTGACACTTGCTATTGTCCATTTGGCTAGTTGTTTTCCTTTGATATACAATGAACATGATTGGGATGTAGACAACCTGCTTTAGGTTGACTCGCATGTGTCTTACTAGTCTTTTGTATTATTTATTTTTCTTTTGTGTGGTTGCATGCATATAATGTGATTCCCCATGTTGTTCTATTTGATGTCTCCCTCTCTCTCTTTGTGGCATTCATCTCTTTATACCTACATTCTTCTCTATGTTGTAAATATTTTACCTTTTCCTTTATCTTTTTTATTTGTCTTATGTTTTCCTTTTAGGGATGATGCAAAGTGTCAAGACATTCATGTCTCTTCCATGTTAACCCAAAATATTTTCGTATATTTTTCATTTGTCTTGTGATTTTCTTTTGGGGATGAAACATGTTGGCTTTTGGTTGTTTTGTGGTTTGTCCTTGATGTCAAAATTGATTATGCAGTGCTTTGAAATTCACATTGATTTATCATATGGATGATTTGCAGATACATGTTATAGTTACAGGTCTATGGATGATATGCAGTTATATGTTACAGTTACAGGTCTTTGATTCAAATCTTTGATATATATACATTTGTTGAGACTGACAATGTTTATTACTTGTGTTTCAGCAGTTTGATTCCTCAAAGACTACATGTCATAGTGTTTTCCACAAGTACATTTAGCAGATCTATTCAGGTTGTCTTTGAATGATATATTAGTGCATTGTCAATCTTAAGTTATTGCACTATTGTATTGTTGTAAGGCATTCATGATGTCTTCACCTGATCATTAAAGTCACAATGTGAATATGGTGATATCAAAAAGTAGTGGTTTTGAACATATTGGATGGTTATTCATAATTCAGCATTCAAAGTTTCACAACATTCCTTGTTTCACTTAATATACTTAGGGACAACATTCAATATAGGCATATTCTTGTGTTATGGGCACATTGTATTTATTTTTTGATGCAATCATTTATATGTGCTTGACATATATTTGTCAACAATGTTAATGGGATTAAAACCCCATTGATGGTATTATTATTCTCTATGACCTAATTCTAAAGGCTTCAAAGGTCATATCATTTGGCATATTTAAGATATATGGTAATCAACATTTGAGGTTTTTAATTTTTAATCGATATGACAATTATGGTTTAACAAAGGAAATGACTTTCTCATAAAGTCACTTGACAATGGAAAGTGATCGGGCACTAAGTGGTTATTCACATTACCTTGTCAATACATATTTGGATCGAGAAATGATTGTTGCTTAGATTTATTTGTGGCACTATCAATACTTTTGTGGTTTATTATATGGTTTAATGTTTATTGCAAAGTGCTAAACACATCAGGCATTAAAGGTGACATAAAGGTCATTTCATTTGGAATTGGGCATTCTAAAACATGTGGACCTAAGCCCAACATATCAATGGTAAAAGGATTTTTTACATTTCATTTTGTTTGAAGCCGTCATCAAGGCACAATGGGAAGAATGTCACATGGAAGGTGTGGCAGCCAGGATTTGCAAAGATAAACTAGAATGGTGTCAACTTGAAGTGACAAAGCTCAGTAGTAAAGTGAAGTGGAAAAGCTAGATTGTGGAGGTTTTCAGCTGGGTAGTTATGAATCTCTTCGATCGATTTTTCTAGTATTTATTTGTTTCTCTTCCACCATAAACAGGTAATACAAAAACCATCTTGATTCTTATGGGCCTTGAGACAGTTGGTTAAGGAAAATATTTTTTTTTAAAGGGCATGAAATTCTTTGTTTTATGCTAATATCATTCCTAAATATTTGGTAGTTATAGTAGTTGACTGTAACAAGTTTTGCGAGTAATATTATTGATAAGGGCTCAATCTTTGCTAATTTTGTTTAAACCCGTTAGGGTTTCTAGATAACAAGATTCGACTATAACTACATAATTTCTTGGTGGTTCTATTTGTAATTGTTTTTTTAAAGTGTGATAAATTTTTAAGTGTATGAAATGTAGATTAAAAACAATAATAAATCAAACACACCAATAAGACATTATATGAAAACAAAAAATCAAATAAGAAAGAATGCAAACTTAGTCTTTTGTCCTTGATGTCATCCTATCATCCTCTATCTCTAATGTTTTTGTCAATTTCAGCTTGCTCTCAAATTGTATGCTAGGCTCAACAAATAGTCTTCCTAGAGAATGAGATTTGAAGATGAATGCATGCTATGCTAAGATATGAATAAAATGCTTAAACTAAACATCATTGCTAGAATGTAAAATTATGAAATTATGAATGCTAAAGTTGACAATGCTAAAATGTTAATCGCCTATCTCTAATGCAATTAATCTCTAATTCGAACCAATGCTTGGATTTGCAATGGTATTTATAGAGTTTTCAAAAGCTTCTAATTGGCTGATGTGATCAACGACTGTGATAATTCCTAACAGCTTGAGCAGTCGAAGATGGAGAAGACTAGAGAGAAAAATAGAAGAAAAACATAAAGCAGGATTTGTTTCTTCTTTCATGTAAAAGATAATATGAGATGATAAAAATCATCTTTTTAGAGGATTTTGGAAAGATTTAAAAAGATAAATAATGGATTATAAATTCAATTATTTATTTATGGAAGAGATAAGATGAGATGATAAAAATCATCTTTTTAAAAGATTTTGGAAAAATTTAAGAAGATAAATAATGAATTATAAATTGAATTATTTATTTGTGGAAGAGATAAGATGAGATGATAAAAAATCATCTTTTTAGAGGATTTTGGAAAGATTTAAGAAGATAAATAATGAATTATAAATTCAATTATTTATTTATGGAAGAGATAAGATGAGATGATAAAAAATCATCTTTTTAGAGGATTTTTAAGATAATCAATCTTTTTTAGACGATTTTGGAAAATTTTAAGAAGATAAATAATGAATTATAAATTCAATTATATATTTATGGAAGAGATTTGATGAAATGATAAAAAATCATCTTTTTAGAGGATTTTGGAAAATTTAAGAAGATAAATAATGAATTATAAATTCAATTATTTATTTATGGGTGGCATGGATATTTTTATCAATTAAATAATCATTTAATTAAGATTTGAAGAATAATAAAAGATTTCATAATTAAATAAAATATTTAATTATAATTTGAAAAAGTATGAAAGATATTAATTAAATAAAAAATATTTAATTAATTTTTTAGGAAATGACATGTAGATGAAATTAATTAAATAAAATATTTAATTAATTAGAAGAAAGATTTTGAATAGGGGAAAGGAAATATTTTAAATTTAATTAAATTCAAAAGGTGATAATTAATTAAGATAAATAAAGGGTATTTATTTAATTAATTAAGTAGACATATGAATGTAAAATAATTAAATAAAGTGAATTTATTTAATTAAGGTGGAAAAATAAAGTGAATGAACAATATAATTAAATTAATTAAATTTAATCATATGTAGAGGACTTTAGAGCAATTAATTAAATAATAAATATTTAATTAAATGTTAGGATTAATTAGACATGACCAATTTTATGCATATACATTTTGCCCCTCTTTGAAGTGATGTGTGAAACACATTGCTTCAAAGAAAATATTTGTCCTTTTGAAATTTGTTGCGTTTGATTTTGCTCTTGGTCATAAAATTATAACTGATATGCCCGTATTTAAAAAAAGTGTGTCTGATATGCCTTTTGATTTGAATATGATATGTTTCTAATTGAAAAAAATGCAGCTGATATTGATGATGCCCCCTCATGAGGTAAATCACTAATGATGAGAAAAATGTTGAGTTGATGATAAAATTTGGATGATGAGAGGGATGCAGTGATTTAGCTCCCAAAAATTGATGAAAGAATGATGATGTATATTGCTTATTTGGTCAATAGATAGATAAATTGTCTTGTCATCATGTTGATATGGATACAAATGATAAAAGATCTGATAAATGATGAATTGATAACTTTGCTTCCTAAAATAGAAAACAAAGAGTAGATAGCTGATAACTTTATTTCCATTGAATGAAAAACAAAGAGTAGAATGATTGATATGACTTTTGATAAATTTGCTTTTTGCGATAGAAAAAAATAGTAGATGATGTGATTGAAAACATATTTGCATTCGTGACCGAAGTATAAATAGAAAAATGATTTGATTGTTGATAAGTTTTCTTTCCTAAAAAGGAGAAAAACTAGTAAATGATGATAGAGTAGATTGATTTTATATTCAAATAAATAGATTTTGCATTGATTTCATAATATGAGTCACTTAGATAGAGCACTTGATATGGTTCACTGATATGATGCACTGATATGGGTCATTGATAGATAAATATGGGTTGTGATTGCATGATATGAGGCATTGATAGATAAATCGCATGATATGATCAGTTATTGATAGATAAAGAGATTTGGATTGACCTTTGCACAGTCGAGGTGTGTCAGGACCACACAGAAATTCTGGGGTAGGAGGTACAAGAGGCAGTGGACTTCCACCAAAGAGGCTAGCTCCATCAAGGGGCACCACTAGCCAACCTTGATATGTGATTTTTTTATTGTAGTATTATGGATGTACTTCACATATGTATATCATTTTTGGAGCATATACATTATTTTTAATCATATCTTATGTATCTCTCTAGACTTTTCAGTTTCATTGGACATTGGACATTTGCATTTATTTTTTATGAGCGATGATATGCAGCGGCAATGAGTTTTGATTATGTGCATTTTTGATGTGATGATGTGATGATGTGATAATGATATGGATATGCATATGTTTGTATATGTTATGAGATGGATTTGCGATGCTTTTGATGGTTTGATGACTAACATGATATGTAGGATGATTCATGTTATGATGACGATTTGTGATGTTTACTAATGATGTCATGCAGGTGGATGACCTAGGATGTTTGATTATGAGAGTGTGCACAGAGATATATGATATGTTTATGAAAAATGATGTGGAAATGTAATGTATGCATGGAATGTTTGTTTTTGGATTTTTCAAATGCAAGAAATAGATGTGATGAAAAATGGTTGTTTATGTTTATAAAATGCATCATGAATTTGCAATATGTATATGAATTAGGAAATGATATGAAATGATATGTGAAATGAGTCAAATGTTTTAGGAAAAATGACATGATATATAAATGATATGAAAATGATAGATGATTAAAGATATGGTATGAATATAATTTGTGACAAATGATAAATTATGGGATGAAATGAACATGATTAATAATTATGAGATGTATGGGGTTGGGGCCCTAGTTCGGTTGGTTAAATCTTTCCTGTTGCAGGAGGTAGGTCACGAGGTCTAGTCTCCCCCACCCCTGTGGTACTGGAGAGCGTGTCGCGCCAACGACGCCAATCACATTAAAAATTTTACCAGGTGCACTGCAGTTTACAGGGGGTCATGCTACCTGATTCCTGCAGTCTAAGAAAAAATAATAATAATAATTATGAGATGTATGATGTAATGAAATGATGATAAAATGATAATGATAATGATAATGAGATGAGATGTAATAAAATGATGATGAAATGATATGATAAACGTAATGAAATGATGATGAAATGTTATAATAAATGTAATGAAATGATGACAAAATGATGATGAAATGATAATGATAATGATAATGAAATGATAAATGAAATGATGACGAAATGATGATGAAATGATAATAATAATGATAAATGAAATGATGATGAGATGATGATGAAATGATAATGATAATGTAATGAAATGATAATGATGAGATGATAAAAAATGAAATAATAATGAAGATGATAAATGGTATGCAACTGTATAAAAATGATAAGATGTTAATAAGATGAAGATGATAGATAATATGAAAATGAAAAATGATATGAAATACCTAATGAATAAATGAATGATATGAAATGATAAAGGATCTAAATGATATGAAATAAAACAAAGATGATAAAAATGAGAATGATCAATGATATGCAATGAAATGATATGATAAATGATAAATGAAATGATAATGCATCATGAAGGATAAATAAATGATAAAGGATCTAAATGATATGAAAATGAATGATAAAGGATAAACTATATGATATGTAGAGTACCTAGATGAAATGATACTGATTAAGGAAATGATGAAGAAGATAAAAGATGATAATGAAACAAATGTCTGAGTGTCCTCCACAAATAGTCCAAAGAGACATGACAGTCGTTGATGTTTTTTTTTAGCCTTTCAAAACTCTGATGCAAATCCAGTATGCAAATATGTACAATGATCTAAATGAAATGCAATGAAACAAAACCAACTATTTTTTGAGCCCTTTGTTAGCATTCTTGAATCATCATAGAGTGTTTTAAAATGTTGGAAGTATGTACAAGCATCAAAGAGGAAATTAGCACCAATGATAACCTGAGTACAACTTTCATGATTTTTGATATAGTGAACACAAGTATCGAGATATAATTGAACCAAGATGACTTAAACATTTCTTGCATAATCAAACAAATATTAACCACTTTCTGATGCAAATTTGGAACTATCATTAATGATATTCTTTGAAAATCATGTCTCGCGACATATTTGCACCAAATTGATAGTCAAAAAATTATTCTCTTTCCTCACCACTCTAGTTTAGTACATCATCAAGTGTGTTCAAGAGGAATGATAGTGAAAATCAAACAACCATTGTTCAAAATATAATACTGCTATTCCAAACATTATTCAAATTTTAGATCATCCAGATATGAGTCATGATATGAAATTTTCCAAAAACTATGATATGGATCAATGATTGGATAGTTGTTCATGTGATTTGATTGTTTGTTCGCATGATCAGATGTTACATCATTGTCTAGTTGTTTCAGTAAACTCTGAAAGTTGATTGTCCCTAGTATGTCATCATTTGCCCCTAGTATTGGCACAACTTGCTAAAATGAATATGTACAACGATCAAGCCATGGTAAGACATTATCACTCTAGGAAAATGATGGCATTATGATGTTATGGCCCTAGAATGACGTATGACAGGAAGGCTAAGAAGCTAAGTGCAGAACACGAGCTAATAGACGGAGAGCTGCAAATAGCATTTGTTTGCTAGATTTTCACTATTTGTGTTTATTGCATTTTTCTGATTTTTGATTTTTTTGTATTTTTCTTGTCAATAGACTTCATGTTGTCAAGTTTTCACCCTATGGCAATTTATTTATTTTTTAGGACTTTTTCTGTTGTTTTTGTTATTTTTTCAAGACTTTTTCTACTATTTTTGTAGATTTTTTTAGGACTTGTTCTGCTATTTTTGTTATTTTTAGGACTTTTTTTGCTTTTATTTTTTGGATTTCTTCAGGACTTTTTCTGATTTTTTGTATTTCTTTGGGACTTTTTTTGTGCACTCTGAAGCTAGATATAGAATTGATAAATGCCAAATCCATAGACCGCCTTGACGATGTCGCTCTCTTGTGTGGATGACCGTGCTGGATGAAAGGACCTAATCAGAATGAGGAGTACGAGTGGCAAGTATGAAGGACGATAAATGTAGTGAATGGAAGAGGCTAGGAAGGATCCCTAATGTGCACACTACATGGGCCATCAGGCGTTAGTCGAAAAGGAGCTTGAGCAACCAATGAGTTATAGTATGTGAAGGGGTCGTCATCAAAGATGCAACAGAAGACATCACCAATGGAGGTGTAATGATATGGTGGGTATGTGAACATGGATGGGTGGAAAGGGCTATATAGTATGAGTGATAATAAGGTGGATGAAGACCTTAGATCAACAAATTATTTCTTTGATTTTCTTTCTTGATAGATGCCCCCAGTGATTTTTGAGGGAGAGGCATGTTTGGAGATCGACTTTTGCTTGCTTTTATTTTTTACTTTTATTTTTATTTATCTGATAGATTTTGATTTTGGCTAGTGGACTTGTATGGATCTTTCTTTGTTTTTTATTTGTCCAATAGCTTTTTATATTGGCTAAGGGACTTTTCTTGATCTCTCTTTCTTTGCAAGTTTTCTTTTGATTTTAGATCTCCCTTTGAAAAAGGCACTTTGACCTTAGATTCTTGAATTACCCCCTTTATTTTTATTTGAATGATACTTGTTGATCCATGTCTATAAGGTGGATGGATGTGGGTGAGATGGAAGGATTAGTGATGTCATCAACAGAGTCTTTGAGACTATCCTTTTCAGTAGGACTAACATCGAAGGAAGCTTGCACATCCATAGTGACTTGGCAAGATGGATTTGTAGAGGCCACAATAGGATATTCATATCCTAGTCCAGGGCAAGTGGAATGGAAGGATGATGGTTGGATATCCTCAGCGGGATCATGATCAAAGAGTGGGTTATCATAGAAGTTTTGATCAACTAGTGGATTATCAGTGATATGAAAAGTTGAGTGGTAGTAGATATGGAACAGGTAGGTGTATCATCAAGATCCCAATTGGTTTCAATCTCAGCACAGTCATCTTTTAGTATTCCTTTTGTAGTTGTCTCAACATCATTATTAGAACTCTGACCCTTCTCAACAACAGTAGCAGTATCTTTTACTAGCAAATTGTCCAAACGGTATTCTCCATTTCCCAAATCATGGATTTGGACCTTAGAATTTGATATTCCAATGGATGAAGTGGATGTTTTTGAAGATTCAAGATCAACACATGCTTAAGTATGTAGTGCTTCACTTTTGGTAGGAATGGTGATTTTAGCTTTAGGATTGAGATTATGACAAGGTATGGAAGGATTAAGATCTCCTTGTATGGTGATTTCAACTCCATCATGAGGGAATTTCAAGCATTGATGGTATGTAGAGGACACTGCTTGCATTTCATGTATCCAAGGTCTTCCAAGGAGAATATTATAAGGCAGCGGGAGATCAAGGACTTGGCAAACCACATCCTTCACCACAAGGCCAACTCGGATTGGTAAAATAATTGATCCTTCAGATGAACGTTCCTCTTGATCACATGCCTTCATGGTACTCTTGTTACTGGAATCAATTTATTCTTCTGGATATCCCAATGCATGTATAAAATTTAAAGAGCAGATATTTATACCAGTTCCTCCATCTATTAGAACACGTTTGACTAGACATTTATGGATCAAAACCTCAATATGAAGTGGAGCATTATACGGATGGGTGAGTGATGCATCATCGTTTTCAGTAAATGATAGGCAATGAGGTGTGGTGGAGTGTCCCACCATAGCTTGGGATTGACAAACTTTCAAATTAGCTGGTATAATGTCTTGCTTATCATGAATTTGATTGTGAACTACATAAATGTTAAGAATGGTAGTCTCATAGACAGTTTACATTATTTCCTTTGTTGTTTGATAAAGAAGACTTCCCTTTTTCATAGTTTGGAAGAGGGTCTTTAAATGCTTGATGATCTTCATTTGTTTGTTGGTATCCTTCTATTGTGATGGTGCCATTTTCTATCAAATCTTGGACTACATTCTTCAAGGCTTGACAATTATTTGTACGATGGCCCTTGCATCAATGATAGTCACAATAGTATGCATCATTCCATGATGGAGGTTTCACACTGGGTTCGAAGTTGCGTTGAGGTGGAAAAGTAAGAACATTTTTAGCCATCAACTCTTTGAATGCAGATTCTAAAGATTGACCCACTAGAGTAAAAGTTCTTCTACTAGAGAAGAATGAAGATAGTTGTGGATTTGTGTTCGAGGTATTTCCTAAGGTATTGTTGTTGTTTCCATGGTAACCTTGATTGTTCGCATTCCCTTGATTGGGAATAGAAGTTTCCTTCATGTTGTCCCTCGGAGGAGGAGGATTGTTTCCTTGATTTGTGACTGAATTGACATTGTTATAGTTATCATAGCGAGGAGCACTTGGAATACTAAGAACAAATGGCTTAGTCGAGACATGATTTGGATCCACAAACCATCATTCACCACTTTTTTTTTCGGGTCGAAAACTTAGATTTGTCATTGTGGTGATTTGAAGAGCTAGGATTGTCCTTATCAAGTTTTATTATCCCTCTCTGGACCAAGGCACTTTCAATGGTGATGGCATTTTCAATCAATATCTGAAAAGAGGGAGGATATTGAAGATTAAGACGATAGCTCATCTCTTGATCCAAGTTGTTTATGAAAGTGGTGATCTTTTCCTTTTCAGGGACATGATGCAGGTATCTAGCAAACAATCTTCTCCATCTCTGAAGAAATGTAATGAATGGTTCACCAGGTTTCTGTTTAGCCTTGTAGAGATCAATCATGGTTATTTGATGTTGTATATTGTAGGAATATTGTGATATGAATTCGTTAATCAATTCCTCAAATGTCTTGACAGGCGGTGTGATTTTTAATAGTCATTCCATAGATTGGCCTCCAAGACTCCTAGGAAACAAATGCATCAAATATGTGTCTTCACAAGCAAACTCTAAAGTCATATTTCGGAAGTCTCTGATATGATCGATTGGATCCGATTTCCCATTGTAACGATCAAATTTTGGGATTTCACAATGTTTGGGAAATGTGATCATGTTGAGACGTCGGTCAAAAGGATAAGGACAGATGTCATCAAGAGCATATGTCTTTGTTGTGGCTCCCCCTTGTAGATCTTTAATTTGTCCTTGTAGTGCTTTAATTTGTTGAGACAAGACACTAAGATCAAACAAGGGTGTTTCATCAGGATTACTCTTTATGTTCTCAGTATTAAAATCATGAGGCAATTTAGCTCCTTTGTCAACTAAATATAGAAAATATTTCTCTTTGTTGCGCTCTAAAATCTTTTCTAAGGCTTTGTGAAATTTGGGATCTTGCTTATCTTCTCTAAGGTGATGTTCTTCATCACGTTCATCGTCACTATCTACAGGAGTTCTGCCCATATCTCTGTTGAAGGGGAAGGGATCTTTTTCTCTTTCACCCATGTTATCGTTAAAAAGGGGATTATGACACACTCTAAAGGGGATTGCTACTCTCACCTTCTTCTTCTTGAGTTCTTCAGGTATGCTCTTCTTGTTGAATATCCTCTTTCAACTTATTGTATTGAGATCTTGTAAAAATAGGCATATGATTTCAAAATGTTTTTCGAGACTTGGATCATAGTTTGATAAGTGCAAAAATGATGGTGTTTTGATCCAATAAGATGAAAATCTTATGATATGATCAAAGATGTTCCTAATTCTTGATTGTGGCTTCCAAGGATGAAGGATGTCAAAATCTTGTTGAGGAAGTTGAATCAATAATCAGAAATTTGTTTGAAAGGTGCACTTTTAAGATTTGATCCTCGTTTTTGAAGAATAAGTATATCAAATAGCCTAATTAAACTCACTAAAAGATTTGACTGAGATGTGTTGGATATTCAATAGAAGGTTGTGGTAGGTAATTGAAGTTGAGAGGTTGATTGTGATTGTGTCATTGTGATAGAGCTCTTCTTTGGAAATATGCTCATGAATATAAAGGCTCTACAGCGTACTCGTCAATAAATCCCCTAGCAAAATCTTGGTACCTATGCAGAAACTCACGGTAATGGAGCAAGATGTTTCGACTTTTATACAAAAACTCTCTTCATTGCAAGGTTTTCTTGTAACCTAAATGTTTCTTAGGTTTCTTGATCCTAGTGGCAATTGATTTCTTGACAAATTTGGTTGATTTCCAGTCTCTAAGCATCAGAGAAATGTCAAAATGCTACTGGATCGAAGATGTTACAAACTCAGATTTGTCAAAAGTAACAATTCTGGAAAGTGACAGATGTGTTACTCTGTACCCTACATGTGCTGCAGAAACAGGCATATACGCTGGAGAAATAGTCAAATACGCTATAGAAACAAATGTTTTGACAGTGACCAAAAACTGTTCACAGAATATTCAGACTATGTGCTCAAATACTCTGCGCGAAAATAAGATCTAAATGCACTGAACTAACCAATGAATGCGCTAGAATAGACCTCATATGTGCTAAAATATACCCTCGATGCGCTAAAATAGTTTTCCAAAGCAGTTTTCTGAACAGTTTTGAGTAGTTTCAGCTGAAATTTTGCATATTCATTTTGGATGATCTTTTATCTGAATTAATATGATTGAAAACACAACAAACACTCTAAAAAAAGTTGTTTTTTAAGCCCTATACTAAACATCAAGTGTATGTTCAAAAATGTTTTTCAAAAAATGTTTTCACAGGTTTTGCACATAAAAGATAATTCAGGCAGACTCATTCTTAGTACTCAAGTAGTTCATGTCATAATAACCACAACCCAGATCTTAGAACTGTGTCGACTCACACAGTCGTGTCACCCCCAAAGGGGCGCCCGTGTTTTTGTCTTTTCCAAGTGCATACTCAGAGTGACGGAAGTGGATATCGGATCCCTTGAGCAAACGGTCCTTGGTAGTTATATGGTGAGTGTATTGGGGGCAAATTCTTCCCTCCCCTTGCACTATGATTATCAGGATGTTCAGAAACTGACAGTTGGCTACTACACTAGGTTCATAGTAAGGGTTTCCGTTCGATGCGGCAATAATAAACTCGCTTAGAAAACCTCCCAACCTTTAGAACAAAGGCTTTGGGGATGGTTATCTTGCACACTACCGGAAAAAGTGGGTTTCCCCATATTTGCTTTAAATTTTATAGTGGGGTGGAATAACCTGGCCTTGGTTTGAACCCACTTGGGTCGTTCCTCTTGAGTGAGTACTTTTTCCCACAAGAGTAGGCCCTCTAAAGGATATAATAAAGCATTAAAATTGCATAAAATGAAAAGGAAAGTCTGGTATTCTGATTACCCAGTTAAGGGGAGAGCATAGACCTATTGCCATAGACAAAGCAGACAATGTTCTTTTTAGACCCCAAATGACAATGATTTAATCTATGTGAAGATGTTGTTTCACCAAAAAAAAATTGTTCATTTTAACCGCAAAAATCATTGTGTGGTAACTATCCTAGAGTGCTTCATTTTAATCCATGTCTATCCTAGGATTGGTTCATTTTAAATTGTTGTCTACCCTAGGGTTGTTTTTTTTTAAGCCAAAAAAGATCCTATCTGCAGAAGGTGTCAGACTCAGAACCCTGTTTAGTTACAACCTGCATGTGCTAAAAGATCACCTATATGCGCTAAAACAAACAATCAATGCGCTAAAACAAAACCCATAAGCACTACATAAAACCTTAAATGCGCTAAAACAAAACCCATAAGTGGTACAAAAAACCTTAAATGCGCTAAAAGAAATCCTAAATGTGCTAATCTAAGAATGCAAAAAAATATATATATATAATTTTAAATGAAGTGAGCTAAATGGATGTGCCTTTCGGTTTCGTACATGTGCCATTTTGTTCCCTAGATGCGTTGAAATAGTTCCTAGATGCGTCGAAAGACCTGAAAAAACGCTAAAAAAAGACCTAGATGCGCTAAAGAAACCCACATATACGCTAAAACACAAATTTTTTCAAAAATTCGAACTTCAAAACGCAAAAACCTGTCAAGTATGTGTTAAGAATGGGGCAAAGGCCCCGAGGTGGGCGCCAGAAATGTGTGATAAATTTTTAAGTGTATGAAATGTAGATTAAAAACAATAATAAATCAAACACACCAATAAGACATTATATGAAAACAAAAAATCAAATAAGAAAGAATGCAAACTCAGTCTTTTGTCTTTGATGTCGTCCTATTGTCCTCTATCTCCAGTGCTTTTGTCGATTCCAACTTGCTCTCAAATTGTATGCTAGGCTCAACAAATAGTCTTCATAGAGAACGAGATTTGAAGATGAATGCATGCTATGCTAAGATATGAATAAAATGCTTAAACTAAACATGATTGCTAGAATGTAAAATTACAAAATTATGAATGCTAAAGCTGATAATGATAAAATGTTAATTGCCTGTCTCTAATTAAATTAATCTCTAATTTGAACCAATGCTTCGATTTGCAGTAGTATTTATAGAGTTTTCAAAAGCTTCTAATTGGCTAATGTGATCAACAACTGTGATAATTCATGGCAAATCGAATGGTCGAAGATGGAAAAGACTGGAGAGAAAAATAGAAGAAAAACATAAAGCAGGATTTGTTTATTCTTTCATGTAAAAGATAAGATGAGATGATAAAAATCATCTTTTTAGAGGATTTTGGAAAGATTTAAGAAGATAAATAATGAATTATAAATTTAATTATTTATTTATGGAAGAGATAAGATGAGATGATAAAAATCATCTTTTTAAAGGATTTTGGAAAGATTTAAGAAGATAAATAATGAATTATAAATTCAATTATTTATTTATGGAAGAGATAAGATGAAATGATAAAAAATCATCATTTTAGAAGATTTTGGAAAGATTTAAGAAGATAAATAATGAATTATAAATTCAATTATTTATTTATAGAAGAGATAAGATGAGATGATAAAAAATCATCTTTTTAGAGGATTTTGGAAAGATTTAAGAAGATAAATAATGAATTATAAATTCAATTATTTATTTATGGAAGAAATAAGATAAGATGATTAAAAATCATCTTTTTAGAGGATTTTGGAAATATTTAAGAAAATAAATAATGAATTATAAATTCAATTATTTATTTATGGGTGGCATGGGGATTTTTCTCAATTAAATAATCATTTAATTAAGATTTGAAGAATAATAAAAAATTTCATAATTAAATAAAATATTTAATTATGATTTAAAAAGATATGAAAGATACTAATTAAATAAAGATATTTAATTAAATTCAAAAGGTGATAATTAAGATAAATAAAAGGTATTTATTTAATTAATTAAGTAGACATATGAATGTGAAATAATTAAATAAAGTGAATTTATTTAAATAAGGTGGAAGAATAAGTGAATGAACAATATAATTAAATTAATTAAATTTAATCATATGTAGAGGACTTTATAGCAATTAATTAAATAATAAATATTTAATTAAATATCAGGATTAATTAGACATGACCAATTTTATGCATATACAGTAAGAGTTTGTTTTTTAAGGACTAATTTAGGGTTTTCAATTTAAACCCTAACTCGAGTTGGTTTGAGTTACACAAATTTCCTTGTAATGTCTTTAAAAGATGAATTTATGGCATTTCTTGAGTTGTTTTGCAAGGAAAAAATATGAGACTTTAGTTAATTCATTTAGGGTTTCTACAACCCTAATCTGGATGGTTTTTGGCTTTACAGTTTTAAAACTGTATTTGAAGTTAGTGGCTATAAAAGATAACTATCAATTTTTCTTCTGTGTGTGTTACTCTCGAGAAGTATGAAAAGAGATTTCATGACTATTCTTTAAAGACTTTGTGCAGAGGTTGTTTCATATTGAAAATTGATTATCATTCTAGAAGATGTTGTCATTTTCATACAACATTCTTCAATGTGCTTATTGAAAATATTTTATAGTCTTTTATTGAAATTCTAGGACTGCAATTTGCACTTCTAGGGTTCTGATAGAATATTGTGATTGTTTTGCATTGTAAAGGAGTTGGTGCTCCTATATCTTATGAAGTTGGTGTTTTTGAATTTCATGGATTTTGTGCTCCTGAACTTTATGGAGTTGGTGCTTCTATACTTTAAAAGAGTTGGTGCTCTAAATGAATAAAGAGAGATTTTTTGAGTGGTTTTTATTCCCCAAGAGAGTTTTCCACTCATGACATATAGTTTTCCACTCATGACATATACTGTGATATGATGAGGTTTTATGTGTGATTTTTCTTATATGTCTATTTTTAATGTGTCACTAAATACATTGAATGGTTATTAATTATCAATCTTTCATATCTTTCAATGTTTATGTCAGGTTACATGCATAAAAGGTTTTGATTTAAAGTGAGCTCTGATACATGTGAAAGTGTTAAGTTTCACCTCTGTTAATGTTTCATGTTTAATTTATGGTTAATGCAATTACAATAATCTTCATGCACAAGTCAAGTTTGTTCTTTGAACTATCATTTGGTCTTTTGATTTAAAAAGTCAAGTTTTTTTCACATACTGTCATTTTGTCCTCCTGGCTCAAAAGCAAACATACATTTTTGAGTAATGCAATTACAATACTATTCATGCACAAGTCAAGTTTGTTCTTTGAACTATCATTTGGTGTTTTGATTTAAAAAGTCAAGTTTGCTTCACATACTGTCATTTTGTCCTCTTGGCTCAAAAGCAAACATACATTTTTGAGTTTTAAAAAGATTGTGACTTTCATAAATCACTAATTCACCCCCCCTCCTCTCAATGATTTCAGTCTTCCAACAACACAATGTGTCAAGCCATTCATGTCTCTTCCATGTTGAGCCAAAAAAAAATTATTTGTTTTCCCTCTCTTTGTGTCATTCTTCTAGTTCTATGAGTATTTGGGGAATGATAATAGTTTTGAGCTCTCTAAAAACAATGTAGCAAGAACATACTAACCTTGAATCCATGGATGCCTCATGTTTTTGGAATTTCATTTTGGGGACAACCTCTTTTCATGACGTAGCTTTATTTGGAAACATATGACTTGGCATAGGGATTTCCAAATAAGCTCTCATGTATTCCTTATTATTAGCATTTATCATTTGTCACTTTAAAGTAATTGCTCACATCATGGTGTTTAGCAATTTCTTTAAAGTGGGGGCATACATTGGCATTCTTTTGGATTTCATGTTTCATTATGCAGTCTTCTTATTTCATGTGATGCATCTTTCGCTTTGTGGTGACATTGGGTGTGATGTCCTTCTAAAGCATGATCTCTCTTAGCATATTATATTCCTCTTGGTGGTTTGATGTGACATGGTGCATCCCCTAAGTTGTCAATATTTTATTCTTCAATTGGTCCTCTCTTGGAGATATTAGGCACAATGTTCCCTAAGTTAAATACCTTACATGAAATAAGCAAGACTCCTTTGAATGTTCCCTATTTTTGCATTTACAATTTCAGTTATATGGCCACCTTGCATAACACACTTTGCATCCCTGTGGAGCCATCTTGTTTGTTCATGAGTTCCAAGCTTATGAAGCTTTGCTTGCCTCATGAAGCTCAAAGTTCATTTTTGTGTGGCGCCTTATCAAAGTTATCAAGAGGTATAACTTTGGTAATATGGTTGGATGGGAAGCTAATCTGAGGCATGAATTTCCCATAGCCACTCGTGTGTGTCTGAGCACATATCATCCGTGTGTGCATGTGTCTCACCTCTTTCTAGATACTCACCTAGTAGACAGCTTGAAGTTTTATTGCCTCGGAGTGAGCAAGCATTTTTTGGACAAACACCTAGATCTAATCCACATCGTGTTGGACAAATGGACGAAGCTTGATCCACCTCCTCTTTTATTTTGTTCTTCTCTTCTCTTCGTCTTTCGCGGTGTATGCTTGTTCCTTGTTTCTCTTCATATCATTTTCATGCGTGTTTTTTTGTGCCTATGTTGGTTTTCCATAGGACCTTGGTCATTAGGGCTTGGGCAACCCTCTTGATCATGGTCATTCTATCTTATTAGCATTGGTACATTTGGACCCCTCTTGATGTGTGTGGGTCTACTTTAGTGTGAGTTGGAAGCAAGTTCCTCCTCTCACTAAAGTGGGGACTAGATGTAATAATGGAAAAAGTACTCCCTAACATGGCCTTGATTTAGCGTTGTAATATGTCTAACATATTCACATTAGGTCTCGGGCCCTTGTAAACTAAATGGGTTTATTGGTACCTTATTTAAGGTGTTGTAAAGTGTTGTACCACACTTTCACAGTAATTTAAGGTTTCATTATTAATTGGGCTTCTTTATGCTTTAATTGGCCTTATTTTGCATCCACAAGTCTCATTTAATGCATCTTTATGAGGATAATCTTGAAATAAACCAATATCCAATCATAATTCAAGTGTTTTTTAGGTTGCGTGGCCCAAATTTAATGATCTAGGACTCATACGCCACCTTGAGCGTATGAGTCCCACCTAGGTTTTTGGGCCATGATTTGGATTTCGCATCATTTTAAATATTTTTTAAAATTTGTCCCATAGTTAAGCCTAAAGGGATTCATACACCACTTTTGGCGTATGAGTCTCGTGTGGCCCAAAATCAAATTTAATTCAAATTCTTGACAAGATTTTAATCTCCTTGATCTAATGTCTGCTTGTAGTGTTGTAATTTCAAGAAATTAGGCATAAACAAGTATAAATACAAGTTTCTTTCAATCATTTTCCCCTAATAATTTATGAGATCATCTAGCAACTTGAGTATTCATGCATTATAGCAAATTGGAGTTCAAAAGAGCATTCAAGGGTAGATTATCAAGTGTTTTAGAGCATTATTCAAATATCAAGCATCATGTCAAAGTCATCATGCATCATGTTTATTTTTTATCTAACAATTGTGATGTAGGGTTTTATGATTCAAGCTAGCATTCAATTTAAGATATACCACATTCAAGCAAGAGTCAAGATCTACATCCATTGGAGCCATCTCATACATGTTTGTGACACTTTATTGCTAGGGTTTGGTGAGTTACAACATTACATTTTGTTCATTCATCATTCCTTCATCTTATTTCATTTCATTTCAAAGTTTGATTACCAAAATGAGATTTGACCAAGGAAAACCCCTTTCCACTAACAAAACAACACTTTTCCCTCTCTTTAGTGTGTGATTTGTAGATTTAGGTTGAGGACACATCTTGGAAGACCTGCTAAGAATGTACGGTATAGACCAACAATATAGGTGGGAAGAATATTTACCATTGGTAGAATTTTCTTATAACAATTCATATCAATCAGCTATCAAAATGGCACCCTTTGAAGCATTGTACGACAGAAAGTGTAGAACACCTATTAGTTGGAACCGGATGTAAGATAGGATCATTCTAGGGCCCGAGATGCTTCAAGAAATGGAAGAACAGGTTAAGTTAATCGAGCAAAGGTTGAAGGAAGCTAATGATTGGCAAAAGAGCTACACTGATGCAAAACGAACCCCCAAGCAATTTGTGGTTGGAAAGAAAGTTCTCTTGTGAGTTAAACCTCAAAAAAACTCTATCAAATTTGGAAAAACCTCTAAACTAGCCCCAAGATATGTGGGACCTTTTGAAGTCTTGGAAGTTATCAATCCAGTAGCATACATAATTGCTCTACCTCCGGCTCTCGCCAGATTGCACAACGCATTTCGTGTCTCCTATCTTAAGTACTATGCAAAATTTGACCATATGATTGACTGGAATTCCTTGCAAGTGTGAGATCCTGGAGTGATCACAATCGAGCCACTAAGAGGGCTTGAGGTATGTAAGCTACAGTTACGTAACCGCGAGGTGGTACAATGCAAGGTCCAGTGGGACCAGTATTCAAAGGAAAATGCAACATGGGAGGATTATGATGAAATCCTTCAAAGTTTCCTTATCTATTTATGAACAATTAAGAACTCTATATATTTATGATTTTAGACCTGAACTTTTAAAAAACAATCATCGAGGATGATGATTCTTAAGGGGAGAAGTATGTTACATCCCTTTTGTCTTGAACAAGATTATGGCAATGAAATTATGGTCGTTATGTTAGTTGTGATTAACTACCTTTCATGAGAATGTGAAATTGGGAAAAGAATTGTTAATTTAATTGTTATTACTGCAATTATGAATGATTTCCTTATATATGTATAGTGAATGTGTTGATGAGATTTTATTTTTAAAAAGATACCGAGAACAGTCTAACCCTATTTCTTTGTCAAGTGCTTGTAGGATTGCTAACACCTCAAGGAAAAGGAATATCATCATGGAGAGGTTGTGATCTATAAAAGAACCAAATTGCCATCGAGTTGTGAGTTTGGTGTAAGGTTGCTAATATGGTGGTTGTAACCTTGAGTCATTTTCGCTCATAATAAAATAATCTTAAAATAAATAATTGACTTCAACTTTAATGTTAGAGTGGAGCTAGTCAATTTAAAAATATACCTTTGTCCTCTTTGTGAAGGATTTGTATTATGCTCCTTAGGTGTGCCTTGGTGTAGAGGATTTATTCAAATTCAAATTCAATTAAAAATAAATATTAATTTTTATAACCAAAATTATTGTGACTCCATTAGTCTCGAATGTGGGAAGTGGGATGTTAAAAAGACGGGGGTAGTTCATGTCTGTTAAGGTGAGGGATGGTGGTAAACCCCCACCCCACCCCCCCGCAACCTCCCCAACCTCTCTTGCCACCTCATCCTCCTTGATTTGAATGTATTGTCCAAGAAGATGGTAGAGACGTTTTCTTGGACCTGGCTCGCTTTGTATATGGGAGCGGCATTCTTTAGAAAAAAACTCTCTTTTCCATTCAGGTTTTGTTCCAGTTATTAATTTTTGTCTGCAATTTCTAAGGGAGAAGCACTATATCTCTATTATTCATCTCATAGTTCGCAAGGGTGGGAATTGACATACCGTACTCTAGAATAGCTTTGCCATTGTTGCTCTCTTCTAATTAGTGAAGATTCTCAGTTCATCTTCTATTGTCATCCATTTTGTTGGGAGGTCTCAACAAAAAGATTATCGCATTCAGCTTCTGAACTTCACGCACGTATTTTGAGTCATTGATTTTGTTTAATTTAAAATATTGAAAAGTCCTTCACTGGATTGGGAAATGTCGTTAATGCCTTCTTGAATTCTGTCTGATTTGATATTTTAAGCCATCGAATCCAAGCTAAAACTTAGTGCCTTGTCAATCAAAACATTTATTCTTCATCGATTAGAACTAGACGAGTACTCTGATCTTGGAATCAAAATGTTCTAAGTATTTCTCCCATCATTGCATAATTGAAGTCAAGCCTTACTCTGTTCTCTTAGTTCCTGAATCAGGGCAATTTATTAAACTATCTTGAATGTCAATTAGACGAAATATATAAATGTTTGAATTGAAGTAATATATCTTTTCAGCTAAGATTTTCATTCTCTCCTTTGTAAATCAGAATTAAATTTTTTCACCTGATTGTAAAAGAAAGAATTAAGAGTTGGTTCTTTGTTAATATAAACACTTTGGTATATGAATTTAAATGCCAAGCAAGGGTGAGAGTGTTAACACAAGAAACATGCTCATTATTGATAAAATCCTTGGCCAAGGTTATGATGCTTTGAATAAGCATTAGTCAGCTATCAAGAACCAGGTATACCGCTAGTCAGAATGGTCTTTCTAGTTAGGAGAACCTATAGTGAAGGATTGACCGGGATAGTATAGGTTCTTGAAACCAGACTTAGATGGCATGATGGTAATTTGTGAGATCCTTTATTGACTGCCCTCGTGAAGGGTTAGGTTTCTTCAGCTAAAGAAACACGAGAGACCAGGTCTTTGGTTGGGTGGAAAAGCCCTTGATGATATTTCTTTTTCCCTTGAAGATAGAGTCTTGTTCAAGCATTCTAGCAGGAAGCCTTCAGACTGTACTTTCTTATAACTCTCTCTCTCTCTTTATTTCAGATATATATTACTTTATAATGTTTATTTCATTGTTGCTCTATTCATTTTGTAATTGATGGAAAAGTTAGTTTATAACCAACTCTAGTTTTCAATTATGTAAACTGTTAACTGTTCTTTTTTCTGTTGAAATTGAAAAACTAGAAGTTACTTAATGAATGTTAAGAGTAGTTAATGTTCAATTTGCTTACTTTTTATGTTCGTTACTGCAAAGGAAATTCTCTTAAGGAAAATTAGTTAGTTACACTTCAACTGAATCTGGTAGTTAGTTACCGTTCTTAAACTATAGATTAGTTAGTATGTTACATATTTTTTGTTCATATTGAAACTAGAAGTTTATATGTATTGAAGCTTTTAACTTGTTTTTTGGTCTATGAAGCGTATCGAAAGTCTAATTTTGATCTATATATGAAGGAAATCGGCAATATGGACAATAACTTTAATTAATGTGTTTTTAATGCTCGATAAATTGCTGAGTTATTCTTCAAGTTTTTGCCAACTCCCGAGTTTTTAAAATTTTTGAGTTAGTTGAATAATTGCCAAGTCTAAGTTTTCAAATTATGGCTTTTATCAATAAATTGCACATAGAGATTTTTTGCTAAGACAATGCCTCTTAATTGCAAAAAAAATACAATAAAACTATCAAAAGACCCCCTAAATCAATAAAATCACAATTTTGACTATATTTTTTCGAGTTTTTTGAAAACCCTAACCCTAGTTTTTTCCATGATTTTTGAAAAAAACTTTATCTTTTGGTTTGCTGATTTATTCCCAAAACAATTTGTGCTTCAAACTAAAATGGGCTTTATAAGCCATCAAGGAGGAGCAAATTAAACCTCAACAGCAAGAATAGATATCTAGCAACCTATACAATAGAGAAACGCTCCCTCCATTAATCTAAAACTAGAGTTGCATTAAAATGCATATGGTATCAATGGATACAATGAATTTTCAAGACCCCTTGATACAAATACAACTAGATGCAACAATTATAAAAATACACATATATTCAATTAGATATACATTTGAGGCATAGATCATAACATTAAAAAGATTTATTTATATATATGTTAGCTTTTATATTTTTCTCATTTATAATATTTATTTTGTTATATTATATTTTCCTTTATTAATTTAGATCAGCCCTTTAAAAAAGCGAGTATTTGCAAGTTTCTATAGCAAAGGAATAACTCATGCACAACTCATGAGACAAGTTTGTTGCAAAAAACTCACTAGTATTGAGAAATTTATTGTCATGCCCCGTCAAACCTTGATTAAGAAAATCATATTGTCGCCTATATCCTAGGCTAGGGATTTAAATTAACAGAAAGGTCGATTAATATTAGACAAAGGAATGTCATGGGCGGCAACTCTACAAAAGCATATAATTAACAATAAAAAGGTTTTAAGGGAGCGCTTCATTATGAAGGGATGTATCCCTTAGCAAGCTAAAGATGTTAATGAAAAGATGTGGCCCCCCACGAGAAAAGCTCCCTCCATTAATCTAAAACTAGAGTTGCATTAAAATGCATATGGTATCAATGGATACAATGAATTTTCAATTAGAATCTATTTTATATAGAGTCAACCTACAAACTAAATACCAAGTTCCAAAAAATCAATGACTCTTGCTGCCACAAAGTTAAACTAGAAGGCTACAAGTCTTGATATGGAAGCTTCTAGGTCAATGCCTCTCCTAAGTTGTTCATCCACATCACTATCAATGTTGACCTCTATTAGGATATCAACACCATCCTTTGTAATCCACTCAAATCTACATCAATATTGTCAATGTCAATTGCCTAGTCTTTCTCGATGGTACCTAATTTTTTTCATTTAGAAATTAAATTTGGCAATTGAATGTGAAACGAAAACAACAATTACAATTGCAAGTATTTTAGAACTCTAACCTTGAGCTTTCTTCAACTTCAGGTGAAGGTTGAGAACAACTACCAAGTCATTTGTCCATTGTTGCACCAATAATTGCATTTCATGGAATGTTGTGTTACAAAATCATCCAAGAACATTACAAGCTAATGAACTGCATGAATTGCATGGCTGGCTCAATATACACAGTGCTATCCATCAATGATTTTTAGCTTCATGACCACAAAAAACCCACCATTGCGCTGAAAAAATAAATTATTTCAATATTATATCACGTAGGATCTACTAAAATAGTAAAATCCTAAAACCTTTAATGTGCATGTCTACAATATTTAGTCTATCAATTGTTTATTGAGTCTACTAAGTTTGAGAATCTTCTTGCCTTGCACAACAACCCTAATTGAGGAAAAAACCATTGCCTAATTGTATATTGGCAACTCTGCCATAACTACATCCAATACTATTGGAGCAGAAGACATTTTCACTGTGCACATGAGTAGGCCTTGTGTGACCTCATTGTCATCTTTGAATGAGGGACTATAAAACAATGATAGATTTAGATAGTATGTTAATAATGTTATAGATTCAAAGGGGATTCAATTGTCAATCTCATCTCTAATTGATTATGTCCCACAATGGCATGTACTTGTCCCTATTATTTTCCATCCTATTACCCCCCATCACCTCCTTGGCCCTATCCATAGCCTCATACAAATAGCCCATGGGGGATTTCTCCCCATCTACTAGTCTCAAAACAATTTCTAGAGGATTTGAAAATTCAACACCCATTTCTACTGCATCCCAAAAACTCATAGAAAAAATGTAATCTACCACTATCCTACCATCCATTTGATTGGCAATGCTAGACTTCATCCACTCATGGTCAAACTAGCTCCTTCCCTCTATGAAGAAGCACATCATACACAATACCTTTGCATGATTGTAAATGAACTTCGTAATAGTGTGAGCCTTTTGCAATATCTCAACCCATTCAAGTTTTCTAATATTCTCTAAGGTTAAATCAAGGAAGTGTGTCATGCATGAGCTAAAAAACATAGACAAAGAATTGTCCATAAGGAGTCCCTTAGCAACAACACAAACAATAGCATTGTCTATAATAAATTGAACCACATTTGGTGGCCCTGCATCCATGACTACCTTGTCAAACAACTCATACAATGCAGTTGTAAATTTCATCCTATTTTTGCATCCACAAATTTCAGAAAATATCATGCCAATATACAAGAGAGAAGGAAATTGATGAGAGTTCAGTTATTTCTATTCATCCAACCATCTGTCATCAAAGTGCATCCAATTTTCGCTCACTCTAATTGATTTTATTAATAACATCCTTAATGTCTTGTACTACATTGATCCGATTACCCCTCAATGTCTCATATGATGGGGCTTTAAACCAAAGACCTACAACTGCAATAGCATCCACCATACCTTGTCAATATGAAGACTTGGCAACATGGAACAAGATAAAGTAGAACCAAAAATTTGCAATTTCCTTCTTTGTCTATTCTTGAACATTCTTCCTCTATCTTGTACTCTCCAAAGTGGCATGCAATCCCAATACAAGGTGCAAAGAAAGAATTAATGTTTCCTCCACCTGTGTTTGGGCTATCTACTATGAAGTAGGTGTCAACTGAGACTCAATCAAAGGTAATTGTGTTGGTTCTACTTCTACCTCATCCAAAGGATTACCCCTACCATATTCAAAACTTGAAGCCACTTTTGTCACAAATCTTGCCCTTTAAGCTTTACCAACAAAAGTTGCCTTAAGAGCCTATTACACCTACTATATGATATATGCAAAGCAATCTTTGCCAAATGTCATTTGAAGCAACATATGGCTCCATTGACATCATGCTTGCAAAAAGTGCACTTGACCTTGATTATACCTAAGACTAACATTCAATATGCCTATGCAAAGTCTCTCACACAATGTGATGACCAAATCTACAAAAAAAAATGAACTTAGTTTGTCATATGTTTCAAAGTTATAGCTTTTGGCTTGTCAATTTCAAAAAAAAAACCTTATCATTCCACATAACACTCTCGGGTCTTGATATATCTAGATCTCCAATGCCAAACTACCCAATATACCAAAAGTGATGGTATAGAAGAGTAATTTTCTTAATATAACAAACTTTCAATATACCTCACCTTCCTATATATGTAAAAGTATGTGGAACAGTGATAGTACATGGAAGAGAGATGTACATGAGAGCAAAGTGGTACAAAAGAGTAGGGTGGCACCATAAGAAATAGTGAATTATGTTGTTAATTTGTAATGTTTTTTTTTTTTTTAGGTTCATAACTTTATACAGAATGGTTGGTAGTTATGGTTCAATTGGCATAGATGCAGGGAGTCAATTGTAATATGATGCATCATCATCTCTTTGGCGACATACAACAATGATTCAACAAATTCCCGATGGTGGGGGTTATGTTTGGCATTGTAGCCAATGTGGAACTACATATAAGAGCTCGTACTTTCAAGTAAAAGCTCATTTTTGCGCTATTCCTTTACAAGGAATAAAATTTTGCCTCAGGCCAAATAAAAAAGGGTTGTCGAAACAACAAATATTGGCTTATATTAAAGAACAGGAGGCTGACATGGCATGTAAAAAATCAAAGTCTATGGCACATCCTCTTGCCAAGAAAAGCTTGCAAAGACCTCCTAGTGGCTTATCACAACCAGCTAGCCCACATCCTTTCATGCAAATGGCACCATTTTCTGAAGGAGATAATGCTTCAATTACACAAAAAAGAGGCTCATTGGAGAATGCCTTCAAAATTGAAGCAAGGGATATTGCAGATCAGAGCATTGCTCGTTGCATTTATGGCAATGGGCTTCCTTTCAACCTTGTTTGATCACCTTATTGGCAGGAAATGGTGACAACCATTTTCAATACAACTTCTAATTATGTTAGTCCTAGGTATGAAAAGGTGCAAACCACCTTATTGGCAAAGGAGAAATCTTCAATAGAGATAGCATTGCGAGTAATTAGGGATATGTGGCCCAAAACAATTATGTCCATCATTTTTGATGGATGGAAAGATTGCAAAAATAGACCATTGATCAATGTTATGTTGCAATGGCTTTGTCATTGCGCCAAAAGATCACCCTATTAGCGTATGGTACAAACGCCAAATTTACACAAGATCCATAGGAGGTGGTTAAGCCATGTCACGAATCTACAGCAGGCTAGACAGGCACCAACCTATCCAAGGGGACGAAGGCACCAACCTTCAAAAAGCACCAACTTTCCAACAATCCCCCCCCAATGCGACTGCAGGATTCGAACCCGTGACCTCGCTCTAATACTAATTGTTGCAATGGTTTTTCCGTTGTGCCAAAAGATCGACTTGTTAACACCCAATACAAACGCCAAATTTATACAAGATCCATGACAGGCAGTTAAACCATGTTATGAATCCGCAATGGGCTGGAAAAGCACCAACCTATCCAAGGGGACGAAGGCACCAACCTTCAGAAAGCACCAACTTTCCAACATGTTATAGCAATGTCCCCTAAAGGGGCAATGTTTTTGAAAGTAGTCGATTGTGAAGGGCAAATAAAAGATGCAAGTTTTATTGCCATTATCCTCATAGAATCCATTGAAATGGTGGGTCTAAAAGTGTTGTCCAAGTCATAATGGACAATGCTAAAAATTGTAGGGCAGTTGGGTCTATAATGGAGGCTAGATATGACTTAATTTGATAATGCAAAAGATTGGCACACAAATTGAGTGGGTCGAACAAATCTACACAAAGGGTAAGGAGATCCAAATGTTTGTGACTAATCATCACATGTCACAAGCCATCTTCAAAACCTTCTCCACATTGGAGTTGTTGAAGGTAATTTAAATTTGATTTTTTAATATATTTTTTGATATTTTTATTTTTATTTTTCATTGTTGATTTGTGACATGCATTTTTTATACCGTATTAAGTTGTTGAAACTCAACTTGCATCTCACACAATCGTCTTAAGATGACTTATGAAGGTGCGAGAGGCCTTGAGTTCTATTGTCATCAACAACTTGTGGAGTGTATGGAGGCAAGCACAAAAAGAGTCCAAAAAGTAAAAGCAATGATCTTAGATGATGAGTGGTGGGCTTGTGTGGAATATGTTCTAAATTTCACTGAGCCCATTATGAGCATGATTAGGTATGTTGATACTAACTGCCCATGTTTGGGTGAAATTTATGATGGCATGGATTCCATGGTGGAGAAAATAAGATCAATAATAGATGCCAAAGAACATGACCCAGCAGAAACATTTTTCAAAACTGTGCAAAAGATTATTGTTGACCGTTGGAACAAGATGACCACCCCTTTACATCTCTTAGCATTTGCTTTGTCACCAAAGTATTATAGCAAAGAGGTACTTTCATTGCCGAGGAGGGTGGCACCATATAGGGATGGGGAAGTTGTTGCTAGCTATAAGGCTACATTTAGAAAGATATTTTCATATGAAGATATCCAAAGTATTGTCTTGAGTGAGTTTGGCCAATTCATATCTTCAAAACATCATGTTGTTTCCACTCTTCTAGACAAATATAAGAAAAATGTTGATGAGTGGTGTTATCTACATGGTCAAGGCTTGAATTACTTGCAGCCTCTTGCAATTAAAATACTCTCCCAAGTACGTATCTTTTTATTTATTTTTTTTTTCGTTTTTCATTCAATGCTATTATGCTATATATTATCGGCAAGAAAAATTAAATACTAAATGTTGTATGCAAACTCAACAAATTGCAAGTTCTTCAGTTGAGTGGAATCGGAGCACATACTCCTTCATCCACTTGGTCAAGCACAATCGTTTGGGTGCAAAAAAAGCAGGGGATTTGGTCTATGTACACTACAACCTTCGTCTCTTGTCACATAAGAAACCTGAATACAACGAGGTTGTGACAAAGAATTGGGATCTCGTCTCTAAGTGTGCTGATTGAGATGCTATAGTTGCACAACTTGCCTTAACATCTATAGATGACGCTGAGGCAACTATTGCATTTGACGTACCTAGTGGGAGTGGCAATCTAATTGATACTGGTTCAAATGAAATTGAACTAAGTGTTGACCATGACCTTGATGCTTTTGATGAAGACGAATTTGAAGACTACTAAATTAAATATTGATTGTAATTTGAATTTTCAATGTGTAATGACATTTTGAGACTTGAGTATTTACATTTTTGCAAATTATGAATATGATTATATGAGGTATTTAAATATTCTATTTATTCATATTGGCAATTATATTTATCATTTATGTCTAATGAATATCATTATTCTTATAATTAAATTTGTAATTTTGAACATGTTTATGATTATAAATTTTATTATATATATCTCAGGTACCCATACCCAAGGAAAAAAAAACCGCATACCCATACCCGAACCGGTAACTTAGGTATTTGATTGTCAAGGGACCACCTTCGATATTTGAGCTTTATTCTCTTTATTAACATTTTGATAGTTGAGTGATTTGAGCATAAAAATTGATTCATATTCCTTCTATGTAACACTTGCCACAAATATTCAGCAGAGGGGTTACTGTTAAAAACAATCACAAATCTCAATTTTCAGCAGTGGGATTAACATTAAAAACAGTCACAAATATTCCTCCTAGGTTTCTTCTTATTTAACAATCACATGCCTGAAAGAGCTGAAATCTGAAACTGTGACTGAACTGCCGAGCACAGAGCAGTAGCAAGTAGAAGTCTGAAGGAGTAGTCACTCAAGTCATCATCACCACCTTCCAAACAAATGCAGCAATGACAAGAAAGATTTGTTCAATCAAACAAATGAAACAATCACATGCCTGAAAGAGCTGAAATCTGAAACTGTGACTGAACTGCCGAGCACAGAGCAGTAGCAAGTAGAAGTCTGAAGGAGTAGTCACTCAAGTCATCATCACCACTTTCCAAACAAATGCAGCAATGACAAGAACGATTTGTTCAATCAAACAAATGAAACAAAACATGTGTAAGACCCTATTCCGTCCAAAAAATCACTTGTCAAAGTCATAATCAGTCATATATGGCTAAAAATCAGCAGAACCCACAGTTACACGCAACTTGGGTGTCTAAATCACAAATTTTCCACAATTAATCAAGAAAAAAAGCTGCATCAAATCATCACCTGTGAGTTTTTCATAAGACCACAATTTTGGGAGGAAAAAATTGCCAAATGTAGCAATTCACATATACTCACGATTAATTGCATTTTTTTGCAGATGTTTGCTCTATGTTCAAAATTGATTAAATCGTGAGAAAAGGCATGCACCATTAAGGTCCCCATGGCCTCAAAGTGCTTAATTTGGGTTGATGGTGAGAGTTCTGCCCCTCAACCTGCCCCTTTGAACTTTTACTTAGAGTTCCTCAGCTAGTATCCTCACAATGATGGTGCAACAGTGACAGCAGCAGCTCCCAGTCATCTAGTTAGGTTAGTTAACTACTCAAGACTTCAGTAACTTAGTCAACAGCAGATCCTAACCATCTAGTTAGGTTAGGAAACTACTCGAGACTTGAGTGATTTTGTGGTTGCAAATTAGTCTCAAGTTACTTCGACTGGGAGTTCTCAGTTGTAGGCAAGATTGATTGATTAGTTAGACAAGTTGATCGATTCGTCAAACTAAATGTCATTCCAATGAATTTTAAGCTTAACTTGGAACTTTACTTAACAGTTAACACCTCATCTAGTTTCTCTTACTTAGGCTCTTGGTGCACTTCTCTATTTAAAGTGCACATGTTCTGTAATTCTCTAGTTTTTAAGTTTCGAGCTGGTGCAATGTATTTCTTTTCAAACTTAATGAGACAACAGTTTTTGGTTTGTGTTCAACAAAGTGTTTTCACTGTTTATATTTCATTGTGATGTCCTATTTTATTCCTTTAAATACAATAATTATGTCATGCACCCACTAAAGATCGCAACAGTAATATGCAACTATTTATTAAGAAATTTAGAATTAAAATAATACTTAAAGCTTTGTTTATGGGCCGACTCCTTTTAGAATGTGATCACCCAAGTTAAAGAAAATCTCCATGGACAGCAATTAATAATCTCCCTAAAAGCAGGAATTAATATTAACAAAGGCAGCAATGAATAAAAGGAGCGCTCAGATTAGTCAAACAAGAAGCTGCGATCAAGTTTGAAGGGGTAACAATTATTTAAGAAGAGTCATGAGTTTTGGAAGAGACATTATCTTTCAAAAGGGTGTATCTCTTCACTCAACCAGGAAGGATATTTAAGAAGGGTCAAATCATTTGTAAGAGGCATCAATTGGAGATCAATCAAGCCAGCAGATTGGAAAAAGGAAAATAAGGATTGGAACCTTATTGGAAATAAATACTATTTAATTATGATTCTTCCTTTTTATAAATATGAATAATAGATTCTTATAATAATCCGTTTTGAATTTAGAGAAATGATTGCAAAACAGGAAGGCCAATCAACCTTATTAGTTCGCGAGATGGGAAGTACCGGCTTTGCCTTCATCAAGTACGCCACCCCCGAGATGTAGCGCTCGTGGGACCGGGAGGCGTATGAGTGCCCCCGGGCTTGTTGAAGGAAGCAATCTTCATACATCTTATCAAGCACGCCACCCCAAGATTCAGCACTCGTGGGCTGGGAGCCAAATGAGTGCTCCTGGGCTTGATCAAGGAGGATGGAGCACCTCCAAGGTGGACTGAGGGATGGAAGGGCGGCCCACCTTCCATGCTCTCATAGTGCAAGGGTGACCAACCTTGAAACTGCAGTTTGCAAACATTTCAAGGAATTCCTAATAAGATTATTATGGGAATCTATATTGGAATGGTTATTGCATTAATTAGAATTTTGATGTGACTATTGTGCACGGATATCATGATGTGTACTAGTGACTAATAATATATATTATCATGGCTTATGAGCTAATGTTAATTTCTAGTGACTAGTATTGTGTGCAAGACCTAAACCAGGATTTATATCTTATAAAGGACATTTCAATTGGTAACTTAACGATCTTAAATGTACTACATTTCTTATTTTGGATTCAAATTGTGCTTCCAGGGCAAAATCTAGGAATATCCCAAATAGGGGACATTACATTCATTAATAGTTTTGGTTTGCCAAGTCAACCCTGATTCCAAGTAATGCTACTATAGTCAAAATATAATTATGTTTCTCTAATTAATTTGTTCTTTCTACTTTTCATGTATTGTTTAAGTTTGTTTTGTGTATTCAAGTAATATATTTTATTTTCCAGGTTCCTCATCAAGTAATAGTCCGAGACCATGTGAAACCTTTTTGGGCTGCTGATTTTTAACTGGGTCCAATTTTTGTACTATGATTTAAATATACATGTGAATAATTTATTTTAATGTTTCTTTTGCTAAGTTTTAATGTTTCTTCATAACGCTAGACTAGATACAACACTGGACAGTGTTTGTTCAAATATGGGATTTGAATATGGATAAATTAGGATATGGTATCCATTCTGTATCTGGTACCCAATACACAGATACCCATATCGGGCAAGTGAAAGGAAGTATCCAGCAATTTTGCCCAAAACATGAACTCCCCTTCCACAAGTTTAATCCAGTGCATTAACTCTCCTTCTAAAAGTTTAATTCAGACTGCAGTTGATAAGCATAGCATGCTAGCTGTCCTACAAGCAGCAATAGATATGAAAAAAACAGAAACACACAAATTTATATTTCCTGCTTCTGTGTTTCCTCTGTCAACAAGTCTGTTGTCTCTGCAGGTGTAGGTCGTCTTTCCTGCTACTGACATATGTAGTACAGTGATTCATATAGCTTCAATCCAGTAATGCTGAAGATAGAATACAGTTGATGGAAAAATATGTTCATGAGAATTGATCTGAAATGGAACAGTCAAAATGATCGGCAGGCTGACAACCCCATTCACTAGATGCAACAGTTTAAAACAAGACCCATTTCCATAAGGCAATGATTGAAAACCAAGTTGCAGGAGATACAAAAAAGCGAAATCAGGTAAAGAAGCCACAAAAGTGATCTTGACATCCAGGAGACTCTGCAATTATTAAATAAAAGGAACCAGCAACAATATGACTATAGCCAAATCTGTCTCCAATAACAAACACTGCACAGAGCATATTTTTGCATATAAGCCAAGACAGCATAGCTGTAGCCAAAAATTGGGATTAATCATTTCATATCATGTCTTTTAGGCTTCTAAAGCATTTGGGCTTCCTTCTTGTACACTCTTGTATCTCTTGGGACCATAACATTCCCTTGTAAACATGTAGAAGGGATTTTTCTCAGTTTATTGTAACTGTAACTGTGCATTTTTGCAGCAATCAAGTAATCTTGGGGATGTTGAAGTGTAATTCGGAAGATTAGGGAGTAGTGGCATTGCTGTTTAGGTATTCAGCATCAAATTGACTGTGTTACTGTTGGACAGTGTTTGTGATTGATGTCAAAGGTGTCAGAGTGGTCTTGGTGCTTCAAAGGTCAAAGTACAGTTGCTCTTGTTCATGCTTGTCTCAAGGTTGTCACAAGGTTGCTTGTTCATTCATCTTATGATGTTTATTGACGGATTGTGGAAATTGATTTGTCTTTGCAAATCATCGATCTCAAAGGATAGTGTTGCTTATCACAGAGTTGCTTCAGAATTGCTTCATAACAAAGTCACTGTTCTTCCACTTCATGGTGTTTCACAGTGGTGGTGCAAAAGGCGTCTTTGTCTTTCGTTATGACAGAATTACTTCATTTTAGAGTGGTTCCACTGTATCCATTGTCAGAGGTCTATAGAGGGGGTAAGAATATGGTGTTGACTTGCTATTACAGGTATCACATTACTTACGTGATATATTAAGGGTTTTAAGCTCATTTGTGACCGGCCCTTCTCCTCTGTCAACCGGCTAAACTAGTTAAGTGCCTTTGCTCGAATGTTTCAAATGAAGATCTATGGTTATTATTCAAAGTTAAATCTGGCGGCATTACAAAATCAAAGATTCAGTTTTAAACTTTATCAACGGCTATTCCCTTAAGTGTTTTGTTTGACGGGAGTTCAAGAGTCTTGGTTCCTTTCAGCTTTGCACTACAGTTGCTTGAATATGACCAGGCTGTGTTTTTGGTTGGTGCCAAATAAGGAGGTTTTATTTTTACAAATCTACGTGGTTTAATATATTCAACTGTTCCATTGAATTTAGAATGAAAAAGAGCCACAGTGTGAGGACAGTATGAAGTCTGATAAGTATTGAAAAAGGTTCTTGACTAAGATATGAAAGGGAAAGGTGTCTGTATTGAAGATCAACAGTCTCTTTAAATTCCAACTGGCTATGATGGATTTAAGAATAGTGTTAGTGCATCGAGTTGTTTTTCAACTGAGATATGGGGTTTGATATTACAGATTATGATCTACTGTGAATAATTCTTCCTTACTCTTCTGGAAATTGTTTATTTCTTGTTGCAGTATTCGGAACTCAAGTTGCCCTGCAGGTGAGGATGGATGGGTAAGTCAGAAGGGAGATCCATTTTGAAATAAGATGGCATTAGACTCTGCAGGTGAGAATCAAGAATCCATTTATGAAATATACATGTACTCCTTGAATCAATTACAAGCCAATATGAACAACACTCAGATCTTTAGTGAGGTATTTCATGGAGCAGTGTTTTTGGACTGAGCTCTGTGCTATAATGTTTTGCAATATTCCATGTACCTTCAGCCACTAATGTGACAATGTATCTTGAATACTGTATCTTGGCCACTGATGTTTTGTCACATGAGTTCTTTGTTTCTATCTAGTAACATTGCACAATGACAGTGAATTGATGGAAGGATGCATTAGTTCATGAGTTGTGATGATAGTGGTCTTGTATGAATTAGTTATTGAAGTTTGGACCATGACAATGGTTTGGGACAGTAGTATACATTAATGTCTGCAGAAGAGGTCATAGTATTCTGGATCTTAACTGAAGATATACTTGTATAAAGGTTATTCTTGTATCATCAGAAGATCATGATCAAAATGTATGGATAAAGGAAGATTGAGTTTTGCTGATACAGAAATAAAGCAGTGGTTTGTATTGAAATAGGGTGACCCCCTGAATCCTTTCATTTTCCTTTTGAAGATTGCCAGTGAGGCAGATTGAAGATTGCCAGTGAGGCAGATTGGAGTTGGCCAGTGAAGCTTGTTGTATTGCCAGTGAGGCATACAATTTGTATTCGAAGTTTGGAGTAGGTGCTTCAGCCACTGGAGTTGGTGCTTTGGTGTTTTTGGAGTTGGTGTTTCAAAGGAGAGTTGGTGCTCTTGGCGGATTGGTGCTCACTAAATGTAATCAGGGTTGGTGCCCTTTGATGAAATAAAAGCAATTGTTTAGAGTGGTTTTTTTCACCCTTTTAAGGGTTTTTCCACTCATAAATATGGTGTCTCATGTCTCCTTGATGATATGTTGCTTTGTGCATGATTCAGTATTCCTAATTCACATGTGATGTTGTAATATGCACATATTTGTGTTTTGTTTATAAAATACATATCTAAAGTTTTGTATGATCAAGAGTAATAAGGTTTTGAGATTGATTCTATCTGACCACTGATTCACCTCCCTCCCCCCCTCTCAGTGGTCCTGTACTCCAACAGTTACATGTCCATGAAGACCTCTAGAAGGCACTAAACCTCTGTAATCATCAGCAAAGAAATAGTGGCTAGAGGAGGAAATACCTCAATATTCTGGTCCTTTCCCCACACTGGGTTTCTCCAAGTCAAATTTTGTTCACTCCATTTTCGTGCTTATTTATACTCTCTAAATGTTGTTATAATCTTCCTTATTGCTGTTTACACTTAATAACTACAGTTTAAAGATTTATAAGACTATTTTATGCTTGTTGCTTCCTAATCAGCAACTAGATCAGTCAAGAACTGATTGGGGATAATTGGCATTCATGTTGATAAGGCAAGGAGTAGAGTTCCATCCTGATTGCAAATCAAGAATGGTTTCTATTCGAACTTGATCCACAAGGTTCAACTTTTTTAACTAGGATCGATAGAAGTGCATGACATGTGTACATGATTGAGTTATAGTAGCTTTAATTGAAAATCGGTCAGAATTGAAAGATAAGAAAGCCTTATAAGGCATTACATACTTGATACTCCAAAAGCTTTTTCCAATGGAGAAAGAGGCAAAAAGGTGAAAAGCCAAAGCAATGAACATTCATCATTCCCTCTACCTATTACCAAGTGCCAAGAGGTGCTTGTGTGCTAAGTGGGTTTCTATGCCTTGTACTCATTTCCAACATATACGAGGAAATAAAATATTATATCATTAGTATTATTGATACTTACGGAGTTATGTTGAAATGACTTTAAATAAACACTCGTCAAATCCCATAAAAATTAAATTGCCCGTGAAAGCCTTCAATACTTAACCATTAGCTTGAGTGCAGGTGTTAAATTGTTAACTGAACAACAAATCAAATTATGCTCAACAAAATAAATTAATAAAATATCACAAGAGCAAATTCATCCACACAACCATAAAACACTCGTCCACATATATGAGACAGGCCTTCTCCATAACTCCTCCCTTCTATCAATTCCAAATTGCATGCTACTTCCGTCCCATACATGTAAACATGTCCTTTATAATTGTGTGGATGCATGTTGGAATAAGTCAATAATGCAATTATGCACGTAGGAGGAGATTGAATAGGAGTCTTAATCTAACTGTATGATCTGTCCCTTATGATGTCAGTTAGCTGTACATCTTATAGTTTGCCGTCGATAAAACTCAACATGCTGTCGATCAGCTACAGCTAGCTTTTGAATCTGTTAACAGGTTTTTAGGAACCTTGTTGAGTCCAGCTTATGTATAAATATGTAATGTTTTATGCTGTTAAATATATCAGTGAGTTCATGCTCTGTGTTGTGTTCTGTTCATTTCTCAATTCTTTGCATCTGCTGTTATATTTTTAATAATGCATTGATTTTCTTTATAATTTTATTATTTCTATTGCATGGAATTTGACTTGCAGCTCTGTCATGCTTTCTATCACTCTGTTTATATCTGATTTGTATTCCCTGGGTTACATAAGCCGCATCTACTACATTATTTTTTGGTACTGTTGTTCCCTTGAATGCAGTGGGTCAATATGGCACCTAAGTAACCATTTCGACCTGAGAAAGCAAAAAAACCCTATAACATTAAAAAAAACCAGTTGTATACTAAATTTAAAAGCTAGCCAATAAACTAAATTTAACCTGGCTAGCACAAACACAGTTGTATAATAAATCTAACCTAACCAACCTAAGCAACCCCGGCCAAGCAAATAAAAGGGAAAGATAGCACTCTCTCACTGCAAAATCTGAAGCCCCTCGAATTCTTCAACTAGGTTGTTTTGGTTTCGGGATAACGCAAGAAACCCTAACTTCTATGGGCGATTCTTCCAATCGGAATTCTGCTGAGGAAAAATCAATTAAAATAAGGAAGAAAATTATTTGTGGGGTTTCTAACATCCAAAGATACAAGCAGTCCACTGCATAAAAATTTTGGATTAATCTTTTTGTAACAATCTTACTAGATTAATTATTCGTCTGTATTCATTTATATGAATAATATATTTACACTAACCTTCATTTTCGAACTCTTCGAATTCGTCATCGTCTTCAAACAAATCGATCTTGGGGTCTTCATTGACCTCCTTCGCTGCATTTTCAGGTGCAGTTGCCATTTTCTGCTCTTCTGTAAAGATGTAAACAATTAAGGAGGAGGGATAAACTACTGGGTTTGAAATTTATAAAACATGAAATCGGTGAGAATAAATGCAAAATCTTGCACAGATGGTTGCTGCTTGGAAATGGGACTATCGGAATTTTTGAAACAGCTTTTAACGGAACCTCACAGCATTTTTTTTTAATATCAAACACACTATCTTTTTCTTGCTCTAATGCTTTTAGATTTTTGAAAAATAAATTTAAAAAAATTATACAGCATTTTTTTTAATATCGAACATACTAGGCCCTACCTATCTTTTTCTTGCTTTAATGCTGCTTTTAAATTTTTGAAAAATAAATTTAAAAAATTTATTGTGTCTTTAGTTTTTCTTTTTATTGGTTAGTTTTTGTGTTAGAGTAGAGATAAAAGATTGTAAAATTGAAATAGTTTTTGTGGTAAATAATTTTTTAAAATTATTGTTGTGGAAAATGAAATTATTTTAATTTTTAGTAGATGTTTATAAAATAGTTGATATGATTCAATTGAATGTTGAATCATGTAACAATGTGAGTGCAAGCTTATGGTTGGTAATCTTGTTATTTATAGTGGCATTAAAGAATGTAAATTCGCATGCAACAATGAGTGCAAACATATGGCTAGTAATTATGTTCTTTGTGGTGGCATTAAAGAGTGTAAATATTTTGAAATCTAAATATTCAATTCATATGTTGAGTTAAGCAAGTTTTGTCAAAAATTCAAGGTCAACTTATTTGTTCGTGGACCAATGCACATTGATTGACAACTACAAAAAAATGTGCTCCTTTGCATCTAGGGTTTAAACAATTTTTTTTGATAGCATTGAAGGGAACTTCTTCAATAAAATGAGTTCCTTGATTGCAATAAAATAAATTATTGTAATAGTTTTGGATGCAACTGTAATTATTGAAAATAGAAGGAATATTTAAGTAGATAAAAAGTAAAAAGAATAGATCCATTCTATCACCTATGTTTTGTCTTGTTCAATTTCTCTTTCATTGATATCTAGTACATATTGCAAAGCATTTTTTAGTGGCAAGAATGTGTGTACGCATGATTCCAATTATATAGTTATATGTGTTTTGTATAGACTTTGTTGTAGTTTTCAATGGTTGTGCTTAGCATGAAGGTCTACTCTTGGCATATGTAGGGATGGACACCAAATCAAAATAAAATTTAAATATAAATAGACTATAGAAAATAAAGACGGTGCTTGATATGTTCAAACATAATATTCTCTAGTTATTATCATTTATATTTGTACTTTGCACTTGATGACTTATAAGTCTTTGTGTTTATATGCTAGTATAAACTATTGATATTGGCAATTTCTCATTGTTTTATCATTGTCTTAACTACTTTTCTCATGTGGTGGTCTCCAATGACAGCAAGCTCATTGATGAGGAAGACAACAATTACAGAAGATGTATGCAATGGACCAATATCTAACAATTTGCTAAAGGTTGTCTTTATAATTCTAAACACAAAAATATTGTATTGCATGGTATGGCTAAATTAATTCAAGTGCAAATTACCAAAGAAGGAAAAAGAATTAAATATTTTACTTTAATAGATTTTTTCAAATGATAACAAGTCAAAAAATATCCAAGTAATTGCTTATGGCCACAAAGTTAGCACCACTTGACTACTTGATAATCAAGAATGATGATATAATCATTACATTTTCTATGCAAAATAACAAGAGAGGAAACTGCAGAGGTGAATAGTAAGAAACTTGTTTATGTCAAACTAGGGGTTTGACTAAGGAGAATGTGACCCTTGTAATTCAATAGATTCATAAAGGTGTTTCTAACCTTATTAATTAGTTTTTAATCAAATTCAAACATCAAAATATTGAGGCAAGTGAATCATGATAGTTGATTTTTAATAGTTCAATCATGTGACTTACAATCTAGATTCATTCAGGTTGGAGTCCACACTCATGGAGATCAAGTTTCCACTTGCAAAGATTGGGTTTGCACTTATGTAGGTGAATAGATGAAATGCATTTAGTTGGCAAAATGATTTCCTAACATCTTTGATTTTACTTTCTCATCTTCAAAATCTAGTTAACTTCTAGATTAGATTTTATTAATTTATTATTTCTAATCTCGACGCATTATACTAAGTCAAATGAATTTATCATTGTGATATAATTAACTATCCAAAAATATTTATATTAAAAATACTTTTATTTTCTTACAAATATAGAATGTTACCTTTTGGTTTTATAACACAAAAAAAAATTATGATTGTTATTTAGTATAATTAATTTACTTAAAGAAATAATGGTTACAGTATAAATGAAATGAAACACAAGCACATTTTTAACATTATTAACTTACAATTTTATAGCTTTCAAACCTATTGCTTTTTAAACCAATAGACATTGCTTTAGTGGGGATCATTTGAGCAAGTACATTTATGAATGGTTGAGATTGAAATGACTACCATCAAAAAGATATTGGCAATAGAACTTAAAAAATATTATTTAAAGTCCTCAAATTTAGGAACAAAAAATGTTTCGCATTTTAATTTGAGTTGTTTTATTCAAAGAATCGTGTTGACTTTAGATGTTGGTGAGTTGACTCCTGCAAGAATAAAAATTCCATGGAACTACTCAACCTTATGTTTAATATAAAAAGAGTGCATATGACTTGTAAGAAATTAAAACTAAGAGATAGTTAATCATTCATTATGGGAAATTATCCTACACATTAAAATCATGTCATGTGTACAAAACTAAAAGCATGAGCGTTGGTTTTGACTATATACCATTAAAACTTATTGTAAAGAACTTAACTGCTAGAATAGTGTAAGGTGCAAAATTCATTTCTAATAGGTTGAAGTTCATGTCAATTATCTTGTACAAGAGTTACTTGAGTCATTTTAGGTAATTATTTTCTATATAAGGAAGAGAAGTGTGTATGTGTGTTTCAAGAATGTTCAAATACATTCATCTACTCATAATCATTGATTACCAAAAAAACATTGATGTCATATTTAAAGATTGAGATATTTTACCATCTATGATAGTCAACACAAATTAATTATGTTGTAGTTGGAAAATGCATAAAAATTATGATATGAGACCAGGCTCAAAAGCTAAGATAGGGTCAAGAGGATACACTACCCTTTCTCAATATTTCCAAATAGTGAGAACAAAATAATGTGGCTATAAATTGAAGCTATTAATGAGAACAAAAGCACCATAAACTAGTTTGCAATATATTAACTATAATTAAAATAAACTTAAAAACAAGTTGTCAGTTGTCCTTCATAACTCACCCAGAGCCTTTCACTCATAAATAAGTTAAACTATATTTTGAGATTCTAGATTGGGACCTAGATTTGGGAATGGTCTATTTATTTATTTCTACAATAAATTATATTGCATTTATATTTATTTGATTTTACAACTAATACATGTATTTTTATTTATCAGAATATATTGAAAACTAACAAGGATATTCTATGCAACTTGATCCACTTAGAGATATGACATTGTTGGTATTGAGGTTGGTATTATTCTTTATAACCATCAAATTATTAACTAAGATTTTATTCCAACTATAATATAGTAGGCACATTCCCCTGTTTATTGGAAGAGTCGGGATAAGCCTAACATCAACCCCAGACTGAAAATGGCAACCACGAGATGAGGCGTGGGTGAAAGTGATCTTTGATGGCACCACCAAGGGGAACTCGAGGCCCTCTAAAGTAGGTTGTATATTAAGGGATCAAATGGGGAAGGTATTGGTAGAAGTAGCAAGGAGATTGACGAAGGGAACAAACAATGAAGCAAAAATACAGGCAGCAGGGATAGGGATAAACTAGCGTTGATCATAATTAACGCCATCCATAGGAAGGAGACACCAAATTGGAAGATTCAAAAATTCATTCCCAGAATATGGGAATGCCTCAACTAATTGGAGGATTTCAAAATGTCTCACATATACCACAAAGGAAATGTTGAGGTGGACAAACTGTCAAAATTAGCCACTGACATAATAGGCAACAATGATGAAATAATCAAAGGGGATCAGATGACAGCTTCACACATGCGAAGAATAGCGGAGCGAGAATAAAAGGATGGAAGACATTTAAGTCACTGACAGGAGTTAATAGGAGTAGTAGGTTGGTAGTGTAGTGGCTTTAAGTGCTCACAAAGGAAAGTAAAATGATCGATAATGAAGATGAAGATGACGATTAGTCTGGAAGCTAAAGAGAGGAAGATGGCTTTCTGCAGGCGCATAACAGATCAGAGGCTGCAAAAAGTATTCAACATTAGGGACCCTGAGACATTGGAGGTGATCAAAGCTATCTTGGGCTATGGTTTCTTGACATCAAGCTACTGCTATCGGGTGAACAATGACATCTCGTCAATGTTTATGGCATGGCTCTTGTACGTGCAGGAGGATACAAAGACCATCAAATGGTTGATGTGAAGGCTTTTCAAGGCACGTTGGAGAGAGGGCATGGAAAAATTCTTATCATGGCAAGTAGTTGGTTGGGGATTAAGACCCACAATTAGGGTTTGGCCTCTGCTCTCTCTAAAATTCTAAATTACAATGGCACGTGGATCCCCTTCATTATACGGATCGTGGGGAAGATCAGGAAGCATGAGTGCAGGAGGTGGCGGGATATGTTGAATAGCTAAAAGAGATAATCAGTGCTTACTAGAGGGTGGCAGTGTTTTTGGTGCTAGCACTACCAACAACTCAAGGGGCGGTGGAGCCAGGGCAGAACCGCAGCGAGGAGGTAGAGGAGGACTAGCTAAGGCCTAGATGGCGTGATAATAGTTTTTTTTTTTTTTTTTGGATAATTTTGATTTTTTTTTTAAATGGAAAAGTTAAACATTGATGTATTATGTGTTGCATGTGTTGTCATTGATGTCAACAAAATGGTATTATATGGAAGGTTGCATGTGGTGAAAACATAGTGGTGATAAGAGTTGTCAAAAGGGTAGTCTAGAGGAGAAGATAAAGGAGTGATGATTAAAAGAGTTGTGAGGAGAAGCACATGGTGATGAATTTCATGAGCATGTTGTACACAATTGTATCATATCTTCCATTGTTCATGAATAGGTTAAAGTTGACAAGTTGAAGTGTATGTTGATATGAAGAGGTTGTGGTTTCTTGATTGTTGTCTATGGTAGTGTGAATGTTGTATTCTATTTGCCTTGATGTAAAGCATTGACGAAAGAAAGTTTGTAAGGTTTCATGCAGTTTAAGGCATAAGAAGTTGTACGGAAGATGCTTGGGAGAATTCTCTACATTCCTCTGTATTTGAATATATGGCCTTGTGGTTTGGAAGTTAGATAGATATAGATGTGAAGTATGTATGTTCCTGATTTCAATGCATAAAAGTTATCACAAAAGTTTATAGAGCTAGTAGAGTGAAGAACAGTAGTACAGTGTGGTTGCAGTAAAAAAGAGTTAGAGGAATGCTCTATATTTCTTTGCATTTGAAGATGTGATCTTGTGGCTTGGAGGATAAGTTCAAATTGTTTGTATGTTCTCTCAATTCAAGTTTTAGGTGTTGAGGTGTACTGCAAGTCTAGTTTTCAATGTTCTATCTCAAGATAATGTGTTTAGAGTTTGCAGAGATGTTGGGTTCAGTGTTTGTTTGTTTGCGCTAGCATAAAGTTGTGAAAGGAGTGTATGAGAATGTTTTTGCATGTCATATAATTTTTGTAAAGTGGTATGTGTGATGTTATTTGGTCTCTTTGGTACCGCTTTAGGTCTAGACCTAATATATAGAAGGTTAAGTGCTTGTTGGGCTGACCTAGTATGTCGAGATGATTGTGCCAAGTGTTTGGAAGTGTGTGTTAGAGTGGTGATGTATGCTAAGGTAAAATAGGTCATAATTATCTTTTGGTTTGAACATTTGATTTCTTTTATCGTGGATGTGTTGGGAGCTGACTTGTTATGGTCGTTGCACGTTTCATGTTACATGTTTCATCTTGGTCGACAAAGGAGGAACTTTTTAAATATTACAAAGGATATAAATAAAAGATAAAGTTATTTGCAATGATGATGAGTGTGTGTGAGTATGCGAGGAGGTATGTGTGAGTTTATGTGTGTGTGGAAGTGAGTTAAAGATAGCAGAAGTTCCTAAGTAGAGGTGTTGAAGATATATGTCAACATGAAAGGTGTTATTGTTATGTGTAATGTCCCCTTCTCGAGCATTATCTTTCCAGTGACCATTGGCCTATTCCGGAGACCCGTAGGCTACTCAAAGGGTAAAATTAGGGTTTCCTATTTTTAAGGATGTCTTTGCTCGGAGTTGGTGGATTCAATGGCGGATTCTTTCTGGGTTTTCAGAGAGCTTCGCAGTGGTATGTTCATTTCGGCATTCTGAGCATTTTCTGGAATTTACTATTTTTAATAAATTCTATTTTTGGCAGTTTTATAGTTGGGTTCAGCATGGTTGACTTCCTACTTCAGCTTGATCAGTTGGCTTGCTCATTTATGGCTTCGGGGCACAATTGGAGAGATAAGTTGAGCTATTTAATTAAAAGTCACGTTTTAATGTTATATTTTAACGTTGACCCCTTGGCCTAGTCTATTGACTTTATGTTGTTTTGAAAAGTGGTCTTTTTGAGGGTGGCGCCTTCATTAAAGATTATTTTATATTTTATATTTTACCCAAAGTCAAATCAAGCTATAAAGTGGACGCATTTATTAAAGTATTGATTTTATTTAAAAAGTCAATATTGAGCTTGAAGGAAATGGACGCCATCTTTGCAAGAGATTAGGGTTTTTGACTTGAAGAGGAGTTTAGGGTTTCGAGAAGTCAACGAGAAATTATAAAAGGAAGACTTTGATCATCATTTGGGATCTTTTATCTACAGGAATGTTATGCTGCCGGATTGGCTTTGGGATTGCTTCGAGGAATGAAGGCCTCCTAGCTTGGGCATTGCTTCTCGCTTGAAAGATAGCGACTAGTGGTGAGATAGTGTAGTTTGAATGTTTTATTGTGAGATTTCTGCATTTTTAGTCTTTGTGAGGATATGTAAATCAGTTTTATGCATATTAGTGGTTTTCTGGAGTTGCACATTCATTGTAGCAGATTGATGTTTTTAATCATAAGTCATAAAATACACAAAGAGTCGTTCTGGGTATTGTCTCATTGGTTTTCTCTGTTGGAAGCGACCCTTCATGAATATTTGCAGATTTTAATATGAAGCGTATGATTTTATAAAGCAAATCCGTCATTCCTTGTAGGGCGCACTTTCTGGAGTGCCTCGGGATCCGTGTCATTAATTAATAACCATTTTTAGATGCCATTTCTTATTACTAAGTTAGGCGCCATCATTTTGAGGGTCTATTGCATTAGATTTGAGATCATTTGGGTGAGAAATGAGAGAGATATGAGCATATGAGTGAATTCCTAGGTTGCTGGTTTTTAATTTAAAAGTGCAGATTTGTGGAAAAACAGAATTATTATTTGATCATTGAGAGATTTATTGAACTGGCATCTCTAATCAAGCCACGGAGAGTTCTTATATGATGTAATGCTAATCTTTCAAATTCCTATGCTCTTGGCAAGCGAATTCTCTATCATTTTGTAAGCTGACAGTAGTACTGACAGCAGTTCTTTCATCTTGCTTAATCATGTTTTGTAATGCTCATATTTACATTTTGTAATTGCAATTGTATTTCTTTATCTCCGCCCTATGGTAGCTCCTTACCCACTCTGGGTTAGAAAGCACATTCTGGGTGTCGAGTACTTTCAGCATTATAGTTATTTCTTTCAAGCATTGTAATTTATGTTATCTCCGCCATATGGTCGCCTCATTTCCGTATTGGAGTGAGTAGCACATACTTGGTGTCGAGTGTGCTTTCAGTACATTAGATTCAGGGATCCTCTGACCATATGCTCGCCATCATCGGCGCCATTCTTGGTTAGAGTTCTTGCATAAGCATTTTGATTTAGATCCTCTGACCAATGCTCACACCTTGCCCACATCGGGATCCTGGTGTACATTCTGGTTAGAGTTGCTTCAGCATGTTTTGGTTTAGCTGCTAACCTTAACGGGTGCATTGGTTTGTAATATGCAATTTGAAAAAGTAAAAAAATTTGGCTCAGAATATTTCATTATGGTGGTGTTTTGTTAGTATATTATGTCAAGTATGTTGTATTAAGGTTGTAGCCTCTTTCTGTAAGTGATGTAATCTATAGGGAGTTGTAGCTTCCTTTGGTTGAAGCCATAAAAATTGTGTTTCAGGGAGTTGCAGCTTCCTTTGGATTGTAGCCCATAAAACTTGTAAATCTTGTTTTTATTTGTGAGGTTGGATTTGGACAGTACTTCCAAGTAGCTTGATCACTGTGGTTTTTCCCTTATAGAGTTATCTGCGTAAATCTAGTGTTATGGTTGTGTGTTGATGCTTTGAATTGCATAATTTGATTCTTTGTTTGTTAAGGCAATAGAAATATTTGGTTGATAAAGTTGAATTGGATTAATTTGTGGTATAAACTGATTCATCACCCTCTCAATATATTAGTATGTTCTAAAAATTGGTATCAAAGCTGAGTTCCTTGGTGCAGCCTAACAGTTGAAGGTAGATCTTGGAATAGAACATGTGGCTCAAAAAGAGTCCTCTTCTAAAGCATCGATATTTGATGGAAGCAACTATGCCTTCTAGAGTGTAAGGATGGATGCCTATCTCACCTCACTAGGGTATGATGTTTGGAGAGCGACAAAGGATGATTATACTAGACCTACTCATCTTATTATAGATGTTAATGTGAAGAAGGTACACGAAAAAATAATTCCAAAGCAAAGAATGCTATCTTGAGGGGTTTAACAAATTTAGAGTTTGTCAAGGTAGTGCAGTGCAAGACAACTAAAGAGATATGGGATAAACTAAAAAATCTCTATGAAGGAAATGACAATGTAAAGCAAGCAAAATTACAATCTTGCAATTCACAATGTTTGAGAATCTAAGGATTAAAGAAGAAGAAAACAGTGCTAGTTATTTGCTCCAGGTAGATGAAGCAGTCAATGGAATCAAAGGTCTAGGTGAAGAAATAACCAACTCAGTAGTTGTAAAGAAAGTCTTGAGAACTCTCCCTCATTGGTTTGATTCAAAATTTTATGCTATTGAAAAAGCAAAAGATCTAATGAAACTTACTATGGAAGAGTTTTTTAGGTCTCTCACTTCCTATGAGATGAGAAATGAAGTCCTAGGTACACACAAAAGAGAAGTTGCTTTCACAGTTTTGAAGAAAGAACATCTAGCTTACACAATGAATCTGACGAAGAAGAAACAAACTTGGTGAGAAAGCTAAAGAAGAGATCATACAATTATAAAGGTAAATTACTTTTCAAATGTTTTAATTATGAAAGATTTGGTCATTATGCTTCTAAATGTCCTTTTGGAGAGAATAAAAATAGCAACAAGGGTTTCAAAAGGAACAAATTCAAGAGGAGCCTCCTTTCCCAAGAGGACTACAACTCCTCAAAAGAAGTAGATCATTGCTCATTAGATGATGAAAGAGGAGAATCCTTATTCATGGCCAAGGTGATCTATGATGGTTCAGGAAAGACTATAGATGAAGAAGAGTGTGTGGTTGATTTTGAAGGTGAATTTATTTCTACTCTTGAAGGCTTGGAATGTGCAAGGAAAAAGAACAAAGAGCTAAAATCCCTAATTGAATCCAAGACAAATGAATATACAAAGCTTGAGAAATAAATCCTTTTACTCAAAAAGGAATTGAAGAAAGAAAATTCTGATAAACCTAAAGAAGCAGATCTCATTCCAATCAAGCCTCATTTAGAAGATTCTTCAAAAATAGGTTCAATCATGCATTTTTTGGTTATTGTTTCATCTACGATAAGTATTGTCATAAGGCTAAATATTGCAAATCTGAAATGAATAAAAGATTTTGTAAGTAGGAATTCTCTTGCTCCACTAGTGGATGTCAAATCTATAACAATGTTGGACATATAGAAAAATATTACAGAAGTGGATTAGCAAAATCAAAAACTCAGATGGCGGAATTTATTAAGCAAGTCAAGGAGAATGACACTTCCAAGAGAGAGGAAACAAACAATGAGGTTGGAAATTCAATGGTTGTCCAAACAACATTTCATACTCAAGGGTAGCAAAACTCTGGGTAACGGATAGTGGTTTTTCAAGCCACGGGATAGGTGACAAAATAAAATTCATCAATCTTGTTAAGTGGAATGGTAGATAAGTCAAGTTTGGAAATAATTCATCTGCAAAGACTTGTGGAAAGGGCACCATACATATTGACAAAAAATGTAGGACAAAATATGTTCTCTAAGTAGAAGGTCTCAAGCACAATCTTATCAGTGTAAGTTAGATGTGCAACAAAGGATACAATCTCATGTTTCATTATCAAAGGTGTGAAATCAGAAGAGTAAATTCTAGTAGATTGGTGGTAGAAGAATCTAAGAAAAAAAACAACTTATACAACCTTAAGGGTGTTAATGGAATATGTTGTCTTATATGATAGACCAGTGAATGCTAGCTATGGCACAAGCGAATGGGATACATCAACTTTGATAATCTTGTGAAGATCAGCTCCATACAAGCAATAAGAGATATCAAGCTGACAAGCACCATGTGTAAAGAGTGTCTAATTGGAAAGCAAACAACAATAAAATTAAAAACCAAGGAGTATTCTTTTACAAGGCCATTGGAACTGATTCATACTGATTTGTGAAAGGAAGTTGGGTGAGCGGAAAAACTTCCTACACTAATCTAATCAGGGGGGAGTTACAAAAAAAAAATTAACACCTTATGATGTTACAATATGAGATACACATAGAGAATAATGGAAATAGAACAATAACAATGACACCAAAATTTACGTGGGGAAAACCCTTTCGGGTAAAAAACCCCACCCTCCAAAAGCAAAGTACTTTCTCTATTACTTGAAATAATGAATACAAGATATCACCAAGTATAAAGCTTCTTCAACAAGTGCTTCAACACAAACACCTATTATGGAGTGATACTGGCAGCACTTCGTTACCTGCAAACAAACTATGCATTCTACAACTCAAGGCACTCAATAAATATAGTGTTACAAGCTTCAAGAAGCATCTAGAAGGTGAGAGGCATTCAAATCCACATGGCACAATATTCAGTGCCTTATACATGCATTTGGACACATGTACAACATTCCCTTACACCCCTGACAAGTGTCAAAAATGCAAATATTCTTCTTCCAAGCTTGGGCGCCTAGAATATGCTAAAAATAGCTTATGACAGATGCCTTACAACTGTCATAGAATGCCATAAATCTGCCATAGAATCTGTCATAGGATTTGTAAGAGAATCTATCATAGCTGACTAAAAATAGTCGATTCTCTTACATCCTACCATAACCCATCTTGGGTTCCAACTTTCTCCATGCATTCAAAGATGCCTTATGACGTGTCATAGAATTTGTCATATGTCATAGATTCCAAAGTGGGATGCCTATGTCCACTTGGGATGATTATGTGTCATCCAATCACTTCCAACGGGGATGCCACCCAACCGGTGTGTCCCAATTTGTGACATGACACCATAGGAAATTAAATAATACAAATAAATACATTAATACATCAAATTAAATCAATATTAGGACTCTAACGTTGAGACACCTTAATCCTAACAATTGTGCCAACCTACAAGGATAAATAGTCTCCAATGTGAAAGGTATTTCATGTTGGTCATTAATGATTTTTCTAGGATGACATGGGTTACATTCTCAAGAGAAAAATTAGAAGCTTTTAGTAGGTTTAAGATCTTCAAGTCAATGTTTGAAAATGTAATGAATGTTAGAATCAAGTGTTTAAGGTCTGATAGAGATGGTGAGTTCACATCAAATGAATTTGAGGAATTTTGTGAAGAACATGGAATAAAGAGACATTTATTTGTTGTTATAACTCCTTAGCAAAATGGAGTAGTGGAAAGGAAGAATGAAACTATTCAAGAGATGGAAAGAACAATTTTGAATGAAGCCAAGTTGCTTGATATATATTGGAAAGAAACAGTTTATATTGTTGTCTACATTCTTAACAGAGGACAACTAAGAGTGAAGAACACAAAGACTCCTTATGAGCTATGGTATGGAGGACAACCAACTGTCAAGTACTTCAAAATCTTCAGAAGAAAAAATGCTACATCAAAAGAGATGAAGAAGGTTTGGGAAAATTTGACTCAAGATCTGATGAAGGAATCTTTCTTCGATACTCAACTAGGAGCAAAGCTTACAAGTATTATAATAAAAGATTGAGGAAGATAGTTGAAAATGAAAATATTTGGGTTGATGAAGAGTCACACCAAATCACATATGAGAAAGAAAACTATTGGTCTGATGAACCTGCCTGCACAAAAGAAGAAGAAGAAATTGAAGAAAAGGAAGAAATACTATAGAAGATTACCAAGACTCCTGTCAAGTATGTTCAAAAGAATCACTCAGAAGATCAAATAATTAGAGATAAGAATGAAGGAGTGCAAACTAGAAGAATATTGTAAGGGAAAATGAACAAGTAACTTTTTCTTTATTGTCAATAATAGAACCTAAAACTTTCATTGATGCTAGAAAGGATGAAGGATAGATACAAGAAATGAAAGAAACACTAAATCATATAGAGAAAAATGAAACTTAGGAATTGGTGCGAAGGTCTACGGACAAAAATGTGATAGGGATAAAATGGTTGTCCAAAAATAAATTGAATGAAGATGGATAAGTAATGAGAAACAAAGCAAGGATGGTGTGCAAAGGTTATTCACAAGTGGAAAGGGTTGACTTTGAGGAGACATTTGCTTTGGTGGCAAGAATGGAAGCCATTAAAATTTTTATTGTATTTGTAGTTCACAATAACTTCAAGGTATATCAAGTGGATGTTAAATCTACTTTCTTGAATGGTGACTTAGAAGAAGTTTACATAGACCAACTTGATGGATTCTAGCTATCAGAGGGCCCAAACATGGTATGTATACTTAAGAAAGCTTTATATGGCCTCAAAAAATCCCCTAGAGCTTGGTATGCAAGGTTGGACAAGTACTTACTCGAACGGGGCTTCAAGAAAGGTACCGTAGATAGCAATCTATATATAAAAATTGAGGATGAACAAATTTTAATAGTTGTTGTATATGACAATGATATTATCTTCGGTGGCAATGATGAAATGTGCAAGAATTTTGAAGAAGAGATGCAAAAGGAATTTGAAATTTCTATGATATGTGAGTTATCATTCTTTCTTGGACTCCAAATTGTTCAATTGGATGATGTAATTTTTATCTCTCAAGAAAATTATGTCAAGGAGATATTGACGTTTGGTATGTAAGATTGCAAACTAGTGAGTACTCCTATGATAACAAGTTGTCACTTGAGAAAAGATGATGAGTCACTGTAGGATGATCAAAATTTGTATAGGTCTATGATTGAGGGCCTACTGTACTTAACAACATCAAGGCCTGAAATTATGCAAGTTGTCTGCTTGATTACAAGATTTGAAGCTAATCCAAGAGAAACTCATGTGAAAGCAGTCAAGAGAATTTTTCAGATATTTGAAGAACACTCTAGATTTTTTATTATGGTATCAAAAAGGTGATGACTTTTTTTTGAGTGCATACATTGATGTAGATTGGGCTGGTAATGTTGATGATAGAATATGTACCAGCGGTGGAGCTTTCTTTTTGGGAGATAGATTGGTCTCATGATTTAGTAAGAAGCGAGATTCAATATCATTATCAACAACAAAAGCAAAGTATATAGTTGCAACATCCTACTGCACTCAAGTGTTGTGGATGAAGCAAAAATTGAAGGATATCAAGGTAATGTATGATGAGCCCATTCGTATTATATATGACAATACAAGTGCCATCAATATTTCAAGAATCTAGTGATGCATTCTAGAACCAAGCACATATCTAGCAAGTATCACTTTTTAAGAGAGAAGATTGCAAATCAAGAGGTAAAATTAGAATATATACCTACAAAGGACCAGGTTGCAAACATCTTTATAAAGACACTTTCTAAGGACATATTTGAATATCTTAGACAAAAGTTAGAGTTTGTTTCCCCTCTTTTTTTTGCCTAGATGCATAGATGGTGGATCTATCCAGTGGGATCAATTCAAGACATATCTTTATCCCTAGATTTATGGGGGATACCTCTCAGGGGGAGTAGGTAGAAAGAACCTAAGAAGGATGATAAGGTTTGATCAAACAAGGGGAGCTTGTATATTGTTGCAGGCATAGAGGAAGACCATTGGCCCTTTTCCCTTGATGTCAAAGGGGTCAAATTGCATATTAGGTTAGTGTTGCCATCAATGCCAAAGAGAGAGATTGTTGCATGTGTTGTCATTGATGTCAACCGAATGGTATTATGAAAGGTTGCATGTGGTGCAAATAGAGTGGTGATCAAATTTTTCAAAAGGGCAGTCCAAAGGAGCAAACAAAGGAGTAATGATCAGAAGAGTTGTGAGGATAAGCACATGGTGATGAATGTCATGAGCATGTTATACACAGTTGTACCATATCTTTTGTTGTTCATGAATAGGTGAAAGTTGGCATGTTGAAGTGTATGTTGATATAAAGAGGTCACGGTTTATGGATTGTTGTCTATAGTAGTGTGAATGTTTTATTCTCTATCCCTTGATGTAAAGCATTGATGAAAGAAATTTTGTAAGGTTTCATGCAATCTAAGGCACATTAAGTTGTACTAAAGATGCTTGGGAGAATGTTTTGCATTCCTTCATGTTTGAAGATATGGCCTTGCGATTTGGAAGTTAGAAAAAGACAGGTGTGAAGTATGCATGTTTCTAATTTTAGTGCATAAAAGTCACTACATAATTTTCTAGAGCTAGTAGAGTGAAGAACAGTAGTACAATGTGGTTGTAGTAAAAAAGGGTCAAAGGAATCCTTCGCATTCCTCCACATTTGAAGATGTGATTTTGCAACTTGGAGGATAAGTTCAAATTGTCTATATGTCCTCTCAATTCAAGTTTCAGGTGTTGAGGTGTACCACAAGTCTGTTCTTTCTCAAGATTATGTATTTAGAGTTTGCAAAGATGTTGGGTTCAATGTTTGTTTATTTGTGCTAGGATGAAGTAGCATGAAGTTCTGAAAGGAGTGTATAAGAATATTTTTGCATGTCATATAATGTTTGTAAAGTGATCTACATGATGTTATTTGGTCTCTCTGGTATTGCTTTAGGTATGGAGCTAATACATAGAAGGTTAAGTGCTTGTTGGGGTGACTTAGTATGTTGAGATGATTACACCAAGTGTTTGGAAGTGTGTGCCAATTTGGTGATGTGTGCTAAGGTAAAATAGGTCCTAATTATCTTTTGGTTTGAATCACATTTGATTTATTTATTGTGGATGTGTTGGGAGATGACTTGTTGTGGTTGTTTCATGTTTCATCTTGTCTGAAAAAGGAGAAATTTTTTGAAGCTTACGAAGGATATAAATAAAAGATCAAGTTTGTTGCAAAGAGGATGAATGTGTACATGAGTACATGTGACGAGGTATGTACAAGTTTATGTGTGTGTGGAAGAGAGTTGAAGATAGAAGAATTTGTTGAGCATAGGTGTTGAAGATATATGTTAGCATGAAGGGTGTTGTTGTTGTGGTGGTGTTTGGTTAGTAGATTGTGTCAAGTATGGTGTACTGAGGTTGTAGCCTCTTGAACTATAAGTGTTGTAATTTGTAGGGAGTTGTAGCTTCCTTTGGGTTGTAGCCCATAAAAATTGTTGTAAATCTTGTTTTTATTTGTGAGGCTAGGTTTGGACAATAGTTCCAAGCAACTTGCTCACTGTGGTTTTTCCCTTCTATGATTTTCCACGTAAATTTGGTGGTTATAGTTGTGTGTTCATGCTCTAAATTGCATAGTTTGATTCTTTATTTGTTAAGGCAATAGAAAGATTTGGTTGATAAAGTTGAATTGAATTAATTTGTGGTATATATTGATTCACCCCCCTCTCAATATATCAATGTGTGTTTTAACATTCTAGGCTTGTCCCCCTTAGTGCCAAATTAATATATCAAAAAATATATAGTAAGCACATAGTAGAAAACAAGCTCAATCACAAGAGTAGCCTTTGAAAATTCAATTTTGTTGGGCACACTGGGCATAAATCCCTAAAATTTTATCCTATATTGTCTTATATAACAAGTAAAAATGTATATACAAAGAGATTTTTCCTGCTAAGAACACATATTTGTGTGACATGAATGGGATGAATTTACTTACCCCAACTTTAAAGGGCACATGTCGTTTGTATCTAAAATCTTATAAAAATGGTTTTGTACATTTGATATGGGCCCTCACTTAGTTGGTACAGCACGTATGATGATATGAGATGACATAAGTTCTCTTATTTGTCCACTTGCCCAAATTATTCTAAATTTGAAGGATATAATTCACTTGTTTTGGAGATTAATTCTATGTATGTATATTTTGAAAGTATATAGTCTAACAACTAATCAAGAAATAATTGATGTTGGAAACATAGATCGTTAAGATTTACATTCATGACAATAGTAAGAGTTTGAAGATTATTAGATCTACGATATTCCCTACATTTTCATTCCAAAGGTATACACATGCAAAACAATATGTATGAAATCCTACATAAGCAAGAAGAGGAACATCTCAAAAAAAGTGTACATTTAAATTTGAGATGAATCTAGTTGATTCATCTCAAACTGTAATGTTTTTTAAATTACATTCCTACTTTACAATCAATTTTGGAAGTTTTCTTAGTTTTGGCAAGATGAATATGTATATTTTGTGATACATTTATAATATATAAGACACTATTTGTGAATAGAAGAATCTTGGACATGTTTGAGAGAAAATTTTACTTAATAAGGTGGAATATGCAATTAAAAAATATTCAAATTATTAAGAAGAAAGTCCATCTAATAAAAGAAAAGGAAATCATTCTTATTGTTGTATTACAAAATTAGAGGTTATTCCAATAAAATATATTTTGGAGCAATATAAAGGTTGAGAACATTATTTATTTATTTATTTTATAGTTTTTTTTGTTGATAAATGTCATTTTTAATTGCTACTTGTTACAGCTTTAATTTCCATAAAGATTTTGATTACATTGAACAAATTATCTCTAACAAAAATTTATTATGAACATGAAAATATCACCATTGCACCTTTGGGTCCAATTAAACTAATATATTTAAAGGAGCCATATACTTCTCGGATTATAAAAATTTATAATTTCCATCATGTAAAAATGGAAAAAAATTAAGTGGCGAGGAAACCGCAAATGTGAGAAACAATGCATCGTTCATGCAAACAAACACATTATTTGTCGAAAACAATCTATTATAATATGGTGAATAGGTTGCATCTAGTAAATAAATAACACCAAAAATGTGTGTGTATTGATTTAATGTTAATTACTCTTTACTCTCCTTTTGAGTTGGCATGCAAACTTACGATTTAAAATATTGATTTTGTGACTCGTGTTCGTGCCAACCTCACGTTCCAATGACATTGTAAAAAAATTATTTACATAGAAGATTGATTAGTGTGAATAAAATTATTTAACCATAATTAATACATTATACTAGGGAGATATATATTTAATAAACAAAGGGTTGCAATGCAGCTTGAGTCCTCGTCAAAGGTTGTAAGAATGGGTTGTAGTAGAGTATGAGATAGAAGAAGTGAGTGCATGCATGTTTCCCTGCCACAACAAGCAAGCAATAGTAAATGGTTTCAACAATCAATCATCCACCATTTTTTTTAAAGATTTGTTCTTATTATTTTTTTACAAATTTTGTCATTTTTTTTGGAGTTCGACTTGAATAATAAGAAATAGAGATTATATAAACTATAAAAAAAATTCCAAATTATTTAGTGGAATTACATTGAAGTTGGATATCTACCCTTAAAAAGAAGTCTCCAAAAGGACGAAAGTAAAAATAAACTAAAAATTAAATATAAGCCCTAACTATCCAAGGAACTAAACTACAATAATTGTAGTTGTTACATACAACTTTGTAAATATGAATCTTGGAAGGTATATAAATTTGAATATAAGAGTAATTATGTATTATTTCTACTAGCAATCATGTGACCTAGACAATATGTTCATCTCGTCACTCATGCCTACTCGCATGGGAGCTGAGCAATATGTCCATCTCGTCATGACATGTGTGAAATCGGTGCTATCATGAAGTAATTGACACTTGCAACTTATTTCATGCTTTGTAGCACAATATCTATGCAAATGTCCTTTTACTCATGAAGTGACTCAAGCTCTGGCCAAAGCATTTTAGGATAACTTGGGAGCCGCTTAGCACCCTTCAAACACATGCTTCATGTAGACATACAAAATTAACAGTCTGCATTTGATCAGGTTATTCATCAACCGAACTAGACGTTGCATTAGGACCATTCATCAATTAATCAGGAGCACTTGCATCCATTCATTAGGTAATTTCATCTCCTAGGATCAGTTATTTAAAATCAAATAAACATTATCATCAACCCTTAAATAAATCAAAAAGCCATTTAAATCAAATCCTAAATCATATTCCATCATTTTCTAATTTAAATAAATCAATTATCAAAGTCTTGAAAGTTAAATCATCTAATCAACATTAAATCAGCATAATCATCATCTAATCCTAATATAATGCTAATCCCATCCCACTTGCATTATCTAGATCTAGCCACTTGCACAATAAATCAATTTTATTGATTTATTAAAACCTCATTTTCTTTCAACATGACAAGTCAAACAGGGCATTTATTGCTCTTCTTTCTTGTCCCCCTCTCAAAATTTATTGCAAATTTGAATTCAAAATTTCCCCCTCTTGGGCACTCTTCCCAAATCTTGCACAACCATTGACTAATCACATGATGACAAGTGTCCTCAACTCATTGGATTGTTTTTTATCCCACATTGGTCCCTCTTCAACACTTGGCATTTTGAAAATCTTTAAATAGGTGCTTCATCTTTGAGCAAATCCTTCACAATTTTATGCAAGGTTACTCTCTTCATTTGAGATTTGATCTTGTTCATTTCACTCCACCATCTCTATTTGCATTTTATCATTTTAGCTTTGATCAAGGATTGGGAAAGGGTCACTAGCACATGTGACACCAATCCAACTATGGAATAGGTAGCTTGCTTTTGTTTTCATCATGCTTTAGTCTTTTTATCGTCATTTGTGGCATTTTGAAAGCATTTGTAATAGATTTCATAGGAGTTTACTTTGAAGGATTTGTAGGTACTAACCCTTGTTTGAAGTTAGTGTTTGCAGATTTTGAAAAGCATGCTCACACTTCATTTTATAAGAAATACCAATTATGTTCATCTTATCATATATACTTTCTTGTATCGGAACATATTTGATTAGTTCTATGACATTTATTGTTCATAGCCAACTCGTAGTTCCTCCTAGTTCACTATCAATTGTGATATCATTCCAGGCATTTCATAAATAATAGAATCACCATTATAACCCTTAACAGGTGTAGCATTATGAACTTGTCAAGAGTCTAGAGTAATCAAATCTTGAAATCCACAACATCACCATGAAAAATATCATGGACATCACAAGAAGGAGCATAAAAATTTATTAACAAATGGCCTCATCTAATGCACATGACACAATCTTTGGTAAAGATACCTTAACAATAGTATCCATAGAGGCATTTGGAGTATACCAATCAATAGTGTGCAACCATACACAAATACACACAGGTTATATCATTTCATAATTTCCCAATTTCCATAGGGAGCGACTTATCACATATGCATAGTGACTAGCCCAACCTATATATACAAAAAATGAGTAGCTCCATTATTCATCATACTTACACAAGGTGACTAATTTATACACATCACAGATTCATAATGACAAATTAATATGCACATCACAAGTACAACCATGATTGGATCATATGCATTTCATCATACAATGGTGACAAGTTCATGTATACTTTCACATTACAACAAGGCTAGCTCAATCATACATCATAAATAGCCAATGTGAAAAATCCACACAATACATTACAAGTTCACATAAGGAACGATAAGTAAAAGTGGAAATGAATTCAATCTATTGTATACATCAACCCACTATCTAGTTCACAATCACATAAGCCTACTATGGAAACAATCGAGCATCCCATACTACTTGGTGCCATCACTAGCAATAACAATACACACAACCCTAGGCAATTCATGCAAATACATAGGAAGGCGCTAGTGTAAAAACACATTCAATTACACAAGTTCATATCACTTCATACTCCCAAGATATTACCTATCTTAGATAATCTAAGATACCTTTCAAACACATAATCCTAATTTATTATGACATGCAATATTGAAAATCTATTTATGTGTATTCATAACAAAAGTAAGTCAGTCAAGCTCACAATTTGAACACAAGAAAGACTTTATTTATAATAATATCGGATTACAAAGATCCTATTCTCAAAAATTTCCCTCCTTACTAGGTGGGATATTCATTATCAAATAGATAACACTCTTGTGGGTCCTTGTCAGAATCTATTATAACCTCCTTAAAATAGGTAGGATGTGCGCACATACACTCCTTTTCCTCTTTAGTCAAAATGGGTGCATTAGGTCTACACCCCAAAGGCCAATCCCGAATTGCCGAAGGTTTCTTAGGTTTAACATTATGCTTAATACTCTTCAATTTTCCTACCTCTCTCTAACTTGAGCTAAGTAAGAGCATGTGCCAAAGTCTCATTGTTAGGTATCTCAGGGTGGAACTCTAATGATGGCTTCTCTTTAATCATTTTCTTTTGAGTAGCCCTTTTGGTCTTTCCTTTCTTTTCCCTTGACTTTGACCTTCCCATACTTGCATTCAATTCAGGTTCATTAAACTTAAATTGAAGTAAGGGTCAACTAACCCTAACTTAGAAACTCTCTTCCTTGCAGTCCATCGGACGACTAAGCAACCAAGGACATCCATTAGTTGGCATAGTATGCTCCTTGACAATTGTCAGTTTTGAGCAACATATCACATAGTGTGAGTGAACCTCACTCTTAACAAAAGGTTTAATCAGATGGTAACCATGATAGTGAAATTAGCGTATATAGAAGTTAACATTAAAGCATCAAAGTATGACCACAATAATTTCCTACCTATATCAAGCTTATGAGAAAGCCATAATCATTAAATACATCAATCTCAAAGTATGTGTTGTTCAGGTATAATTCCAATTGATCAACATTCAATCATTACGAGTTTAAAGTCATTCTAACATACACTCACATCATAGGTTAGTGCCTTTCATACACAGTCAAGGAATAATCATTTAAATCAATTTCATTCTAGATTACTGGATTCTAGTCATTGCTCATATTCCCCTTATTCGGTCCCCATACTGAACCATCTAAGAACAACAAGACTCAAACTCATCTAGGTATCTCTATAATCCTAGGGGTGTTTCCAAATTCTCAGAAGAAATGCAACTTTAACGTAGTAGACTCTAGGCCCTAGTGTTGAACCCAGAGCTATGATACTAGATGTAACAACAAGTCCTAACAAGCAAAAAGTACCTTTCTATTGTTTCACTTACCAATAATTATTATTGCACAATTGCATAAATGATAAAGTCTAAACAAAAAATTTTGCGATTGCATCCATAAGAATGAAAACTGTAATCATAATAAGGTAACATATACTACTAGATTTATGTATGATCATTCTATCATAGCAAGTTGCACATTCATAGTATCAGGGCATGATATCAAAAAGTTTAAAAACTGAGATAAGAATCATATACCTCTAAACCAATAACAAAAAAAGTTAGATTCCAAATTTGAAATAAGGAAAGTAAGACAAACCTCCTTTGTCCTTCTCTTTAACCTTTTGAAAGCAGGTTGATAACATAAACAACCAAACTACCTATAACAGTCATGTCCTTTCAAACAAATCAAAGATATCTTATTGAAGATGGAAACATGAGTATCTGAGTGAGTCATTTACTCATCTAAATAATTATGACACAAAATGAACATCATATCATCATGCATTATCAAACCTATACCATTGTTGTATTATCTTGAAGTGGAAGGGAGAGAGAGAGAGCATCATCGGGACGATTTCCGCCCTACCACGAAGCCAAAAGCTTCCTTGTGCTACCTTATGAAGGGAGCCCAACCCATCATGAAGAGTCTAGCAATCTGTGGCCAACAAGTGTGAAATCTATGCAACTATGGACTAACTAACATATGCAACCAATTAATGTCCAAGCAAAAATATCTAGGAATATGTCTCTTCACCCATGAAGGGACTCAATTTAATTCAACCAACCCTTTGTTATTCAAATTAAAAGCTTTTCCCAAGCATTTATTTACTATTTTATTCCTTAGGGTCTATCCCCGTAGTCACTTGGCACCCCTTTACTCATGCTAAACAAGAATTTACATGTATACTCTTGGTTTATTAGTCCTAAATTGAAGGTTCTCATATTGCATGTTTTTTTAAAGTTCTTAAGTCATGGTCATTTACTCTGCAAATTTACCCAATTCGGTAATATGGCACTTCCATTAACCAATAAGGTAGGATTATACTCGAGGGTATTTTACCTATCAACAAAAATTATGTTGTCTATACTTTATATTGCTAATTTTTGCATAAATGTATTATGCACATTTACTACATAGCAGAATAATATAATTATATAAGTTGCATTTCTATTTCATCCAAAATGTTGAATACCAAATTATTTCTAGAATTGAAGGAAAAACATGTAAGATTGTAAGTAATTGATTCATTTTCACACCAACAACTGTATTTGCTTTCACACCAGAGGCAACATAGTAGATAGAGGTTCAGGTTCTAGAGACAACTTCTATCAAATAGAGCAAAAATAATTTATGTAATTAATGAAGGAAACATAAATTACTTAAAATGTAGCAGTCTCTAAATACATTCATGGTACTAGACCAAGGTTTTTGGACTACAACATATCAAATACCTTGCACAATAGGCTCAACATATCTAAGCTACACACAAATCAAGGTTAGGTAGATGATGGAAAACTCATTACTTGAGCACATACAAAAAGCCTAAAGAATTGTTTGATGAAAAATCAAGAAGAACAACATTTCTTGCAGCCTCACAACATACCATCCATCACACCTTGGTACAGATAGCATGGAGATCAAGCAACATCGAAATAGGCACTAGTTAAATTTTTATAGGAAAGGTAAGATATACATCGGCATGTTCCCAATTTACAATATGATCATTGGACAAGAAATCCTGGTAAAGGAAAACAATCTAAAACATTTTACCTATCCTAAAGGAGATGTTCATTGGAGAATCTTAAAATGATTTATTTCTCTTTGAAAGAATGTTGAAGAGTGCAACAGTCCACTTCTTGCTTACCTACAACCCTTCCTCCTCCTTCTAGTTGTTCTCTTCCTCTCCAAAAAAATAGAATCAACTCCTAATTCTCAGGTTTACTTGTTTATTACCTCCTAATCTGCCCTCCTTTCTACGTGGGAATAAGGGTAGTTTTCCCTATGTGCAAGGTGTTTAACTTGTTTTAAAAATCCTTTATGTTTGTTGACAATTGACCCAGACTTATGTGATGTCCTCTTTTGTTTCCTTTTTTCTTTAGGGAAGACAAGTATGAGGATACATACCTTTTAAGGTATGCCTCACATTGTTTTCTTTTTAACACAATTTTCTCCCAACTTGTGGGTCCCACCTCAAGCGTACTATTTTTGTTCATTTTTTTGTTGTAAAAGGCATGGGTCCCACCACAAATTTTTATCATGCCTTTTAATTAAAAGGGGATGAATATTTTGAATTAGTATATTTTATTTTGATTATATATATATCTTTTCTTTCTTTTTTTCTTTAATATATATATACTTTTTCTATTTACTTATCCACATAAGTATGAATATAAAATTATTAATGATTGATTATTTTAATTTCTTATTGAGTTAATAATTAAATAATTAAGATAATTCAATTTACCCTTCCTAATACAATATGCAACCTAGGAATGACGCTATGTGCTCATGTGTGCTACTTTCACATAAATTGCCCTGGATGGCTAGACTCCCCTCCCCAATGATACTCTCTCTCTTCGGCGAGAGAGCATAAATTCCTTGTAACACTCCAAAAGTTAGGAATAACATTAGCCCATTACAATTAATAAAATTCAATCATATAGCTATGTATGAAATTGTAGGAACTCATTCATAACACCATGATTAACCCTATGTGATGTGTCATTAAACGATTAGTATTTAACAAGTTCTAACTAGAACAACTATTTTTACATCTAGATAAAACAACATACATGACAATAGTATAAAATTTTAGGGTCAACTGTTATGACAGTTAGGTTTCACATTCAGTTGAACATCCATATCAACATGGCAATACAAAATTTAGGGCTGAGTTTCATATTCAGCTAAACATCTATACAAAATTTAGGCTTGGGTCACAATTAGGGTTGTGACAACAATCTTTCCCATAGTTCTTAAACAAAAACAACATCAAAAGATGGAGGATACCAACAAAATGAAAACATATGTGGTGCATAAGTAGCATCATTATGAAAACATAGAAACACAAATCTAGGAGGAGAATACTTGGTATGGCATGATAATGCAACTTTAACCTAGAAGCCAAACAACATATAAAAAGCAACAAATCAAGAAAACATGATCTACATCATGTCCATATTGCTCTTAAATTTTCATTGTGTAGAATAATAAAGAAAGGAAAATGGTAAAATTGAAATTTGTTTACCTCACTAAATTGAGGCTGGTTTTCATGAACAGAGGTTTGATGAAGTCCATGCCATATTTCTTATTATTGAAAATTTGGAAATATTAATAAATTGGGTAAGCATATGCATCATAGTTCGATGATCTAACACAAGATTTCTATGGGTAGGAGAGTCTCTAATAATATTTCCCAAAGCCCAAAACACCTTATATGACATTATATTTCATGTCGTTATTAGATGCACAAAAAGATCAAAGGTTTATACCTTAAAAATATAGTAAAACGGATTGTATAATAGTCTGAAAATAGCATAGCATGCAATACATATCCCTCAAGAAACCTAATCCACAACCACCTATAGTGTAACTTGTCATATAAATAGCTTAGGTAGAAACCATGTCCAATGTAGTGAGTATTAGTTGAGGCTTCTGGTTCAGTTGAGGTGGACATGAAATAGGCTTTGGTTGAACAAGCATAAAAGAGAATAGCTAAGTGAGTAGTGAGTGTCAATTGAGGCTTCTAAATCAACTAAGGTGGATATGGAATATATTTTGATTGAACAAGCATGAATGAATGTAGCAAAGACTATTACAATAGGCTCAAAGTGTTACATTTGACCACTTAAAAAATGGATGGATGTGTCACAAATATTTTAAAATATCTAAAAAAAAAATTAACTAATAAAATAATATAAAAGAAATATGAATGCTTATCTTCAAAATTGGCACTAAAAACCCACAAAACAAGAAAACATAGTGCATAAAAAAGTATCTAAAATAAGGCACAAATATAATCCATATTCCAACATAACAAAAATAAATGCATTCTACAAACAATAGTTTTATTTACAAAAAATGAACAAAAAATTTTCCCACAAAAGATGATGTAGAAAATAAATATATAGTTGCAAAATTTGAAATTGCTGAAACCTTTACCTCTGAATCAATTGTATCAGACATTCTAGATTGAGTTTTTTAAAAAAATTTGAGAAATTGGGAAAACAGAGTTTTTGTAACTAGTGGTTTGGTCAATGTAAAATTGGAGGCAATTGGAATATAAATACAAATGTATAGATATCGGAAAACAGGAACCACTGAAATTGATTCACCAGTGAATCGACTCAACCATAGAATTTGTGTTATACAAATCTCTCCATGAAACCTTTCCTTCCTCTCTACATAAAGTATTATGCGAGCATATCTGTGATTCCAGGTTTTTTGTTGTCCAGTGGCTTTCATTGGTGTTACATAAGTTTTTTTTTTAATGGTTGAGGAAGAAATTCACAGATGCCCACATCCTATTTCAATGAATACTTGTCATGTATTTCATCATGTAGAGCATGTTCTTGCATGCAATTAGCAACAAAGAACTTTATAAATTTTTCTTAAAACTTTCCTCGTTCTCTTTTCCATTAGAATTTATTTTTGGAATATTTTGCAAGAAAATGAAAACCCCATGGAAAAACGTACTGGTCAATCACAAGCCAAATAAACCATCAATTTTTAAGCAGTGAAAAATTTGGAAGAACCAAACTTGGTTCTGCTTCCATTTCAGAGCATCTGGATAGATGTGTACTCTCAACTAAATGAATTGGGGATAATTTTAATAACTTCAAGTTTGAAATTTTGCATTTCCATGGTTCTAATTATTATCCCATTAAATTTTCTTCTTCTCTTTTCTTGCATCCTAAAAGAACTCTGCTCAAATTTCAACTAATGTGGCTTCATCGTTAGACCATCAGAGACAATATGGCTACTTGGTGGTTGCATGGAAAACCTTCCTTTGGTACTACAATGTATTTCTTTTTTTAAGGATACAATTTGTAAAGCTTAAATTTAAATAGTGGAGTAAATATGGTTTTGGTATTTTTTATTTTTAAATAAATAGGTGCAAAAAAAGTCAAATGAAGTAATCTTTCATATTAAAAGACTAGGTATAATTAGAAATAGAATTTAGGAGGAGTTAGATTCTTCCTAAGGAGCTTCATGAATGGGAATTGTAGGATTATCTAGTTCCAAGAGGGAGATCAAAACTTCTCCTTCTTTCATCATTCAATTAAGGAAAGGCAATGAAGTAATTTTATCTTCTCTATTTCATTCTCTCAAGGTCTTCCTTTTGACTTCTTCTCAAGAAATGAATGCAAAAGCTATTTTCCATTTCTCTTCTTTGTTTCAAGAAGGTGATTATATATTTGGTTAGGAGGAAAGAGTTATTTTGGATTGTATCCCTTCATTGAAATGAACAATCAACTAATGGCACCAATCACTTTGGAGGAATTAGAAAGAGTCATTTTTAAAAAGAAGAAAGATAAAGAGCTCTAGGTCTAGATGGGTTCCCAATTGAGTTTTTCAAGAATTATGGGATATTTTGAAGAATTATATTTTGGATGAGGTTCATGAATTATCTCAAATTTATAAATAAATGCTTAGAAAAATCAATTATTCTTTTTTGTCTTTGATTCCTAAGGAGGGGGCTAATTCTTTTGATTTATTTTGCCCAATTCCTCTCTATAATGTTACTTATAATATTATTACCAAATTGATGGATGAATGCCTTAAATAGATTTTAGATTATTTAGTATCACCTAAGAAGGGGATTTGTGAAGGGTTGTCAAATTCTCGATGGGATTGTTGTCACTTTAGAAATCATTCATTCCATGGGGTGTTAAAATAAATAGGCTATGTTTATAAAGTTGGACATGCGAAAAGCTTATGATAGAGATTGATGGTATTTTCTCCAAAATGTGTTATCTAGATTTAGATTTTGTTCAAAATAGATTACTTGGGTTATGATTTGTGTGACTTTAGCATCCTTTTTAGTTTTGATTAATGGAAACCCTTCTTCTACATTTTCTACTTCATAGGGATTGAGACAAGGAGGTCCTCTCTCACCATACCTTTTCATTATAATGGCTAAGGGTTTGAGGAGGTTCTTTACTCATGAGAGTCATAGGGAGTATTCAAGGTTGGCAAATGGCAATATATCTTGATTCTCATTTCCATCGTTAATTTATTGATGATACAACTTTAATGGGTGTTTCTTCTTTTATTAAGACAACTAATTTCGGGAGATATTTGGATATGTATTTGATTCCTTCATGTTAACAAATTAATGAGGAAATTTTGAATATCTATTTTCTCAACACCCTTTAGAATTGCAACAAAAAATAACTTATATTTTGAGGTTCAATATAGGGAAAATTCCTTTAGAATATCTTAGAATTGCATTATTAGTTAGTCAACCTACTCACCTTTAATGGAAGAAGATTCTTGATAGGTTCAGAACAAGGGTTAATCATTGGACTTATAAGTGGTTATCTTTTATTTGATGTCTTACACTCCTCAAATCAATGTTGTAGACTCTTTTGTTCTATAGATTTTTGGTACTTTTTGCACCAAAAACTTTTAAAAAATAATTCGATTCTCTTTCTTATAAATTTATTTTGGTGGGGAATTTTAAGTCTCATAAGTGGAGCCTTATTAGTCGGGATAGGGTTTTTAGGCCTAAGATAAATGGAGGTCTTGGTCTTAGGCTTTCTGAGTTTAATAGTTAAGCCTTGGGTACCAAACTTTTTTAGACATGCTGTCAACAAAAATTCAACCTTGGGAAAAAAATATTCATCAAAATATTTGCTTGGGGTTGTAGCCAAGGAGATTCTAAGAATGAATTTAGCTTGGAAAGGATTGATGGTTTGGACCACTATTAAGAATAGAGATTCTCTTGTGTAGAGGGGTCTTTTTTGGATTGTCAACTCTAAAATTAATGCTCTTTTTGGTCAAACTCTTAGGATATTAATCCCATAATTCTTACTTCTTATCCTCGTCTTTTATCCTTAAGAAAAGATTTTTGGAAGTGGGTCAGTTTAAATTTTTTGATTTTAAGACATCTTGGTTGGTTGGGAAAACCTGTCTTTACTTTTGGAAGGATTTGAGCCAATGGCCAATAGGGGGTGACCTTAATGATATATATGCTCTTAGTTCTATTTTGAAAAAAACATTTATGTTGTTCCTTGGACAAGGATGATACCCTAGCTTGGGGTTTCAATCATAAGGGAGTTTATTTAGTGCCTAGTGGATACCAAATGTTAGATCATGACAGAAATGGAGATGATATTTTTCCATGGCATAGAAGAATATGGAACAAGTATTGTTGGTCAAAATGTAATTTCTTAATATGGATTCTTTGTCAAATAAATTCTTTACTTGGACAACATAAGAAAATGAGGTTTTCTGAGGTCCTTCCAAATTTGTTTCTTGTGAAGTTAGTGAGGAGTATTCTTCTTATATTTTCTTCTAGTGTTCTTTTGTAGAGGGTCTTTGGAATCAATGGTGGTCTATTTGGAATCACCCTTATGTCCATGCCACTTCTCTTCTTGAATTTTTGGCTAGCTTGGGGTCACCTCCTACTTCAACTTCAATTTTACAAGTGGCTTGGGATATATGACCCATTTTTATTCTATGGAAATTTTGGTTGGAAAGTAATTATTAGATATTCCAAGGTTATTAGAGTCTTATTGGTTATATTTGGTAAAAGGTTTTTTGATTTTGTTAAAGAAACATTATTGGGTAAATTCTCTTTTGAGACTATTCTCTCTAGCTTTGTAGTTTAATTATAATAAATTTAAGTTTGGGGGATTCTAATGGTTCTACAAATCCTATTTCTAGGATTAAATCATCACACAAGGTGAATTGAGATGGTAAATGAAGTCCTCCTTTGATTTTTTTAAAGATTAATATAGATGGCTCTTCCTAAGGTAATCATGGTGTTGTAGGGATTAATGGAGTTGGTGAGATAGTATTGGATTGGTTTACTTCTTTTCTCTTTAGCTATGTAATGCCCCGCCACACAACCCCAGAGGAAGTTGCAATAAACTACTCAAACATACTATTTTTTTTTAATTAAGTAAAAATAGCATGCAAGTTCACTACCCATTGCCAACAACCTCTAAGGTTACGAGATTGAGATTACCTTTGTATACCTTGATATTTTATGCTACTCTAAATGCGTGAATCTAACTAAGAAACATGAAAGACAAAACACCAAGGACACCTCAAGATTAGCCAAAAGAGAGTTAGAATAAGAAAGGAAATAGATAAACAAAATAGGACAACATCACCTTCCTTGTTGTTGGTTTCTCCTTGATTAGCCTTCGATTTGAATAGCTTGTGTGCTCCTTAGATGGTAGATTGAATGACTAAAATGCAAGATTCTATAGGCAAGATGACTAGCAAAGATGATTAGTTGATTGCAAATGCTTGAGGATTCAAATGGACAGCATGTAGGTATGGAAGTGAAAAGTGTTGCAAAATAACAGCATAAGGGTGCTCAAATCTAAGTGTTGTGGAGAAGGAAATTTAGCAGCATGAGGTTGCTCAAATGAAGAAGTGTTGTGGAAATGCCCTTGAGGAGGGGGTATTTATAGGAGAATTTGAATTCTCTAGAGAATTCAAGGGTCAAGATTGATCCAACAATGCCAAGATGAAGGGCTATGGTGGGTTGAGAACCCACAAGCCCTCACATCTTGACATGTGGAGGGTGAAATGGACAAGAGGATATGAGGTGGAGATGAGTTGTCAAAAAGGTACATGAGGTGGAAAAGGACATGCACCTTGGGGGATGAGAGGATTTCCACAAAAAGGGATTTCTTGTCCCCAAGTGGGAGTGAAAGGGACTTTTGAGGAATTTTAGAATTCCTCAAAAATCTACATGGGAAAAGGAAAGGTGGTTGGGAGGATAAATGTGAATTAAAAATTCACATTCATAGGATAATCTAGAGGATAAAAGGTGGGTTCCAAAAAGGTGGGACTTGGTCACATGTGGAGATTGTGACAAGTCCAAGGTTCTAGAAGCCTTGGGAGAATGGAATGTGAATTAAAAATTCACATTTAAAGGAGGGGAGTCTAGAGAAAATAAATGTGAATTAAAAATTCACATAGGAGAGAGGGTTATCATTAAAAAGGAAAAATGGAAGAATTGACCAAAAAGAGGTGCTAAATATAGTTAATGATTTTGGTTAAGGTTGTGCAAATATTGGATTAGGCTAATTAACAGAAGGTTAGAGGCAAGTGGCAAATGTTGGAGGATGTGACAAGGAGAGAGAAAGTGAGGAATTTTAAATTGATTTTTAAATCAAAAGGAGGATAAGTGACTAAATTAAATAAATTAGTGTATTTATTTAATTTAGAGAGGAATAAAGTAAAATACAAAGTATTAATTATTAAATTAAATACTTTATGGGACAAAGGGTGCAATATTAATTTAATAAATTAATATTAATATGATAGATGTGAATGCAACAAATTTAATCATATGGAAGTGATTAAATTTGGGTGTCTACAACCTTAAAACCCAAACAAGAAACATGAATTGAAACCATAACATTTAATTACTTAATAAATTAAATACACATACATTCCATACATGATAAATGACATCAAAGCATAAGAGATACCACATGTTTCCAAATAACAATAATTTTAACAAAAAGATTACAACTCTCATTCCCCAAATGAGGTAACTCCAATAAACATGGTTACATAATACATCTTCCACCTCGATAACAAATGAGGGGTAATAAATTACAAGTTTCAACTGAAATGAATAAAGCATGAAATGAAACTAGATCCCACGAGCTCTCCAACTGGAAATCTCATCCACATGAACAAGAAGAAAACCCAACGAAATAAAATGCACATTCCACCCAACCATGTGATACCCGAAGGCTCACCCCCTATGCTAGGAGATAGTAACAAGGAATCCTACACAAGACCATCAACCCCTAGACACAACTAACTCACACTAACACAACCAATCACATGAACCATACAACCATAAGAATAATACAAGTACATCTCTAACATCACTGACATAAGTCAAATTGCTTCCAAAAATAAAATAGATCAGGTATGTTAAGAAGACCATACACATAAAACCAAATACCAACTATTGTCGTAGAAAGAGTGTCATCACACAGCTCGACATGGGATATCCTCTAGGAATCTTCATAGGCTCTGGCCCACACTATGGGTTGTCCTGGTGGCCTCAACCAAATTCGGACCCCCATACTCACTCATGCGAAATCAAATACCTCTCGTAAAGACAAGATAGATGACCTTACCATTCCAAGCCTTCGCACTCATCCCAAGCCTATACTAGCACTTGTATCTATGAGTGAGGCTAAATTATCTTGATTAGTGTGAAATGCTACCCAAACTTCTAAGCATATTGTTTTAGTTATCACTTGATTAAACCACCTCTAAAGGTTACCCAATTTACCTCTTTGGGATCTGGCACCTAACAGAAGCCACTCTTCTACTGGACAACACATACAAACCAATCACCAAGGGAATCCCAAGTGCATACCAACAAGATTAAACCACTCCAACTCTAGGAGGAACATATAAAAACTCACTCCAAACACTAGAGGCAACAAAACACATAATCTACTTCCAAAGGAGGCACAAACCACATAAACCACTCCTAATCCAAGGAGACACAAACCACATAATCCACTCCTAATCCAAAGGAGGCACAAACCATCCCCATTTGTGAAAACCGGGTAAAAAAACAAGATACAATTATATGCACTACTTAAGGCAATACAAAGGTTGACTAACATAATAATGCAGCCCCAAATAGTTAAACCCCTTTTGGAAGACTTAACAACCCTTCAAATCAAATTTCCCAAAGTGAAAACAGAAGAAGTGTACATTCAAGAAGGGTGATCAAACATGAATTAAATTTATATTTGGATTTCCTAAATCCACTTCCTTCATTAACATTCAGTAATTTATTGCCTTAACAAAACTTATTTAATAACGTCTCTTTCAGACAAAAGATGAAATTTAAACCAAATATTTAATTCCCTAGTTGCTTTTAAATAATAATAAAATAAACATTTACTTCTTCGATTTAAAACATATCATTTTAAAATAAATATTTCTCCTTTGCAAAATAAATCATTTTAAAATCAATTAATCTTGTTATTAAACACCTTGCATTTAAATCCAATATTTGTCCTTTCAAATATATTATTTTAAAATAAAATCAATAATTTAACTATGAACACAATATTTTAAATTCTTCAATTACACATTTTATGAAAATAACTAATCTTATCACAAATTCGTTTGCAACTAACAGAACTATAAATAAAAATCGCTCTCTTAAACATTTCATTTCATTTAATACGAATATCCCTTTCCCTTAAAATCATTCCCTTATTAAATAACTATTTAAACATTTGACAAGTAATAATAAATTAAATATAAGGGTCTACTTTAGTTTCCCGATAATATTTAAATATAAAAAATCTCATTTTCCCATTGAAATCATTTTATTAAAAACTAAATACTTGCACATAGAAATGCATCTCTATTAACTATTATTCATTTAAATAACAATGCGTTTCTATTTACATTGAATATCCATTTCTCATATTTAAATATTCATCTATTAATCCACGTGCATATTATCCATTTTCCTTCATTACCCCAAAATGATCAAAATCAATATTTTGAATAAAAAAAACACTTTATTATAAAATCAATCTTTTAACATCTAATGGAATACTCTTAAATTAATTATATTTAAATATATGTTAAAACATATAAATATTATTTAAATATATCAATATATTTTCAATTTAGCTTCGTCACATTAAAATAACTCAAATATTTTTCAATTAAAAAAACAAATAAAATCACTATATATATATATTTATAAATTAACAAAAAGAAAATCTAAACAAAATAAAATTTAAAAAATTTAATATATAATATATAAAATATATAAAATATATAATATATATATTTTAAATATTAATTAAAAATCTCAAATAAAAAAAGAACCCCAAACCAAAGCCACAACAGCCACGGCTGTGGTAGGTGGGGTTTGCTGCCCACGCAACCCTCCCATGGGGAGGTACGCTGCTGTGTAGGCAGCGACGCTGCCTCCACAACAACGCCTCCTCCATGGGGTCTTGTGGTGGCAGTTGCTCCCAGCCTTTCCCTTAATTTTTATTTTTTTTATTTAATGTTTTTTTTAAAAAGTTTCCCCTGTTTTCCATGATTTCGCTATGAGGCTCTCCAGCCTGGCCAAAATAAATAATTTTTTTTTAATAAAAAATTATCAACAAAAATATTTATATATATAAAATATATGTGTATATATTATATATATATATATATATATATATATATATATATATATATATATATATATATATATATATATATATATATAATTTATAGTTAAATTGGACAATTTCTTCTAGAGAAAAATTAAAGTAAAAGAATTTTCCAAATTTCAATTTCTATATTATAATGGAAATCTCCAAATCCAAATAGAGAGGTTAATTTTGTTCCTCTTCCAATTTTTCTATTGTTAAATTTTTTGTTGTTTTCTTTTGCTTCCTCTTTCAATTTTCCTACTGTTAATTTTTTTTTTTATTATAGAAAATCTAAGAACTTCACAATTTTTCCACAGAGATTTTCTAAGAATTTACAGCAAACCTTAAAACCTTCTTTCAACAAAAATCAAAGCTTCTAAAAATAACAAATAAAGTAATTAAAGAACCTATGTGATGGAAGTTTGAAGAAAATCAATTTGATGTTGTGCTTCCTTGCCAAATCCAAAACTCCAGATTTCCTTCCAAAAATCCTCACTTCGAGACCAAAAATGTATGAAATATAGAGAAAACCTTCCTTCATTTTTAGCAACCTCCAAACAAAATAAAATATCTCCTATTTATTTTCCTTCAAATTTAGTCAAACTTCTCAAAATATCCTATATATATATATTTTAAATAAATATCTTTCAACACTATAGATATTTTCATGCATTTAAAACAAAATTTAATTTCAAATAACTTTAAATCTTTTAATTTATGCATTTACAAGATATTTGCATTTTAATACTTTAAAACAAAATTTAAATTTCAAAATAGATTTAAATCATTCACTTTATGCACTTTTCAAATACAATTAAACTATTCATTTAATAGATTTAATAGATTAATTTATTTACTCCACAACTAAATTTAATTAATCAATTCAACACAATTAATTTAATTAATCAATAAAGTAAATATAATCCAAGATTAGATTTTTTTATTAATTACATTAAATTAATTAATGAATTAAATAACATTTCTAACATTATCACTAGATTTATTTAATAACCAACTTAAATACATGAAGCCATTTATTTACCTTTTCCAACTTGCAATTAAATAAAATCTAGGAGAGATGAACAACAAAGAAGCAACTTAACCCGACTAAAACCCGATGACACACTATGACTAGGGTGATGACTTGGCACGAAAAACCTAGCTACTATTTCCCAATCGAATACCGTTGGCCAATGGATATGCTCAAATCTGTGAAACCAGGTGGAGTCGATGTCCTGTACCTGTCAATCTACAAACAAAGAGTATATTGAACATGCATTTATATAATCTAATAAAACACACCGTGAAGAGGAAATCACGAAATCGTAAGGCACTCGCAAGCGAGTGATGCGATCTCGTCCCCTTCACCCATACACTCATCATAGACTGACAATTCCATCATAAACAAATATCTCATGCAATAACATGTTACAATAACTAATCATCATTACATCAATTGAAACATGTCAAGTAAAACATCAGATAAGATACATCACATCACACAAATAGACTATTGCTCTATAAATAGTGATCAAATAACACACACATGATAAAGTATCTCAATAACTAAAAAGCACATCAAAGAAAACAAGGACACACTATCTAGCTAGAAAGCAAAACATAGGGGTATTACAAGCTATTGGGGGTTAGTACTAACAATCAAATGGAGGCTTGGGCTATTCTTATAGCTATGGAGAAATTTTGTGAACTATGTTGGAAAAATGTTATATGTGTGATGGATTCCATAATTTTGGTGTGAATGTTAAATAATTGAAATGTGTTGGCATCTTCTTGGTGACTAGGTTTGTATGTAGAACATATTATTTTCCTAACAAGAGATTTTGATTTCATCTCTTTTGTCCATATTCCTTAGGAGTGGAATGTTGTTGCTAATTGTTTGGATAAATGGACATATAATGTTAATTGTCATTGGCATATTATGAACTTGAGATCCCTATCTCCATGTCAGTCTCTTCATCTTTTCAAATTCCTTCAAAATGATTTGGGTTCATGGATTATCTTCTTATTTAGGTTCTATGTGTTTTTGTGGTTTTGTGAATTTCCTTGAAGCCTGGAGATGGTGGGTTTGTAGTAAACCTCCTTGGATTTTTATTGTTTGGAATTTAGTGACGTTGTCTAAAAATATTTATGTAACATTTTAAAATTTTAATATCAATATTTATTTTTCCCTAAAAAAGTATATTTTCCCTCCCACATGCTTACCAAGGTAGTACTAATGCCCTTATGTCAAAGCGAAAATATAAGTCTTTGGCTATATAGGTAGGGACTAATACTTATTATATTTAATGGATTGATCAACTCACCCAACATTAGAATTAATTATATGTGTCAATTCATAAATAATATCTATGGTGAGTAATAAACAAAGAAAGAGAAAATTTATGGTAACAATTAAAATTTAAGTAAAAACAAAAACAAAATAATCATTGTTTGTTTTACAACAACGAATTAAATTTAATATAAAATAGTTGAGATTAATAATTTAAATTATCTTTTTCCATTCTATATAAGCTAATCAAGTATCACATAAATATGAGTTATTGCTATTTCTAACAATATAAATATTAGAAGATAATTTTGAAATTTTGGGAGAAGAAAAATAAAATAACATGATTGCTTATTGGATATAATAATTAAGCTAAAGGATAGTCATAGTAACTTTCCTACCAGCCAATATGGGCATGGTTTGGTGGTCAAGTCACTCGGTTGTAGTGACGACCACCAAGGTTCAAACCCTCGCTGGGCTAATGTGCTCACATGTTTGGTAGTTTCTTGTACTCGGTTCATAGCTTCGGTCAAAAGTGTTTACCCTAATAATATGGGTGCATTACACCTTTGTTAAAAAAAAATTCCTACCAACAAGAATTAATAATACTCCTTTAAAATATTTTTGTGCTCTTAACATCTAGCATGTACATTATAATATGTGTAGCCAACTTGTGGCTACCATAACCCTTCATTAAGTTATATGATTCTTTATATAGTCTTATATAGGTAGTTAGGTCAATATGAGGTGGCATCTATCATGTGAAAGTATGATATATAGGAGGTATTGGCTATTTTATTGTCATCATATTATGAGTTTCATTCTTATTTCAAAGACCATTGAAGGTAGCCACTTAAAGTGACTTCTCTTTGAGGTTGCCCCTTTGAAGTGGATTATTTTTATTCTTATCAAGAATCAGTATCTTATTTCCTATTTCATTAAAAATGATGTTAGAGCATGATCTTATTATATAGAAGACAAGAAACACATTTTTTTTTAATTTAAGAGGTTGATTTATAAAGCACATATCTCTCTCTCAATTTTACATTTTTTCTAAAATATAAAGGATTGATCAAGATCATATTGAAGCAATTACAATCAAATTTTGAGATCATTTAAAGAAGATTTGAAGTAGTTATTTTGAAATTAAGTTGTTTTTACCAAATTCACTCTCAAGATTGCATGGCAATGAGTTTCCTAGAGAGGTTTCCAAAAAGTGAGGTCTAGACCCAAGCAAGTTACAATAAAATTTTCTTATTTTGAGTAAGTTATTCTGAAAATGATTTTGGTTGCATTATTGTGTGAGATAAGAAAGAATATATTAAGTAAATACTCAAAAAATAGCTTACACGAAGATTTGTGTGGAATCCCTAAGAGCATATGCACACAAATATGATTTGTAAGGCTAATATGACTCAAGAAGAAGGAGAAGATAGAACAAGAGGAGGAGGAGGAGGAAGAGAACAAGGAGAGGGATGAGGAGGAGTGGTGCCTAAACCAATATTATCTTGTCATGCACTCTCACTATTAGAGAGGTGTCAAATGGTCTACCACCATTTTGGAAAAAAATATTTCATACCACCATCCTAAGAGGAAAGTTGTGTAGCTTACGAATCTATTAAAATTTGAGCAATATAATAGCAAATAAAATCCATTATTGAGAATAATAGAAGAAAAGGAAAGAATGGAGGGAGAAGATAGATCATCCATTATAGAGAGAAACAACACAAGATGCACATAGGAAAACCCATTTTTTGTATAAAATCCCACCCTCCAAATACCATTGTTAGTGAAATAGGGGGTGCAAATAGAAGATCTAGATATATACTCTTGAAAGTTGTATTTATACCCTATTTGGAGGATATGAGAAGGATTAGAACTTATGTAGGGGGTTAAAAATGAGTATAGTGAGATACGAAACAAATATATCAAAATATACACATGCATAAATTCATCACATTCATAGATCATAAAGTATAGACAATAACATATCAATTATATAGCTTTGTGATGTACAATCATCACGATCTCAACATCTCTTCAATCTCTCATACATATTCTATCTCATATGTTTATTTCTCATTCATATACATTCTATATATTCTCTTAAATCCCTCTTATCTATCATATCCTCTCTTATTTTTTTCTCTATTACATTTTTATCTCTTTCTTATTACTTGTTCTCTCTATCTCATACATGTGGTGCATATATATACATTATTGCATGTAGGGATATATCCCTCTTCCTTGTTATGTCTCTTTAGCTTTTCCATAGGTTAGTTTTATGTGTTGCATTTGGCTTATAGTGACTTTATCCTCTTGAAACTTGATTGGGGTGTGTTCCTTTGTGTTGCTAGCCTTTGGTGTCCTTGTAATTTTTCACCATTCACTTGGGTATATGCATGGAAATGGGGGACCAAAATATGGTATTCAGTTGCCATTTTTTTTTTAAATAAGAAAAAAGTGATCTTGGATGAGAAATTTAAATTAGTTATGCTCAAAATTTAAAGATGCAACAATAAAAAGGCTCCTAGTGCTCTAAATTTTCTTTCTATTTCTCTTTTTAACTGATGGAGAGTAAAGGGTTCAAATAGGGGGAGAACACAAAGTGCTCTTGTTTTTATCAAAAAAATATAACATGGTGTTTGGTGTGCTTCCCTAAAATATTAACTTTTTTTTAGTATTTCAAAAATCACTTCAATAAAAAATTATCTAACATGATCTTGTTTATGCCTTTAATTTTTCTATTAATTTTCTAATAAAAATATTTTTTTACTAAATTTCAAAGACAACATCTTGAAAAATGAAAAATTGAGCATGTTATTCCCTAATTTTTTGGAAACTAATCCAAAATCAATTTTTAATGTGTATAGAATATATTCTAGAATATAAAAATGCAATTTATTTCAAATTCGGATGAATGGATAAAAAAGAAACTATAAATACTGTACATAAGTTTTCAAAAACAAAAAAAAGACACTAACATAAGAAATTAAAAATTAAAACCTTAACATATTCAAAATTTAAAGAAAATTATATGGTTAAAAAGGTAAGAGAGAGCTTAATGTTAGCATGGTAATTTTTCAACTCAACATTGAAAGACATACAAACTTGATGGAGAGTACACTTGAGATTTTCCTTTTATAATTAATAGGAAGCCCATATTTGGGGCATTGACATGTAATTCCAACCCTTTGGGTTGGATTCCCAAGGAAAGTAAAACCCTAAGGGTTGGAAATACCAAAGATAGGTACAAATATGTGCATGTTATAACATGCTTGCATTAAATTGTGCTTGTGTTTCTAGAGAAGCAAAAATAAAAGCATGAGGGGGGGAGAGATAGAGAGTAAAATTTAGAAAGGAAGAGTGAGTGAGATATAGAGATACAAAGAGATGGAGAGAGAGAGAGGGATATATATTTTCCTATTTTTATATCTCTCCCTATATCACTCCCTCTCTTTATCTCTCCCCCTCTCTCTATCTCTCTATTTCTTTCTTTATACCTCTCTATTACTTATCTCTATCACCTCCTCTCTCTCTCTTTATATATATACATCATTATATATCTATCTCTATCACTTTATCTCACCCTCTATATCTTTCTATCCTTCCCTCTCCCTCTTCCTTTATATCTCTCTCTCTCTTCCTCTCTATCTCCCTCTCTATATTCCTAACTCCCTATCTCTCTCTATATTTATCTCTCCCTCTACCTCTCTTTATCTCTCTCTCTCTCCCTCTTCCTCTCTCCCTCTATCTTCATCTCTCCCTCTATCTTCCTATCTCCCTCTCTATATCCATCCCTCTCTCACCCTCTCTTCTCCCTCTCCCCTTCATAGACCTATATTTCTATATCTATATTCACCTCTTTATCTCTCTCCCCCTTTCTTAATCTCTTCATGTTTCTCCTCCTATCTCTCCCTCTCTTTATCTATATCTCCTTATCTCTCCATATCCCTCTACCCATATATCTTTCCCTCTCTCTACCTCTCTCTCTATATCACTTCCTATATTTATCTTTATCTTTCTATCTCTCCCTCACTCATTATCTACCTCTCTTTTTCTCTCCCTCTATATTTATCTCTCCATCCCTCTCTCCCTCTCCCTCTCGCTCTTTGTATCCATCTTTATCTTCCTCTCTATCTCTCCCTATCTCCATCTCCTTACCTCTCCATGCATCTCTCTCTCTATATCTATCACTATCTCTATCTTTATATCTCTCCCTCTTTATATATTTATCTTGATTTATCTCTATGACTCCTTCCCTAAAGGACCTAGGCCCTAAAAACATTACTTTATGGATCATAGACTACCAGATGAGTTGGTTGAAAAACCAAAAGCCCCCTCGCGATTGGTTCTTTGGTGCTCAATTCTCTTTGCTTTGAGGGCATGGATTCAAGGAGGAACCATTTAGGCTCCCCACATATTTTATGAACACAATATTAGAGTTGGAATTGGCCCAACAGTTATGTATTATTGATTTAGAGTACAAGTCTAGCCGAAAGAAAAATTCTATCTATGAATTTCATTTCATTAAAGACAAAGTATTAGTAACAAAAAAACTTAGAATATCTACTCACCATGAAGCTTGTAGAGTTATGGTTATATATAATCTATGATCGATGGAGCTATGACCCCTATGGTTGTATGGAAAACTTGAAAGTAACCCTACAAATCGTCCATGAGTCACACCCATTCTAGGAGGCTCCCAAGTCTTCGAACAATGAAGAGCTATCAGTTTACATTTGATTTGGAAAGAGTTACAGCTCCTCAGAGACTCCCATAGCTTTCCTTTTATCAGCCTAAGTAGGATTTTGATCTGTCAGTAAAAATTTCTAAACGTCTCTGACTCAAACTAAATGGTGAGGGTTGGGAAAATGAGAAAATTACATATTTCTAGGTTTATCACTATGAAAATGATATATATATATATTTGATGAATAGGTAGTTATCTATGTTAAATTAAGATAAAGATACATATTCACAAAAAAAGATGGGTGGTAAGAAGGCACACCCTGAAAGTCATATGGGAAACACCCAGAAAAAATAGAAAATCACATGGGTCAAGCCCAGAAGTCCAAGATTACAAAACATATAAAAAGAGGGAATTAAGCAGCCAAAGAAGTGCCAACAGAGCCAGGAGGGTCTCTGTCATCCATGTTTTTCCCCCATACATCAGTGGGGTCTGGGGTGACGTTAGGAGGACCCCAACCATCATCAACATCTTTTTCCTTTTCTTTATCTTTATCCTCGTGCTGGGGCGAGATTGCAAGTGCCAGATGTAGAAAATTTTTACTCGTATTTGGCCAACTAGAGCTAGAAGCAGGAGGGTCATCAAAGGGCCACCCAGAACCACCACTACCACTCCCTGAAGCATCACCAGAAGGCCACCCCTGGCTAGCCCGTGGTAGAGGTGAGCGGATTCGTTGAGGAGTGTGAGAATCCCGCTGAAGAGGAGGCTGAGAGTGGGGACGCGCATAACCACTCTACTGCCGGCCTCGAGAGGGCGATTGGCCATGGGAAGAGGTGGGAAAAGTGGGAACCCAAGCAACAGTACATGGGGCATTACCCCAATCATCCAACAACACTTGCAAGTGAGCAACTTCAAGTGCAACATTATTAGCTTGCTCCTGAATCTGTAAAAGCACATTAGAACAAATAATAGCTTTAGCATATAAAGATACATTAATATCCATTTGAGAATGAGAAAAAATGCAGGAATTTATGTCTTTCTAGATATTGAAGAGAATTTCCACCCTGAAAGTGTGCCAAAGTAGGGTGAATTTAGCAAGAATTCTGGGAGAATCTCCCAACAGAACCATATGCCAGGAGAAAGGCTTTGGCCTAAAGGGTTGAAAGAAGTCATGAATCCAAGTCCAAAGTTGCTGAGCTTTGGGAAAAAACCAGGAAAGATACTTAAAAGTCTCAACTTTCCCACAAAAAGGGAAATGAGGGTCCTGGACCCCCAGGTGAACAAGTCGAGAACCCATAGGCAAGCCTTGGAAAAGAATACGCCCAACAAAGTGGGAAAGTTTCAACTCAACACTTGCAAACCAAGTTGCAACAAATCTTTTACGCCATACATGAGCAAGAGATTAAAGAAGCCACCTCTGGTTCAAACTCTGAATCATAGGAAAGTGTGGTGAAAGCCACCTATAACCAAGCCGAGGCTTGTAATTCCTAAAAGGGGTGTCTGGATACCACTTCCAGTCTTTCCACTAGGGTTTGGTCCCACGAATTCCAACCTTATGAAGCATTTATGTAGGAATAGCATTCACTAGACCATCATAAGTAGCATGGTTCTGGTTATGAAGCCTATTCTAGGCACAAAAATCTTCCCACAACATGATACATATTGTGGGTCTATGAAATAACTGTTGCAGGGTTTGGATACCCTTGTGGAATTTGAGCACATTAAGCTAAGGCAACTTAACCAATGAATCACCATTGCAAGCAAAAAGAGGCAACCACCAAATATTCTGCTAGTTGAGAGAGAGCCATCTTGAAAACCTGATCCAACCCAACGGAGCTAGGGCTTGATAGCCTCCCAGGCTTGCTAGATGCTTTTGGCCATAAAAGTCCCAACAATTTGAATTAGTTCCTCCATGACCAGAAGGGTTTGAAAGCCAATCCCTTTCTAGGTGAGTCTATTGACAAGAATTCCTAATTGAATACAATACCTGAGACGAATTTTACAGGACTCATCCCTAATAAGGGCACAAATAATCCATTTAACACATAAAGCAGTCCCTTGTCATTGAGTGGAAAGCAACCCAAGTCCTCCAAAATCTCTAGGAAGGCATCAAAATTCCCAAGCAACACGGTGAAACCCTTTGTGGGATTTAGAGGATGCCCAAAGAAAATCTCAAAGTAATTTTTCAAGCTTGTCGTAGGCAGCTTTGGAAGGGGCCCAATAGGAAGAGTAGTAGACTTGCGTGGTAGCTAGAACTTTGGAGCACACCTGAAATTTCCTCGCCAGAGAGAGGGGCTTGGTAATCCAATAAGCAAACTTCTGCTCAACTCTGGAGAGTACAACTTGCCAAAGCTCAGCTGGTAGCAAAGGGAATGCCTAGAAACTAAAAAATCTCTCCTGGCCCAATCCATTTCCAAACACACTACTGCAACCAAGGAGGAGAAGGCAAGATAGACTATCTATAGCACAAATGTTTGTGCCATTGAATGGAAGAACCAGAAGCAAGACAAAAGATGTTAATACAATCCAAGGCCGCTTTACTAGTATCTTCTTCCTCCAGGAGAGTGAGGAAAGAGTCATCAACAAAATGACCATTAACCAATTGAGCTTGAGAGTTGGGAAGGGAGATGCCCTTGACACGCTGTTGGGAAACCATGTTGGATAGGAGGTAGCCAAATCCCTCAGAAACAAGCACATATAAAGAGGGGGCAAGCAGGCACCCTTGCCAAATGGAACGAAAGAGTCTAAAGGTAGAGGATTGATGACCATTAATGGTGATGCAAGCAGAGGCATCCGCAAAGAGCATTCAAACAGTTTGAATAAAGTTAGGCCCAAAACCCAAAGCTTGCAGCATAGCAAGAATAAAAGGCCATTCAATATGGTCACATGCCTTTGTAAAGTCAATTTTAATAAACATGGCTTTCTAGTGTGAATGCTTGGCTCATTCCATGCATTCCCAAACAACAATAATATTGTCCAGAATAAACTTGGATTTGATAAACCCAGTTTGCTTTGGGCACACAATCTGAGGTAAAAGATGGCAAATCTTCAGAGCCAAATCCTTGGTGATGATCTTGTAGGAGATATTGAGAAGCGTGATAGGTATCTAGTTGCAATGTCTTCTAGGTCACCAGACTTAGGTATGAATTTTATATTGCCTTTGTTTATTAAGTTACCTAGAGAATTAGCATGAAAAGCCTCTAAGTAAACATGATGCAGATCTTGCCCAACACAATCACACATGGCCTTGTAGAATTCACAAGGGAACCCATCAACCACCGAGGCTTTGTCATCAACCATGGAATGGACAACCTCTTTGAGATCATCAATTGTTAACAATTGATTAGAATTTTTTTTTAGGCTGAGGAAAGCCTATTAGGCATCACAACATGGCAGTTCTGAAGGGCTTGCTATCGCACAAGCGTGGGATCCTATGCGGTGAAAACCTATTCATAATGATGCACAAAGGCATGGAGAATGTTAGGTAGCTGAAAAAGCACCTAAACACCATCTTTAATTTTTTTAATTCCCAAGGATGATTTTATGGCACATAGAGCCAAAAAAAACTCTTTGGAGGCACGATCACCAAATTTTAACCAATGTAACCGGGCTTTGATGTGTGCACCTCTGGTAGCATAAGTGTCTGCAACTTGCTTTTTGTGCCTTAATTCTGCCACCATGACTTGCAATCATGGAGAAAAAGGGTTGGTTGCCAATGCTTCAGTAGCTAAATTTAGGGTATGAAGAAGTCCCAATAGATGGACAATTGGAAAAATATTGGGATGAGCCACATCGAAGGTCATCCTTGTCGATTGATACAAGTAGCATTCATAAAGAGGTTTCAACAGAAAAGCAACCAAAGGAGAGACTAGAGGGTCCTCCACTAGTGCAATCTAAGATAAGTTACAATGTCATGGGGCATAAGAGCCAACACATTTCAATTTATTAGGTATCTTTGAATCTTTGATAGGCTCAAACATCTACTATTTTAGTGAGAGAAGGGTCCTCACCAGGTACCTCATCACAACCGACAAAAAGAAGGTGAAAGTATATTGACATCAACTAGTAATCAGATAGAGAGGAGCAAGAAATTATGGCCAAAACACAAGCCCTTGTGGTTTTGACCACGTAGGTAGGCTTCTTTGAGCCCTTTCTCTCTTCTCTATTATTGGTCACTCTCTCTATGATGGTAGTTCCTACTGCCTCTCAAACTTTAACTACTATAGTTTCTACCATTTCACAACCTCTAACTTCTTCTTCCATTTCTATGCATGCTTCTATGTCAATACTTGCATTTTTCGTCATTAGCCACATAGGTTGTCTTGCCTCTGCCACCTCCCTATACCTCTCATGCTTTTTAGTGCATTCCCCTCTTTTCCCCATTGGTCTTAAATTTCCCATCATATTCTTCAAAGGGAGTGCATGTAGTTATTTACCAAGATACAATTCCTTTCGGCCTCCCTCCCAACACCCCTTTTGTAGGACAATTTATCCAATCTCCTGCTAGTTACTATCAACAAATTGATGCTACTTAGGTCTAAGAGGAAAGAGCCCTAAAAAGGAGGAATTACATCTTTAAGCCCACCACCTCAAGAATTGAATTTGTATTTGATCCTAACCATCAAAAATTGAAGGTAGCTCATAAGATGCCTAAGGTTTTTAAGGTTGAGGGGGAGATGCAACTAGATGATTATTTGATCTATGTAATTGACCTAAAATTGAGTCAGGCCCACCCCAAAGATAAGGTTGAGCTTATGGAGGAGATGCAAAAGGTGGTCTCTACTAATTTTCTCAAAATCAGTTGTCAGATGGATAAAAAGGACTAAGACCTCACCCAGGTGAAGGCTATGGTGGAAATTTTGATAGCTAAAGTTAGCACCAAAGATGATGAAATTATGAGGTTGCATAGGGATTTGCAAATAGGAGCCACCAAGGAGGCTCTCTAGTATGAACAAGTTGAAAAGACCAAAATCCAAGAGGAGTTAGCTGAAACCCATGCCCATATTCAAAAGGTGGGGGAAGAGAAAGAGCTAGTGGCATCCAAGTTTCAAAAGGAGTTGGATGAAGTGTGGGTTGTGGTTAATAGTACAACAAAGCAACTAGAAGAAATATAGGTTGAAAAGGATAAGGTCTAGAAAGAGCTTAAGGAGTCTCGAGCTCAAATTCAAAAGGTAGAGGAGGAGAAGGATTTAGCTACATCCAATTTTCAATAGGAAATGGAAAAGGGATTGAAGATGCTGGATACCAAACTCTTTGATGCTTTGAACAAGCAAAAAGAACCCCAAAAAGAAGTTCAAAGAAAATACTAGTAGCTCCAATAGTTGAGAGATGATTTGTCCTGTACAACTGCCAACAAATTAGTATTCTTCCCATGGTCTAACAAATTTATACATCATGTTGGGAGAGGATAAAAGACATAGCTTCTTCTTTGAAACCCACACTTAGGTTTACTGCAGATTCCTAAAAGGTGAGCACAAAAATTAGTGCCATGGTGGACCACATGTCCTTTTCCATCACCCCAAAAGTTGTAGACGCTCAATTATTGATTCAAAAATTATGTGATGTGACCGATGATGCCTTGAATGCTGTAGAAGTGAATAGAAAAATATTATTGGTTGAAAAGCTAATGAGATCCTTAGGTGTAACAAAGTGGTCCTTAAGTGTAAAGAATGTTTAGATGCTTTGGATCGAACAATTGTAGGTATGAAAGAGCACATCGAGTAGCTTGTTCAGCTATGATTTCCTTCCCCTTTCCTTCTAGATGCCAGTGTCATGATAGAGGAGAAGATAAAACAAATGTTGGAAGAAAAGCAACATGATAAGGCCACTTTTCAAGGCCTCAGTCAATCCTTGAGCATTGCTGAGGTGGAAGGAGTCTTACAACCACACACCCAACTAGAATATCACATGAGCATTTTTGCACAAATAGTGAGCATTTTCTCTTTAAAAATAAAGATTTCTTTGGATAAAGTCTCCAAAGCGCTAAAGAAGAAGGTGCAACTATTCGACAAAGAATGGACATTAAAATGCAATCCAATCTCCAAAAGCTATAGAAGTGGTAGTTTTCTCTTCTTGATTTTTGGGAATTTCATGTGCAAAACTAGAGATTATAGGTTCTCACCTCCATAGGCAGAGTTCCTTGTGAGTCATCAAAAGCTATAGACTTTATCTACCACACCCTTATTCCATGAAGGGTTCTTTTATAAGGAATTGTTAACAATAATATCTTTCCTTTTCAAATTTCCATGGTTTTTATGCTCGAGTTCAAGTTTTTGCACTATAGAAAGTCACTCGTCAAGCTCGCACAACTGCTACCAAATCTAGGGACTATGCTTAAAGAAAAATGCAATGGGATGCCATGTGGTGGCTTCATGCACCAAATGAAAGGAGTGAGCAGTATTTTTGTTTTATTGAGCACCTGCTTTCCACAAAGACATGTGTCAAGATAGTGCAGCCTAAAGGGGCTTTTAAACATCATAAGCAAAGCATGATGTGTGGTTGGATGAAACTATTGGTGGGTCCATTGTGAACAAATGGTAGAGGCTGGCATGTGGTTGGACCATGTGCATCCTAAGGAATGAATGCTCATCATCAACTCTTAATAACGAGGCTCATAGGTGGTTGTAAGGGATGATCATGGAGGAATAGATGGTATCATTGCCCCATTAGGGGCTGCATATGATTGCTCGGTAAGGCCATTTCAACTGTCTCAATGAGGAGGAGGTTCACAAGTGTAGGAGTGAGGGAATCTTTTATGTTTCTACAATTTCCATCTTTTGGGGGATGTTTTCATATTTAAGCCTTGTGTGGTGTTGTTTTAGGTTGTTTTCATCACTTTTTACATAAAATACTTAAAAGGAATAGTTAATTTCTTTAGTTTCTCATACCTTATAAATTATTTTTATATGAGAAAGACTAAATGCATTAATTTGTGCTCTATTTTCCTCTGTTGCATGTTCTCTTCCTTTGTCTAAAACTAATCATGCGAACTATTTTTTCATTGAGAAATTGTAGTTATTGATTATTGTTGTATCATGTGAAAATGAGTAAAATAAACAAGCATGAATTAACAGACAATCGATGCAACATGTTATATTAAGGAAATCAAATTTAACAGAACAATTGATAAAGCAATTCCTCAAAGCCGTTCCATCATCCTCTATTCTTAAGGATCATGTATTAGTGCTCTCAAAATTTAGGTGTGCACTAGACTACTAGGATGAAAACCTAAGAAATGAGAAGCCATTAAACTAAAATGCAGGAAACCATACCTACATCTACATGATTGATGAATTTTGATGAATGATATGCTAAATGATGTACTTAATGATATGATGATGTATACAAAATGATGTGAAATGATGCAAGGATAAAATTCTAAGCTAATGGAAATGCTATGAAAATTTTACAATGCTAATGCAACAATTAATTTCCTAGAAATGAAATTTCCATTATAACACTACTTGAAATCAAATGATAAATTCTAAGCTAAAATGCAAATGCAAAGCTCACAAATGCTGAAAGTATTTCTGCAAAGTAAATTTATGCTATGATCTCTATATGAAAAGCTATAAATGAGCCTCTATTTATAGATTTCACCAAGGCATCAAGTGATGTGGCAGCAATGGATGATCAAGATTCAGTCTGGAGAGATCAACAGTGAGAAATGAAGAGGTTAGAGGGAATCAAGGAAGTTGTCCCCTTTAATAGAACCAACTTGCCAAGTGTAGAAGGGAATAAGTGGAAAGGAGAATCCATGTGTCTCTAAGGTTGTTAAAATTGTTGAGGATAAATGCCCATTTAGAAATTAGAAGTAATTAATTTCATGTGACACATGGTGAGGTGGAAGATGAGGTGGAAGGAGTTTAGAAAATATGGAGAAATGTGACTAAATTCCAATTTTAAAAATTCAAATTTAGTTGGAGGGAATTAATCAAATAAAAACAAATTAGTTAAATTTGTTTATTTAATTAAAGCATGAAGAAAGTAGTTTAGATAGGAAGAATTAAGAAATACAAACTATATAAATAAATTTTGCAATTTATTTATAAGTAGTGGAAATAAATATTTTATTAATGAAATAACTAGTATTTAATTAATTTTCTCCAAACCAATTTTGGAGGCATACAATTGTGACAAGCTTTTAGAGTTTCAATTCCTCATATGCAAAATTTTGGATCATGTTAGCACTCATTCAATTTTCTATAAACTATCACAAGATTGGAATTATAACATGTTGTATGGTGGGCAACACCAATAACATGTTTTGGTGCATCACCTTAGAATAGGCTTATCTTAAACATTTTATTTTATTTCTTCTCCTTTTCCTCCCCCTTGTTAGTTACGTGAAGAGCCAACTTCTAAAATTCTAGAGGTTGTTTTGTAGAGCGCATTTTAGTCCCCCATTTGTAGAACTTCTCATAACTATACCTCCTAAGTGTCAGCTTTAGAGATCAACACTTTCTTAATGTATGATTATATGATAAATGTATATTTATATTAGATGCTATTATGATTTAATAAACACACATTAGATGTATGCTTAATTAAATACAATGATGATCTAATTCTTGACTAAAAGGGTTAATTAAATACAATGTATGAATACACAACATAAAAATAAAACACATGTATATATAATTCCTAATTAAAGAAGTTAACTACATACACATGTTTACATCATAACACAAGACTAAAAAGATGATGTGTTAATGAAGAAATGTAATAGCATAATAGATTACCATCCCTAAAAGAGGACGAGCATCATGCACATGCCACATAGATCTTATACATAGTATCAACGAAGATGGATTGCATTGATCGATTCTTTTAGAGGCATACCATCCATAGACGATAATCCATATGCACTACATCCATACACAAAGGTGATTATGTAAGGACCTAACCAATTAGGGCTGAATTTACCCTTTTGATTAGGTGATGCACTTATATTTCTCTGATTCTCATAGAGAACAAGATCACCTACCTTGAAAGTATGAGAAAGAACACCTTAATTATAATGTTTAGAAATAGATATTTGATAGGCTTGGAGATGTTTGAGGGTCTGTAATAGATGCTCATTGAGAAACTCAAGCAAGTTAAGGTGTTCAACATGGTAAGTGTCATCATCAATTAACCATTTAAGGGAAACTCACAAAGATGGAATTTCCAACTCCAAAGTAATGATAACCTTGACACCATGGGGTTGTACCAGTAGCCACACAATTATCATGCGATAGGCCCACACAATATAAGTCAATTGTGTATGCTAGTCTTTACCATGTTTATTCACTATTTTTCAGAGAATTAGCTCAAAATTTTTACTAGGCACTTTGGCTTGGCCACTAGATTGAGGATAATAAGGTGTAGAAAATCAATGTTGAATGTGAAATTTTTCTAAGAATTGCTTCACCTCTTTGTTCTTAAATGAAGTAGCATTGCCAGAAACAAGGGTAGAAGGAAATCCAAAATGAGCAATGATATTGTTCAGAATAAAGCCATAAATTACTTCAACATTAGTAAATTGAAGTGGAACAACTTCAACCCATTTCGTAAAGTAATCAATATTTGTAATGATAAAGGGTCCTTTAGAATAAGGAGATGATATTTTCTTGATAATATCCAACCCCCTTTTTTTGAATGGCCAAGGAGAGGTATGATTTTGAAGCTCTTGTGTAGGAGCTCAAATGAGATTACTGCATTGTTGACATTGAAGGCATTTCTTAACAAAGGCAAAGGAGTTTTTCTCCATTATTTTCCAATAATATCCCATGTGAATTAGTTTATGCACTAAGGAATTGCCATCAAAATGTCCATCCCTAGAGCTCAAATGAGATTCTTGAAGGGAAAGCGGTATCTCAGCCTTAGTGAGACATCAAAGAAGAAGACTATTGTAGGATTTTTGATAAAGAACATTAGATAAGACAATATATCAAGCTGAAAGTTTTTGTATCCAAGTACGAGAATTTTTAGTCACATGGTCAAGAAAATTTCTAATCTTCAAATAATTATAGATATGAGAATACCATTCCTTTGAGTCTACATGAGCACACACAATACTATCAATTTTAGATTGATCCAAGGGTACAAGGGGGGCTACGCTTGCCATTGCATCTGTGTGATGATTTTCTCTCCTAGGAACACTGTCTATCATGAAGGAAGAGAAATGATCAAGCAAGGATATTTAGATGAATCCTGATATTGAGATAGATTATTCTTCTTAGCCTGATACATTCCCATGATTTGATTTATGAAAAGCTAGTCACCATGAATAAAAATATGTTTAATTTTTAATGCCATTGAAATACACAAGTTGGTAATGAGGGCTTCATACTTAGTGATGTTATTGGTACAATTAAATTATAGTCTAAAAGTAGAGGAACCGACTTACCCTCAAGTGAGATTAAAACTAAACTAGCCTTAGAGTTAGTTTGACATATCAATCCATCGAAATACATTTCCTACATAGATTCATGGTCTAAAGCAAATAAAATTTCACCCAAAAATAAATACAAATTAAGGAAGGAGGGGGATGAGGGAGCTTCCACCAATTGATTGGCGACGACTTATCCCTTAATTATTTTATGAGTTATAAACTTAATGTCAAACTTAGAGAGTAATAATACCCATTTCGCTAGCCTTCCCAAAAGATTGGTTCTAGTAAAAGAATGTTTAAGAAGATCACATTTTACAAGTACACGGGTTTCGACATTGAGAAGATAACGTCATAAATTTTGCATTGCAAAAACAAGAGTGAGACATTGTTTCTCCATGGTATAATATTGAGTCTCATAATCAACTAGATTATGACTAATGTAATATACCACTTTTTCTTTACCATCATCATCATCATGTTGAGATAATAAGGCTACTAAGGTATGAGGTGATACAGAAATATAAAGAAAAAAAGGGTCTATCCTACATAGCCATCATTAAGATAGGAGGATTGGCTAAATAACTTTTGATAGACTCAAAAGCTTTGCCACACTCATTGTCCCATAAAAAATGGACAAATTTCTTCAACAAACGCATGAATGGAAGGTTATAATTAGCTAATTGAGATACAAATTTGTTAATCCCTCGAATCTTCCCCTCCAAACTATGTAGTTGAGAGATGTTTTTAGGTGGAGGCATGCTAAAAATTGTATCAATTTTATTTGTGTTGACTTTGATTCCTTGATGAGAGATGATGAATCCAAAAATATTTTTGACATCCACACCAAAGACACACTTAAGATGATTTAGTCTCATCTTATAGAGTCAAATCCTTTCAAAGATAAGACAAAGATTTTCAACATGATCTTGACGAGTCATAGATTTAGCCAAGATGTCATTGACGTAATCTTCTAAGATCTTGTGAATGAAGTTGTGAAAGATAATATTCATCACTTGTTTGTAAGTTGTTCTAGTATTCTTTAACCCAAATGACATGAATATGTAATAGAAGGTACCCCAAGGGGTAGTTAAGGATGACTTATACTGATCTTCTAGGTTAATATGAATCTAATTACAGCTTGAGAAGCCATGCATGATAGAAATTAAGGTATGGTTTGTAGTTGATTCCATAATCACATCGATATTAGGAAATAAAAAATAGTCCTTAAGAGAAGCCTTATGAAGATCATGAAAAATCTATACAAATACAAATATGACCATTAGGTTTACTAACGAAAACTATATTTGATATCCAATTCACTAGGAAAGATAAATCTAGCTTTTAGAAGCTTTTCTATCTTAGTCTTGACTAATAAAGAAACCTTAGAATTAATTTTATGGATCTTTTATTTAATGATCTTGACATCAGAACATAGGATGATATTGTGAACTAGCACAAATTCATCAGTACCAAGCATGTCCTCATATGACCAAGCGGAGATATTAGGGTGAGAATATAACAAGTCAACATGTTGTTTATATTATTTCAAAGAAAGACATTTTCCAAGCTTAATCACTTTCTCAGAAGATTTAGGATCCATAAAAAAATCATAAGTATCCCCTTTAATGAGATTACTATGATCTTTATGATGAGGTATAGGAGTGTTATCATCCACATTAGATTCTCATCGATACTCATAATAGATTCTCCAAAAATGCGTATTAATTCAAGCAATACATGAATCATCATTTATGGTGATATTAAGGTAAGAGTAAGCACCTAGAAAGTCCTCTAGTGCTTCATTTGAAGAGAAAACATCTAGAGAAATTTCTTTAGAATCTACTTTACTTTCATTATATTTAGGATGAACTAATTTGAGAGAAGGAGATTCGATGAAATCATATTGACATTCAACCATGGTTTCACCTTGGACTTTGTGTGGTAGTATCTAATTCCAATATTATACTTACGAGGATCAACCTCTAAGGGGAATTTAATACCTTGTTCATTACATCCACAACCTTTACCTCCATAACTGTTCTTAGAGAAAATATTGGAACCTAGACCATAACGTGTTTGGAATTCTTGGAAAGGAGGATAAGTGTAGAGAGCATAATCCATACTATATTTATCACACTCCTTTATAGGAACATAACCATCATTTTTAGTGAGAATACAAACACTCTTCTCCTTAGCAAAAGAGTGATTGTCCCTCTCAACAATAGGGAAATCTTCTTCCTTAATGGAGGTGAATGAGATTGTCAAGATGTCTAGGTGGATAGAATCTACTTTTTACTCCCCGATGTAGGACTCAATAAAGTTAAAGGACCCCCAATCATCACTAAGACATGTGTTCAATTAAGAAGAAGAAGTATAAGGGATAAACTTAGGACTTCCCGCTTTAGGACAATATTCCTTAGGGACATCCATCTCAAGAGTAACCTTTGCAACATGCACCACTGGAGTGAATGTCAACACATTAAAAGATAGTGAAGGGATAAGATTTTTAAGAGTAGGAGAAATTGAGGCTTGACCAACAACTTCCATCTGACAAAGGTGTATAAAATTAGGGTTAGCCTTGATTGTGATTACCATTAGCAACAAATTTCATAGAACAATGAAAAGTGGAAGTAACTTCTCCAAAAGCATGAATCCAAGGTCTTCCCAAGAGAATATTATAAGGTAATGGTCTCAACATAATATATACCAAGGTGGGTATGGTAATGGGTCCCAATCTCGAAGGTAAGATTATCGTGCCTAAGGATTGTCGATTGACATTATCAAATCCAAAAATGTAAAAAGAAGTCGCAAGGGAAGTTGAATCAATTTTGACTTTAGGTAACAAGTTGATGCTACATACATTGAGTATCAAATCAGTATCAATAAGAGAATACCTAATACCAATGTTATTAATATAAAATATTATCATTAGAGGATCCACTAGCTTTTATGCTTTCGAAGGTGGAAGCTCATGTAGATGGAACATAATATTTGGAAAATCCACATGAATATGATCTATCAATTCATTAACATCCATTGGCCTAGTAGAAGAGGCAAGGGATTTTTTACAAGGCTTCTTGAAGCATACCTTGGTAAACAAAAGTGGTCTAAAGTAAGTCCCAAAGTGAGATCATGGTAGGAGTAACACAAAGTTGCTCAACAAGACCATACTCACTTGGTGGCTTAGCTACAGGTTTAGGTGCTTGAGGAAGGCTTGGTTGTGAAGGTGGTAGAGAAGTAGGTTGATTAAGATTTTGTTTATTCCTTCTAGTATTGTAAGTGTGGGCTACCACTATATAAGAGGGAGCCTTAGATTATATGAATCTCATGTAAAGGTACAATGTGTCATTTGTGAGAGGAACCCTATGAATAAAATGAATTATTTTAGGAGATGGGCTAGTTGGAGTCATGTAAATGAACAATCTCTGAGGCCTTTGAGGGTTGGTAGAGACTACAACCACATTCACGGACTCTTCAACTTACAAAGAAGAAGAAGGTTTTTGAAGAAGTTTGTTTATCAAATTTTTAGATAGAAGGAGATTCCTCTAAGAAATCATCTAGGGCATCATACAACATATAAAAATATATCTTAGAGAATACATTGTCAAAGACATTAAAATTTTGATGAAAAATATTCAAAATGATTTGATTTATGTCAGGTTCACCAAAATGTAAAGGAGGGGATTCACTACCCACGAGACTCAAGACAAAGAGAGTATTTAGGGAGAAAATAGCCCTCGATTACCTCAAGGATCAATTCTTAAGTGAAATAGATGGAGAATAAAGAATATTTGTACAAATTATCAAATCAACAACTAAACCATCAAGGATAAGAATGACAAGATTTCTTAATAACATAAACTAATATTTGAAATTACAATCTATAGTTTATAGAAACAAAAATTACAAAACTCATAGATTCCACCCTCAGGAGAGTTAAGCCTTAGCCATGGATGATAGTGTGCCATGGGGATGTCTATGCCCCATGCTATCATCCCTATTAAAAAAGAATAAGGGCCTGAAATGTGCAATCTCCAACTTCTCAAATTTGTACATCTACACACGAAATAGAGAGGGAAAAATGTTGGGGCTGTTTCGGGGCTTGCCTCAGTCAAACCCCCATTTTGGAATTTCCACCTCCACAGATAATCAGATAGATAGAGATAGATAAAAATTCATGAAATATAAAGGACATGTGATCGAAACAAATCTCGCAAAGGAGGAGAACCCTTATCATGATTATAAGACATGCAATAGAAACAATCCTCGCAAGGGAGGAAAACCCCTATTACAAATAAAGTAGATGAGATCAAGTAGACAATAGTAAGTAGATAAGATGAGAAGATGTGAGAGAATTACTAATAGCTTGTGGTTCCCCTCTTAGCTTGATAGATGTGATAAGCTTGTGTGTAAGAGATCATTGATTGTTGATTTGATAAAAATCTGACAGAGCTTCACTACAGAGAGCAAGAGAAAATGAGAAAAGATGAAGAAGAGAGAATGGAATGGGAGAGAGTGAAAATGAATGAGAATGAGATTGAAACAAGGATTTTTTTGAGGTTACATGGGCAGGAAGATCCGTTGCATCTGTGTTTTTTTGTACTGACATGTGCCATAGGCAAAGGATTCAAGATATTCTCATTTAAATCTCAGAAAGTTCAAGGATGCTAGCACATTGTGTGGACATCCACATGTCGTGCAATCATCCTAATTAAAATTTTGAAAGAATGAGGTATCCATGTTGTTAACTCTTCATTGTTGTCGTCTATGAAATTGGAATCGTGAAATTTTGCCTTATAGGTTTTTTCATAAATGCGGTGGACTAGATGCGCAAGTGTGAAATTATTAGGGGGTGCAATTTTATGACACTAATGTTACATTTATTTACTATTTGTTGTTCTATATTTTATTTCCCAATGGAGTAGGCACCTTTCCATATTGGTGAAGGACCAATAGCCTATCATTTTAATCCCCTCCATTCTATTAGTGTAGGAGTAGGAGTAGTTACGTGCATTCATGACCCCATACTATAATTAGAGACAAATCTTAAATAAACCTTGAATGAAATCATCTCATGTGGGTCATTCTTGCACATGTTAATAAACTATATAGAGGTTATTTCAACTAGTCTTATTTGACCTAGTGATAGCTTTTAGGGCCAAGTATGCAATTGAGTTTGATTGCTATCACTTTAATTGCTCATTCTATTTAATGTAAATACCTATTTAAGTATTCCTCTAGGAACACCCTAATGAGTCTAAGATAAGATCAAAGATTAGGAGATAAAACAGACTCTTATAGAGTTGAATTTCAACCCTTCATGGTTTGTAAATGGCAAGGTTTTACTTCCATGATGACAACCTTGGTTGTGAAAGTGAAAAATGTTCTAGGAAGTGGAGTTATGGTTTTGGGACCCAACACAACTATCAAGCCTTGATAGGTTTAATAACTTGTAGAGATTTAAATTTGGTCAATGATACCTATATTTAAAGCTATCATCTATTAGAGATATTCTACAATGATGAAATAATAGTGGGAAAATTAACCGTGGGGTAGTTAATTTGGTGGATTATACTAAACCTCAATATTGTACATATATTGCAATCATTACAATCTATGATACCACATCTCTTTAGGTTAATTTCAACCAATATGATGGATTTTAACCATATTAATGCTAATGGATGATGAAATTCATCCAATTACTAGGAAAATGAAGTAGATTTTGACCTAGATGAAGTAGATGAAGTAAAAATGAAAAGAGAAATGCCACTCTTCACAAAATATTAAATGCATTAGGGATACTTGATTTCCCCAAATTTTATTCATTAGTGTCTTGACAAAAATGTCTTGAATGAAGTATTAATTATTTAAGAAATACACAACATGCATAGATTACAAATTACTAATATCAAAAAAAATCATAAGAAATTAGTGGCTATGAAAGTAGATCCAATTTGTTCTTTTGAAGAGAAGGTGCATCTTCACTATAATTCTAGTGTATTTATCTAATTTCTTGCATTATTTTGAGATTTTCTTAAAATGAAATTGATATCCTCTAAGTAACTTTAACTCAAGAAGGATATATATTAAAAAGAAATAGACTCATGTTATTTGCATAATTCTTGCATTGATACATGAGCCATCTTATCAAATTTTTAGTTGAATGTGCTTTAGAATATCTTTCATTGTTACTTTTTAGATTAAATTTGACATTCAAACTTGTTCATAGTTAATCTCCTTGTGCATGAAGTTCTCAGGATAAATGTAAATCCAAATATAATGGAGAACTTGAGATTTTTTTGGATTTAGTATTATTAATGCAAGGCTTACACATGGTCCCAAGTTGCTTACTTGGACCCTTAAATTACTATATCTCAGCATGTTCCTTTCATGATAACATGCCTAAGGCTTTATTGACATGGTTTTCTCTCATGTCTATTGGCACAAAATGACTAATTGAAAGTTAGTCTCTATTTTCTCCATTTCTCCCTGTTATCTCTATTCCTCTTTATCTCTCAATATTTGCATATCTCTCTCCATATCTCTTTAGCTCCCTCTCTATCTCTCTATTTCTCTTTATCTATCTCTCTCCTCCCTTATATATTACTCTATTTATCTTCAACCCCTCTCTCCCACCCTCTCTCACTCTCCCCTTTCTCTCTTTTTCTCTTCTCTCTCTCTTTATTTGTTTCACCCCCTCTCACATTCTCTCTCACTCATTATCTCTTTTCCTCTCTCTATCTCCCTCTTTATCCCTCTATATATCTACCTCTCTCTATATATCTCTTTATCTTTCCATTTATCTCTCCATTTCTCTTTATCTCTCTATCCCTCTCCCTCTTCCTCCCTATCCATCTATCTTTATCTCTCTCTCTCTCTCTCACACACACACATACACACAAGATCCATTCTTTCTCTTTCTAGACTCTCAACTAATCTCTCTCTCTACATATCTCTTTCTCTCACCTCCCTCTAACTCTATATCTCTTTCTTCCTTTTTCTATCTTTTTATTTATCTCTTCCTCTTTCTCTCTTCCCCCCTCTCTCTTTCTCTAGATTTATATATATCCCCTCTCTCCCCCTCTCCCTCTCCATCCCTCTGTTTATCTATCTCTTTCTCTATGTCTCTATCTCCCTCTAACTCTCTCTCCCCCTCTCCCTTTCTCTCTCCCTATCCCTCTATCTCTCTCTATCTCTCACTCTCTTACCCCTATATTTTCTATATATATCTCCATATATTTATCAAATGTCTACTACTGTAAATTTGTATTTCTCACTTTATATGCCTCTACCTATCTCCCTATCCTTTCCATCTTCCTCTCCATCTCTTTATCTCTTTCTCTCTAGATCTCGCTATTTCCCTCTCTTCATTTCTATCTCTTTCTCTCTTCCTCCCTCCTCCCCTCTCTCTTTCACTCTTCCTCTTTCTCTATCTATCTCCTTCATATTGCTTCCTCTCATTATTTCCCTCTCTCTTTCCATGTCTATCTCTTTCTCTTGCTCTATTTATCTTTCTCTCTCTCTCTCTCTATATATATATATCTATACCCCTCCCCCTCTCTCTATTTTTCCTTCTCTCTCTAGTACTATATCTCTCTTTCTCTCACTTCATCTCTCTATCTTTCTAGCCCCCTCTCTCTTAACTCTATCTCTCTCCCTCTCCCTCTCTCTCTTCTTCTCTCCCCTCTCTCTCATTTCAATTGTCTTGTTTGATGTATTATAGATGACTATTTTTGTAAAGTTGTGAATCAAGTTCTAAATTATCCCTTTCTCTCTCTCATTTTTATTTTCTTATTGATGTAATATAGATGAATATTTTTTCCTAGTTGTGAATTATTTTTTGGATAAGCCCTATCTCTATCATTTTGATTTTATTGTTTGATTTATTACAAATGAATATTTTTCCTAGTTGTGACTCAAGTTCCAAATGAACCCTCTCTCTCCATTTGTATTTCTTAATGTATTGTAGACAAATATTTTCACCTAGTTGTGAATCAAGTTACACATAGGCCCTCTTTCACCATTGTCTTCAAATATTGTCATAGCATAGGCCTGCTAACAAAGAGAAGGAAAAAAATATTCCTCCTGTTAAATCTCAAAGATCTTATACTTTTGAAATTACCAAAGAAAAAATTCTCTCACACTCTTTCCATATGCTAAAGCTCAAATATCATTGTCGAAGAAGAAAAATAAATCTCTCTCTCATTCTCGTTGTGTTAATCCACAAATACTATTATAAAAGAAGATATATATGTCCTGTTCTCATTTTAAATCACAAATATCATTTCCAAAGTAGAAGAAAAATCTCTCTCTCTCCCCCTCTCTTTATAGATGAAGATTTAATATTTTTTCTCTTCATCTCTTTTATTTTATGTATTGCACATGAATACCTAATATTTTTCCTAGTTGGGCTCTCTCTCCCTCCCTCCCTCCCTCCCTCTCTCTCTATTCTATTTTTTTACTATGTAAATCTTATTTATTTGGTAGAGACTGAGGAACAAGGATTAAACTTATGTAGGGAAGTTAAAGGTGATCTTAGCATATAATGGCCAATCCTCAACTTGACATTAAATAATTGGTCATAGTTTAAAATTGCATGCCAAGGTGAAGGTAATGGTTTAAGGAAATTTACTCCCATGCCAACTTTTTTCCATTCCATTATATTTACCTTGATGGATAACCTCTAGTGTATTGACCCCTAGCACATGAAATACAAGACTTACATGTCATTGATTATTTGGTGATATGTATTTGAATAACCAATTGGGTATGATATGAGTGGAATTGTCAGGAAATATGGACGGGAATCTTAGAAAGAGAATCTGAGATTAGTATTTCCTTCGGTAGAAGACATGTACTACTATGCCATAAAGTGGAATCAGTCATAGTTTATTTCCCACATTAATCCTTTTGAGAGAAACTGATTCTTAACTAGTTTCAACAACACCATTAACAAATTCAACAAATAGAACTAAAAACCATGAAAGATGAAACATAAGACATGAACACATAGATATATGTGGGGAAAACCCTTTCGGGTAAAAAACCCCACACTCCAAAAGCCAAGTTCACCATTGTATTATTCAACAACAAAATACAGTTACAAATACAATATCAAGCTCACAACCTTTACAAAATTTACATCTTGTTCCATTTTGGAGAATATCCAACAACATAACCCATAATGACCACCTCCCTCAGTGAGAGACATCTCATTCAGCTACACAGCCTCACGACTTGACCATTGGCCTCTTGGCCTCTTTGTCATACAACTGCTCAACCTTCACCTCTAGCGAGATTCATATCTCTCTCAGATACCCACCTCTCGGCCCCTCTCTGGTTACCACTACTCTTTGACTATTCAAGTACTGCACCCCATTAGGGTTACACCTCGAGCCACACACCATCATCCAAAATTTTTGGCCACTGGATAAGTAGTCGAACAAATATCCATTGTCAAACTTAGAGTTATCCACCTAACACCATGCCACCTAGTCGAAGGGACATTTATTATCATCTCACCAAATTTCACCAAGCACATGGTCCCACATGCCTTCTGTCCACATCATCACCACTTTTCAATCTCTCATCACAATCCACCATCCTATTGGGTCCCACATCCTTCAGCTTCCAAGTCACTATATCGCTGAAAAATTGAACTTCAAAACCTCATGTCAAAGGTTGTGAAGTTCCTAGAACCTGCAACTTGCCGACAACAAAGGGATTGCTATGTCACTCAAAACCTGAACTTCTAAACCTCATGTTAGAGGTTGTGAAGTTCGTAAAACCTGTGACACGCCAAAAACAAAGGGATCACCTTGACTTCACAGTCACCAAGTCAGAAAGTTAAGAAACTTCAAAACCCCGTGACTTCAAATAGAAAAAATTGAAAACCAATGACTTAACATAGGCTGATGAAGGAGGAAAACACAATTTCTCTAGGAAGTCGATCAAGCCAGTAAATTTGAGTCACAACTGATCAACCGACGCGACTAAAAATAGCACAAACAACAAGTAATAATCCATCCAATCATAAATACCTCCAAGGTATCCAAATCAATAAACTCATGCCACTTACATAGCCAACCCATCAATAGAAAATACAAGCTCCAAGTGCCAACTAGTCGAAGAAGACCATACACATCTAGGAACTCCCATTGCATGGGTAATACCAAATTTGAAAAATCAAGGCATAACGAGTCTACCAACAAAATCACAAAGAGTGTGTAAACATGTAGTTTCAAGGAACCATCCATAATGATATGCACAACCTGTACAACCCTCACCACAAGTCTCCATAACGAAGACCACAGAAAGAAAAGTCTGCACATCATATACTTGTAGAAAATCCTTCTACATACACCTTTAAATGCCAACTGTGTCAAGTATGATCTCCTTCACAACACCCCAAAAGAAAATACTTAACAACATCCAACCGCTCAATCACCAAGATCAAACACAACATATATTTCATGTAATTATATGGATGTAAGCTTCTCCAAGAAGATCAAACTATTTCATTTCCCATTTCAGAAAATATGCCCAAAAAATATCCTATACTCAACATCAATGAATGTAATCATAATGCACAAGGAGATGAACATGCTATCCATCTCTCATAATGAATCCTTCAAAAACATCTAATAGAAGTTCACGATCCATATCCATGAAAGAAAGCATAAAACACCTGAGAGAAACAAAGGGAAATACCTCTCAAGCAATAAACTGCTGAGTAGACCAAGAGTGGGGAATGAGAATGCTCCTCCAGAGTAACTAAGTCCTCATGAATTTTCCAAGAGCAATCTCCTCATTGGTCTCTATTGAACTCACATCCAACCAAGGTGTAGGCTCCTCAAAATTTTTGTTGAAATCTCATCAAGAGTAACAATCAACACTTCTCTCATTTTAGGAGAATTATAGCCTCACCTTATTCTTCATGTATCCATGAGCACCTACAACTGGTCATCTCATGCTAAACTCCAAATGCATCACTGCACTATCATGAAGTTCTCAAGCATATGACCAATGCATGCAATACAAAAAGAATTACCAGACCATTGTTAAAGCTCCAATTATTTGAACTAGGAACTTATCATGAAATCATGATCTACACATCCCCCTTAGGAGATCCCATGCTCCAGGTGAACATACCATAGTATCAAGAGTAATGCATCATTCCAGAACTCTAATGCGCAATCAAGAGTATACCATGACATGAAACACAACAAAATCCAAACCAAAATCACTTGTCAAGCACTGCCAACACCTCAACCAAAGACTCCAAGATTCCTCCATGGCTACGAGATGTTGCACATCTTCAAATAGTGTCCATGAAAAATGTGAAAGAGCTCTTCTTCAACAATAGGATCTAAGAGCTCCTCCTAGTAACATTCACAACACAAAAGAAGATCATTCACCACTAAGTGATAAATCCATAATCATTGCTAAAGCTCCTACTAAATGTGACAATCGAACTCTCAAGCATCATGACCAAACATTTGCTATATGAAAAATCCTTTAGGTCCACACAACAACATGTCTTTTTGACAACAATAACATGTATTTCTGACAACAATACCAAGCAACACCAAGATCTTCAAACCCAACAGAAAAAACCATCACTATCAAAAGCTTACACAAAGTAGTGTATCCAAGTTATCCATGACATCGTGATACAAATGCTATAGGTCCCCATAATCGACTATCTAGGTACTCAACACCATTCATCCTCTCATCTCAGAGCAACCACACCAATGCACAAGTGACCTCAAACAAGGTAAGCTAACAAGTCTACACCAACACTGAATCAACCTCGTGGATATAGACAATCCACTTCCAAGTTGTCCCACAACAAACATGTAGGTAAAGACAACCCACAACATTTCACAACCTATGGATCCATTCAACAAAAACATGCAAACCCATTATCTCACTAAAAACTACAAAAATGAGATCTCAAAGAGAATAGAAACATAAACAACTTGACTCAAACAACAGATCAAGCTCATATTCGATTCACCAATCATGTCCACAACTTGAGCACCATAGAATAGGAACCCAACAAGAAACACCACAAGAATGCTGAGTGACAAATAACGTACCAACACTCCCATGTAGAGAAGACATCACATCTCCTCAAACCATGTTGAACTGTAACTATCTCATCTAGTCACACCCCAAAAGCTAGGGTCTAGAAAATAGCTTAACAACAACTCCACCTAACCACAAGTCTTGCTTGACCGTGTAAAACTTGCAAAACCACAAAGCCATGCAAGTACAAACCATCCTTAAATGGAAACAACAGTTTAGGAAATCCAGGCCCATTTCAATCCAACTCCAAAACCACCAACATGCTCATGCATTCGAGAGAGACATGCTATTTTAGAAGCTTCCAAATCATCCAATGATCAACTCCATAGCCTACTTGCAATCAGGGTACCATAAGAATATGCCTTCCAATACTAGGAAAAACACCCAACATAAGCACATTACTCCATGACTAAAAAACAACCCAAGCTTCTCCATATCATTAGGGAGCCTCTCACATAGAAACCCAATATGAAATATTTTGCTACAACACAACCACAAAGAAAAATATTCCACCCCATACATTAGGGTTATATCGCTATCAACTAGGAACCTTAGATCACAACATTCCAATATGACCAATTCTAGTTTCTCCATCTTCACCATCTTCCATGTTGTGCGTTGTCTTAGAAACTTAAATAGAAAAGAAAGAAATTCCACTCACCAAAGAATCAATACATTAGCCAATTCCTCTAGATTTCCTTAAGCCTGATAGACTAAGAATTCTTCACATAAGGAATACCTAGAACCAACAACACACTAGGAAGAAACACATCCCAAAAGAAGGCACTGATACCACTTATTGAGAAATATGGATGGGGATCTCAAAAAGGGCATCCGAGATTAGTAGTGCCTTCAGTAGAAGACATGTACTACTATGCAATCAAGCAGAATCAAGCATAGTTCATTTCCCACATTAATCCTTTTGAGAGGAACTCATGCTTAACCAGTTTCAACAACACCATTAATAGATTCAATAAACTGAGCTGAAAATTATGAAAGATGAAACAAAAGACATGAACACACAAATATATATGGGGAAAACCCTTTCGGGTTGAAAACCCCACACTCCAAAAGCCCAGATTGCCATTGTATTATTCAAAAAAAAAGTATAATTACAAATACAATATCAAGCTCATGACCTTTACAAATTTTACATCTTGTTCCATTTTTGAGAATATTCGGTAGCATAACCCATTGCAACCACCTCCCTCAGTGAGAGACATCTCATTTGGATACACAACCTCATGACTCAACCACTAGTCTCTCGACCTCTTTGTCATACAGTCGCTCAACCTTCACCTCCTGCAAGATTCATCTCTCTCTCAGTTACCTAGCCTCTTGACCCTCTTTGGTTACCACCACTCTTTGAATGTTCAACTACAACACCCCTTTATGGTTACACCTCGAGCCACATGCCATCAACCAACATTTCTATCCATTGGATAAGTAGTTGAAGAAATCTCCATCATTGAACTTAGAGTTATCCACCTAACACCATGCTGCCTAGTCGAAGAGAAATTTATTACTGTCTCACCAAAGTTCACCAAGCACATGGGCCCACATGCCTTTTGTTCTCCATGTCATCGCCACCTATTGGCCTCTTGTTACAATCTACCATCCTATCGAGTCCCACATCTGTCGACTTCTGAGTCGCTATGTCGTTGAAAAACCAAAATTCAAAATCTCATGTCAGAGGTTGTGAAGTTCCCAAAACCTGTGACTTGTCGATAACAAAGGGATCGCTCTGTTGCTCAAAACTTGAACTTTCAAACCTCATGTTAGAGGTTGTGAAGTTTGCAAAACCTGTGATATGCCGAAAACAAAGGGATCCCCCTGACTTCACAGTCGCTAAGTCGGGAGATTAAGAAACTTCAAAACCCCATGACTTCAGTTAGAAAAACTTGAAAACCAACGACTTAACACAGATCGATGGAGGAAAAAAAAACTGCTCCAGGAAGTCAATCAAGCCAACAAATTTGAGTCACATTTCTCAACAAGAATAACATATACATTAGAGTGATTATATGGTTCCATGTAGGAATTTAAGAGCTTACCCATAGATAAATTTCTCTTGAGCACTTGTAGCTATAAAATCTAACCAAAATTTCAATTTTGTTCTTTTTATGATGATCTTTTTCTTAGCCTAGTGAAAACCCTCAATATAATTTCCAAGCACAACTATGGGATCATAACTAGCAATCATTGATTTCTTTCTCACATATATTGACATAATCAATGTCTCCAACAAACCCCCAATTATTTCAAATAGAGGATGATCTTTAATGTCAAGATAATTGAACAAAAACTTTAAATGTGTCTTGAACTCACATCATTACATTATCATTGATCATTAGAGGTTTCAAAATTTAGAATATCAAAATCTATGGTTACATTATATTATATACATATACATATACATATACATATACATATATTAGAATTGAAAATGATAAACAACAAGAATAAAATGCACACTTGAGTAAAATGACCATAAGCCCTTGGAATTAAAAAAGACATAAAATAAAAAGCCATTTCATTTCTCTTTCTATTTATCCCATCAAATAAAAGAGGAACATTTATGAAATAGAGAAAACTTTTAAGACTATCAGATGAGTACGAATGTTTCAATCATCTTACATTGCTATTATCACTCCTCAACTATCAATCTTGAAACACAATTTACTCCTAACTAAAAGAAAATCCTTTGACATGATAAAAAAAAATAATTCCAAAGATGATAGATAAACACATATAAGAGTGAGGATGTGGAGACAAATACTTAGTATTCATATTCACACTTAGATGCCAATGAAGATGGTGACTTTCAACACCCATCTCTTAGATTTAAGATCACATGTAGTTTTTCCCTTTGTATTGTTAGTCCCGGCCTATCTATAGCCAGAGACTAATGTTTTCGGTGCACAAGTTTTGCAATTAATTGTTTCTCAGGAGTCGGTTAAAAAGCTTTAACCTATGGTGCGAATGAATTTCACTATTAAAATGGTATTTTAGTTATTTTCACTAAATTTCCAGATTGGTTGATCCCTTTTTTGTTGGGGTTTTAGGGGTTTTCTATTTACAAATTTAAATAAAAAAGAAATCTTGTCACCAATCATAAGCTATCAGGAGGAAAAATTAAAATCAAGTCTAATGTTTCAGTTGGTCCAGCGAAGGCGAGGAACAGGGTATCCACGTGGGTTTGATCATGCCTTCTTTAGCAGCATGTTTGACACCTTATAATACAACTTTCTGGGCACGTGTACAGGCTAATTTGTTGGGGGGTTTTCAGGGTGATTCGGGTGCGTTGTCTGTGTTCCCACATTTCACATTCATGCATACCATGACATCCCTTTAACTGGTTCTCAAATGGGCATGAAAAGCTTACTTGGCAGATAGAGGTGAAACTGTGGGGTTTTTACCATTGAGAGGTATGAAATGACTCCTGCAATTAGCTGTGATTCAATGTATTTTGTTTCACTTGCATTTTCGGCAACTTTCTGCTCAATAAAATCTTTGATTTAGTGTATCTTGTTAAATGGAATTTGTACTTGAAAATTTCTTGTTTCACTTGCATTTTCTGTAACTTCCTGTTCAATAAAATATATGGCACATTCATCTTTAATATCATCCCATGGATTTTATCAGCATTCCCTGCAAAATTTAAAGATTAAATATTTTGTACTAGATCATGGGCTTGATTCAGGTGAGAGCATACTTCTTTGAGGCATTTTGTTGAACTCATGCCTTTCTGGTTTCACTGATTTGGAGGAATTTGCAGATCACGTGCCTCTGTTTATGGATCCACATTTTTCATGCATGTCTAACAAGGCAGCTGCAACTGTAGCATATGACAAAATCCCTTTTCCTACATGCTTTGATGGATGGCCATATCTTGTTCCAAAACTCCTATTTTACCATACACATCTACCAGAGCAATTGTCTTTATAATAGCCACTTGGTTGTCAATAAGTTGAGTTGGCTGAGGGGGATTAAGCTATAAAAATCCCTTATGTTGTTTCTTGAATGGTTGATAACTACAATCAGTAAATGGGTGCTAAACTTTGTATTTAGCATAGACATTTTTCTCTCTTGACTTATTTCCATCATACTCACATTAGAGGTATAGATGGATAGCTTGACCTATGAAACCACTTCCAGGAACACTGGTTAGAAGAGATGTTATAGGGATGAATTTTAATAGTATTTCTTCTGGATTGGTGGGCACTGTAAGAAGCCATTCACAATGTGACTACAAAGATACCAGTCCTCCTGTCTTAGAGCATATTGCTATCAATCCTTGCACCAAAAAGAGTCAAGTTAGTTGAAACTTGAAACAAAACAATTCAATAACATTATCACATTGTAATCAGAGTTGCTTGCCTTTCTTGCAGGAATCTTAAGTTCTTAAGCCTTTGTCCATAAAAAAAAAAATTCAAATCATATGCCATTATATTGCTGGAATATGTAGTTATCCCCATCTTTTTGCAAATGGAGTATAAGCTGTAATTAGTAATTACCCTATTTATTGGGCAAAAGGAGCTAAGGTTATGTAATTTACATTATATTATATGATTTAGACTCACATCCTTGCTTGATGCAGTTGAAAAGTTGTCCATGTGCAAAGGATTTGGTTGAAAGATATCTCTAAAAGCCCGAGGAACCTGAAGTAAATTAAGCATAAGTCATTGGCCCATAAAGATCTCGGCTATAGTAGATGCACAAGGCTAACATAATTTGAAATCTAGCATGCTTGAATAAAATTCTTACACTTTTTTACTTTCTCTATTTTTTGCATGCAGAGGTGCGAGACTACATGTCCCAGTAAACAACTGATTTGTATTTTCTAAATGCCTTTTGAGTTCAATTGGTCATATAGAAGCATAAATCTGCAAAAAATCCTGATTAATCGCGATTTTTAAAAAATCTGTAGGTTGGACGATTTTTTCCCCGATTGTTTGAAAAAATTGTTGACTTTTTGGTCAATGATTTCTTTCCGTTCAGAAAACGCAAAATCACGAAAAAAAAGTGTTTAAAATGCGCAAAAACGTGAGATAAAATCAAAATGGATTTTCACACAAAAAAACGTGAGACCATGGCTTGTTGCTTATTATTAATAGCTGATAGATTTTTCAAAGCATCCATAAGCATTTGAAAACACTTGCTTTGGGCTTTAGCCATGCATGACAAGGAGCAATGAAGCTGTTTGATAAAATGCTTCTGCATTAGACATGCTGCTGAAAAATGCGATAGCATAAACAAAGTGTTGCTTCAAAAAAATGTGGTCTCATGGTGATGGAATGCCATAGCGAATGCCATGACAAGCAAATTGCTATGGATTGTCATGGCATTCCATCACCATGAGACCACATTTCTTTGAGGCATTTTTTGAAACAGTTCACTGCCTTGTCTATGCTATTGCTTACTATTATGCTTTGATAGATTTTTTCCAAGCATCCATAGCTTGTTTGAAAGCACCTATTTTGGGCTTTTAGCCATAGCAGCAAGGCAGTGAACTGTTTGATAAAATGCTTTGGTAGACATGTATGAAAAATGTGGTAGCATAGACAACTATCACCATCGATATTGTCTTGGGTTATTTGTGTGTGTGCAATGTAATCAGCGATATGAATATAACCAACAAAAATCTATTTTCTATAATTCATGGATTGAACTCTGTATTTTATTTGCTCTCAATGTCTGTAAGCTATGGAAATGCCATTAATCTTTTTAAAAAAGTAGTTTCTAACTATTTTTCTTCAACATACTCCATTTCAAACGTAATACCAAATCATTTGAGGCATCCTGTCAAACAGTTCATGTGTTTTTTTCTGTGACTCCACTTTATGGCACGGCAGGAAGGATACTGGCAAAGGTTAAGGAATTCGGCTTTACACTTGTCCTTTGTATTAGCTTGAAAGTTTCTAAAGCCTTTTCAACAAACCATTTTATGCATATCCTGTTCCAAATCTTGCATTTTGGCACGGACCGGGAAGATGTTGGCAGCCAGTCGTGGCATTTGGGTTTCCACCTAATTGTATTTGCTTGAACATTTGAAACAAATCCATTAGGTGCATATTCAGAAATCATTCGATTCCATGGAATGAAATATCTTTGGAGTGCTCTGTCAAATAATTCTGGTGCTTTGTCTATGATTCCATACTTTGCATGCTGCACGTCAGCCAATACACTTACAAATGTAACATTTCCAACTATAATATCTAATAAAAATATCCAATCATTATGCTTTGATTGTTGTCCATATTTCGTTTCAGCTCCCATTTAGGTGCAGGCACAGGGATGCTGGAAAAGGTTGGAAAATTGATATTACAATAGCCGATTGCATTTGCTTATGAGTTTTGAAAGTCTTTTTCAGCAAGTCCATTTTATACATATCCTATGTATGTCCATATTCTATTTCAACATTCTCATTTAGCATAGGCAAGTAGACGCTGGCAGCTTTACGCTTGCCAATTGCATTTGCTTAAAGGTTTCTAAAGCCCTTTCAACCAATCCATTTCATTCAAATCCTACAGTTCATGCATTCTACAAAACCTCACTTCTCGAAGGCTATTCTGCAATCATGACATGCCAAGAAACCACAATTCTTTGAGGCATTTCAACATGGATGTAAATTAGGATGTTTGTAGCCATACATTTGACAGAAACCCCTTCGTATTTCATGTGCAAAGAAGATTCAAATCAAGTCTTTCTCCATGCATAATCCTCCAATTCTCCATTTCATGCCATTTCTAAAAATGGTTAACCCTCTGTTCCCTTTCTTTTTAAATGTTCACAAGTTAGGAATTTTTAAACTCTGAGCAAGGTTAAAATTCACCCAAATGCATCAAATACAGGTTCAAATTTATTGAAATGCAAGTAAAATGGGTTAGAAATGTGAAAAAATTGAGCAACGCAGTTAGAATTTTGAAAAACTTGAGCAATGAGGTTAGGATTTACCCAAATGCAAGCATACTGTGGTTTTGCATCTGAATTGCTTTATCAGGTTGCAGGAAATCATCCCTTCAAATGCAGGGAAGTAGAAGACAATGACCCTGCTGCAAAATGGCTTGCACTTATTCGCCAAACATTGAACACAAACAAAAGTCAAAGTAGTAGTTTCACACCTTGTAGCAGGGATGGGCCAACATCTTAGTCAGAACAACTTTACAGTTTATCCACTAAGGTACTAGTTGTTATATGGATGAATTTGTGGTGTAAGATTATTTATGTGGGTGCTTTTAGCTTATACATATTGAAGTTTCTTTTCATGTGCATATCTCCATTATTTTCAATGAATTTCATGTTTTATGGTTCAGAATCATTCAAGCCCTATAAAATGCTTTGTTTGGTTGCCAAGCTTTTGGCCAACATTAACATAATACCTACATTAACTCTCTTGTCAAGGTTGATTGGTTTACCTTGGCTCTAATAACAAATGTGAATTTGTGAGACAATAAGACCAATTCTTAAAGATATCATGCACTTAACCATCCATCCACGCCCTCCTGAAGTCTTAGCACTATAACAACCTTCTTTACTTGAGATCACCATAGAGTAGAAGAAACCCCTTAGCAACAAATGCTCACAGTTTGTTGTGTGTTTTACTTCAACATCAGAGTTTGTTCCAGATTTAGGCTAACGAATGGTGAAGACAATGGTGAAGATAATAGCAAAAACCAAAAAGCAAACTAAAAAATACTCATAACATTTCCCTTTACACCCGCATCCTTAGCAAGGGGACTCCACGCATGCTTTGTTTGGGTGTGTAAAGGCTTATTTTTAAGCATAATTTGGTTTAAGGTTAAATGTTAATTTTACTTTATAAAAATAGAATAAATATTTATCATTTTTGGTATAGTGAACTGTAAAAAATTTATAAATTGTTTGATCATTGAATTGATGATGTTGAATGATGTGGCACCACTTATTCATTTATGTGAGGTCTTTGATGTTGATGATGACATCCAGGAGCATCTATCCCCTGCATGACAAGGCCTTGACTTCAATGATGTTGAATGACATGTGACAGCACTTATTCATTTATGTGAGGTCCCCAATGTTGATGATGACATCCACCAGCATCTGTCCTTCTATGGCAAGCCCTTGATTTCAATGATGCGAATGATGTGGCAGCACTTATTCATTTATGTGAGGTCCTCAATGTTGATGATGACATCCAGTAGCATTTATCCTTTTATGGCAAGTCCTTGATTTCAATGATGTTGAATGATGTGGCAGCACTTATTCATTTATGTGAGGTCCTCAATGTTGATGATGATATCCAGTAGCATCTATCCTTCTATGGCAAGCCCTCGATTTCAATGATGTTGAATGATGTGACAGCATTTATTCATTTATGTGAGGTTCTCAATGTTCATGTGATGAATTTTCCATGGTGGTGAATTTTTCTTGCGGTGAATTTGTCATGACAGTGAATTTTCTTACAATAAATTGATGACAGTGAATTTTCCGATGATGAATTACTTGCAGTGAATTTGCCTAAAGCCATAGCCTTTGACGTGGCATAAGATTACATATATTTGGGCTTATCTGATGAATTTTCCTTCTATGGCAAGCCCTTGACATGACAGAAGATTACATATGTTTGGGCCTATCTCACTACTTTGAGAGATTGGTTATGTCTATGTAATACTAGGGTAAATGTGGATCAGCTGAAGATTAACAAGGGGTTGGAGAAACCTTTTAGCATTCAAGCTCAGCTTAGTGTTATTGTAATTAATCAGGAAAACATGTCTGAAGAAATCAGCAAGATTATTGTACAAAGGTTCTGTTTTTTTTTTGTCACAGTTTGTTATTGGATTATGACACTCTCTCTCTGGTGCGGACTGCTTTACATAGTTGTTTGAGTCCTCTTTTGTTTTGAGGCGTTATAGCTCAAGTTTCAATTGATGTAATCTCTATTATTTTTTAGTTTTTTCTTTTTCAGACAAGAACTGGTAACTTAGATTTTTAAAGGATTGTTTTTAAATTTTTTTTTTCAATTTTGGAGGAGGATAAAGGGGTTCATGTTTACTGTCTATTGAAAATATTAAAAAAGAAAATCATTTTTAAATTGAAGGTGTTATTGAATGGTCAAAATCAGAAATATTTATATTCTAATGAAAAAATATTTTTAATGTTTTGTTTTTTGGTTTTGGATGTCTATCACTAATATATGTAATTCATATATATAATCACAATGTATTGCATATAATATGGAAAATTTGACCAATAAATTAAAAATAATAAGCATAACATGTATTTTAACAACATGAAAAGGCATAAATGTCATGACTATACTCTACAAGAGATGAACCCAAGCTTCATACTTGTAGTTAGCAACATGACCATAACATCATATTTATATATTAATAGAATTCTTGCTACAATTAGAAACATGATAGATTTGGCAATGGCATAGTCTTAGTAGAGAGCATTGGATATAGTCTTAGTAGAGAGCATCAGATATTAGTGATAAGAGTCTTTAGGTACTTGTGAGGCACTTCATAGTATTCTATTTGTTACAAGAGAGAGAACTCATAAAACTTGGAGATCTAAAGGTTTATTGACACAAATTGGGTAAGAGATGTGGATAGTAGAAGATGTACCAATGGTTATGATTTTGACTTGCTTGGGGTGCAATTAGTTGGATGAGCAAGTGATAGGCTATGGACATTTTATCCACTACAAAGGCAAAGTACATGATAGCTATCCATGTTTGTAAGAAGGAAATTTGGCTTCATAGATTATGTTTAAATATTGTAATAAATCAATGAGCACTTTGAATTGACTGTGACAATCAAAGTGTGATTAACTTGGTTAAGAACTTGATTTTTTATGGGTGAATGAAGCTTCTAGATGTTAAGTTTCACTTTGTTCATAAAATGGTGGAGGATGGAAGGGTGATAATTAAATAATTTGACACTTTGGTGAATGTTGTAGATGCATTGATGAAGCTTGTAAGCAATGAGAGGTTTAGATAGTGTAGTGAATAAATGGGTCTCATGGCTCTTAGCAATTAGATGTTGGTGTTCCTCATTTTCTCTTGCAAGGTGTTTGACAAGTGGGAGATTATTGGGAAAAAGGTGTTTCCCTTAAATGCTCTTTCTTGAATATACATTGGTTCAAAGTTTGGAGATGAATATGTTTTTTATGATTATATAATTTTATAGAAGGTTATGATGTCAAGATTCTCCATACTTGTATTGTTTTTCTCATGTGAAGGCTTGAGTGTATTGATGTATTATAACCAAATTTGGTACCACAAATACATTGGTTCAAGTTTTGGATGTTGGGTTTTTCCCAAAAAGAGTTTATTAGGTTAATTAATGTGTCATTATGGCAAATGCTTTTGCATTTGCATTTTTTTTTTCATTTTCTAAAATTGTTAGATCTTGCATGCATGTCTCTCTAATTCAACTAATTCAGTTAATATATAGGAAGTTTTCCATACTCAATTTCATTTAAACTTCTATGCCTATTTTGAGGTAATGTCTTAATACATATACCTAGCGATAAATGACAAACTATTGTATAAAGTTGGGATCATTCCTTTAGCTTCTCTATTCATTTTCACATACATGGCTCTTTACATTTATCCTACCTATCCATTTATACACAACCTTATGCATTCATCTTATTTGTCTAATTATTGCACTTATCCATGCAACTACCTCCATTTAGCTATTTTTCATCTCAATCTAACTAGTGTTTCATTCTAAGACAAGTCCATAGTTGTAAGTACAATTTTGTAGTTGTGAACTAGTCCCTATTCAATTTAAAATTTAAATTTTAAATTTGTTTAACCCACCCTCCTTGAACCAACAAAACATACTTTTAGCACAATTTGATGTGCAAAAAATTTAAATGCACTTAGTACCAATCATCTCCCAAAAATATTAAAAGTGCATCAATCTAGAGGATTGGAGTAATCAAATAGTGACACACTTCAATTTAATGTAACAAAAAAGAGTAAATAATCTACATATTTAGGTGCTTGCCTACTATTTTCTATATTGTTCATTCTCAAAGGGTTGATCAAGATGCATAAGTTGACAATTCAATTGTACAACAACCTAACAAAAGCATTTATCATTACTACCGACCCAAATTTTCTAAAATGGTAAGTATAAGACTATGCATTAGGCACAGTTTCAAGATAGGGCCCTACAAATTGCCAAGTTGAATACAAAGCACAAGTACATATCTACAATCACAATTTTATCTCATGCCTATGAACTTATTCCCTATCAAGATAGAGATCTAACATATAATTCTAAATAATTTCATATGATAAAGAAACTCTATTTCAAAATCTAACAACAAAATAGATTTTAAAACTTTATTCATTTTTACATTATTCTTCAACTTACAAACTAAATATCATTCAATTTTCAATTTTCAAAATACTTCGTCTAGTTTATTATCCGAATTATATATACATATATTTTCATTAATTTACATACATTTATTTAATTAACTAAATACCATTCCTTTCCTAAGTTCTTATCAATTTAAAATAACCCAATCACAAATATTAAGTACATAAAATCTTTCACAAACACATAATTAAAAAAATTAACCCATAAATGTTTATATCCTAACAGAATCCACGCACTCAAACAATTCAAATATGTAAGAGAAATCCATCTCCAAATTTAATTTATATCCAATGAATTACCAGGCGGATTCTTCACTGGTTGAGAGGTTTTTTATGAGTTGCAGCATTCAAATTTAAATAGATACCACACAAGTCGCTGGATCTTGCTTGTAGCCCAAATTAGCAGAATGGGTTTTCAATATACTGAGAACATTCTCAGGCTATGGCCTGGCTATTTGGTACCAATCTCTCCAAAGCCATTCACAATCAACAGCCTGCGGATTTATCTGATTACCCGTTCAATCTGGACTTCATCGTAAGAGGATTTGGACATAAACCCTAAAATTAATTCCCAAGATTTACAAAATTTGATAGCATGCAAAGATTAAGCTTGAGGAACCTATTCTCCTAATGGGATTTCAATGGCTTTGAACCTCTGTGTCACCCACTTCCAATCCAGGATTAGTACTTCAGATGAAATCAGAAGATTGTGTAAGCAGAAACGATTGAAAGAGGCATTGCATATTTTGCAGAGTACCAACTACCATAATGTCGGTGTATCTGCATATGTTTCTCTCTTGCAGGGTTGTGCGAACATCAAAGCCCTGCCACAGGGCAAACTAGTCCATGCCCATATCATTCAATCTGGAATTCAATGCGAGGGAACATTTTTTTGGAACAATCTGCTCACCTTGTATGCCAAGTGCGGGAGTTTGGCGGATGGTCGGAGAGTTTTGAACCAAATGCTCAATCCTTGTATGATTTCATGGACTGCTATGATTACAGCTTATACCAGACATGAACATGCTGATGATGCCTTAGCTCTTTTAAAACAAATGAGAAGGACGTGTCTTAAACCCGATCAATTTACCTTTTCTAGCATTCTCCCAGCATGTACGAATTATAGTGTTTTGAAGGAGGTTCATGGAGAGATTGTTAACAGCGGGTTTCAGTCGGATGTGTTTGTTGGAAATGCCCTGGTAGACATGTATGCAAAATGTGGGAGTTTAGAGAATGCACGCTATCTGTTTGACAAAATGCTTCAACGAAATGTTGTGTCATGGAATGCAATGATTGCGGGTTATGTGCATAATGGACACTTTGAGAAAGCTCTGAGGCTCTTTGATGAAATGCCTGAGCGAGACGATGTTTCGTGGACGACGATGATTGCGGGATATGGGCAGAATGGAAATGTTGAACGGGCCTTGGAGGCTTTTAATCGGATGCCTGATAGAAGTTTGGTTTCGTGGAATGCCATGATTACGGTGTATGCACAGAATGGATTTCTGGATGAGGCCATGAAGTTGTTCGGAGTAATTCCAGTTCGAATTGTTGCAGCTTGGAATACTATGATTGCAGGATATGCACAGAACGGGCGTGCGGAAGATGCCCTAAATCTGTTTGACCAAATGCAACTGGAGAGTGTGAAACCAAATGTAATGACATTTTCCAGTGTTCTCCCAGCTTGTGCCAGCTTGACAGCTCTAGAGCGCGGTAAGGAAATACATGAACAGATAGCCAAGAGCAGGTTTCAGTCTAATGTCTTTGTAGCAAGTGCCCTTGTACACATGTACGCGAAATGTGGGAGCATAGAAAATGCGCGCAGTGTGTTTGACAAAATGCGCCAAAGAGATGTGGTCTCCTGGACCGCAATGATTGAAGCATATGCAATGCATGGCTCTGCAAGGGAAGCTCTTGAGCTCTTCAAGCAAATGCAATCCTCTGGTACAAAACCAAATCAGATTACCTTTGTTGGAGTCTTGTCTGCATGCTGTCATGCTGGTTTAGTGGATGAAGCTTGGCATTATTTTAATAGTATGAGTCAATGCTACCATATCATACCTACAATGGAGCACTACGGTTGCATGGTTGATCTTCTTGGTCGTGCTGGGCAGCTGGACAAGGCAGAAGATTTTATCAAAAAAATGCCAATAGAACCTGATGTTACCATATGGAGATGTTTGCTTGGTGCCTGTAAAGCTCATAATAATGTACAGCTTGGAGAGCGTGTGGCAGAACACCTTTTTGAGTTGGACCCTGAAAATGCCTCGCCATTTCTGCAGTTGGCAAACATCTATGCTGCAGTAGGTCGGTGGGATGGTATTCAGAAGGTGCGGAAAATGATGAATGATAGACAGATCAAAAAGATGCCTGGATGTAGTTGGATTGAGGTTGACAAAAGGATTTATTCTTTCGTTGTAGGAGACACTTCACAGTCACAAACAGAAAATATCTGGGAAACTTTGGACAGATTGACTAGGCCAAAAAAATGTATTCTTAACAGAAGATTTGTAACGGATACCATCCAGGAGCACAAGGCTTGAATCCTTTTCAAACTAGAGACAGAAAATGCCAGCTGCATGGGTATCTCACTCATAGCATACTCACTGGGGAATCCAAGGTTCATGATGTGTAAATATGGGGAAAATGGCTTAATTCCTTCCATCGGCATTTTCACCGTTGTCTCTATTCTCTGTAACCACCCCCTTTATCTATGCATACTGTGGTTCAGTTCTTCTCTTGCTTGAAAACAATTTGATCGTACGGTGACTGCCACAAGGTTTATATGTCCCTTTGTAGGAAAGGAATTATTCTAGATATGACAGTTATCTCCAGAAACTCAATGATGAGTTAGAATTTTGAATATATCAGTGATTTCAAGAGAAGCATGGGCTAAACATGTTAAAATTTCGAATTTTGCATCTCCTTCGGCTCTCTATCCAGATGATGGACTGAGATTTGAGTGGAGTGTCTGCAAATTTTTGGCAGCTCTTAGCAAGTTACCCATCCAAAAACTTGCCAAAACTCACAATAGTGGGAAAGACTTGCCCACAGCTGCATAATGACAATCATTTTTCACAATTTTTCTTTCAGCTTTCACTTCTTCAACACATTGACAAAATCATCAAAAACTCCTGAGGTTGAATGTCGATGTGGTCTTGAAGGCCTTAATTTGGGCTTGGTGGCATTGGCTTATTCCCTTGATCCCACCCTGTTTCACAAGAAATTACACACCAAGGCTACTGCCCCTGAATCCTACTAGGGTCTCTACAACTCGGTCCTACTAGGGGTTCTGCCCTCAAATCCCTGCAAGGGCTGGCCCCTCAATTGGTTTTAAAAAGAAAAAAGAAAATTTGTTTTGGGCCCATGTTTTTCACGAATGAATCTTGTAAAAATGGTAGTATGGATTTGTAATTTATAATCATATGACTTTATAACATGCATTAAACTCATTTTTTGGTCTATAAATGAAGGAAAAATACTTTAAAATGACTTTGCATACATTTTGATTTTGTTATGGTTAATTTTTTCTAGTGTAAGTAGTTATAATTATGTCTAATCTTTTATTTTTATATATGTTTCATGCAAGTTCTATTTGAAGGTCTCTAAACTTAGACCAAGAGATATTGTGGGTTGACATACCAACATAATGATTAAGAAGTGCTAGCTAGATCTATATGTGCAATGAAGGTCAAATAGCTAATAGAATAGTACTACTACTTGTCTCCCATGTTTTCTAGGGCACTCTCCTTAGCACTAGGAACATTACTCTTCTTCACCGCATCCCCATAATACATGTGAAAATTTTCACATCATAGGCCATGGAGATCTTCCAAGCTAATGAGAAATTTCAACATCTTTTAAAGCACCCCAAGCTTCTTGCACTCTATCCTTAGCATTGTCCACTTGATAATTTCCCTCCTCTAAAAGTTGTGAGGGATTAGCCACTCTCTCTCCTTATGTTTCCAAATATCAACCCCATAGTTCAAAAACTTGGCAATCTTAAAATTTGACTTGGATTCAAGACTTGGAAAAAATATGGAAAAATTATTTAACTCCAAAGGACATAAATAAATATACCACACATGCATAAAAATGATATTATAGAGATCATAAGTATTATTTCCTTCATTTATAGATCAAAAAATGAGTTCAATTCACATCATAATAGCATATGATCATAAATTAATATATTTATTAATATTTAACAAATTACATCTATAGAAAACACAATCTAAAGTAATTTAAATATTTACTCTTTAAAACCAAAGCAAGGGTTTGGGAGCAAAGCTCCTAGTAGGGTTGAGGAGCAATGCTCCTCATGAATTATAGGGTTAAGGGGCAAAGCCCTTGCCACTAAATTGAAATTAACGTCTTCAATAATTAAGCCCACATGAAGCTTCATAGTGTTACTTCAAACTTGTTTGATCACTCAAATAAATTTGTAAATGCGTGAAGAAATTACACATGTTGGATTTGCTTAAAAATCTACCAAGAACTCACATTTTTCCATGTCTAATTTTTTTCCCATGGATTTCACATATGGTGAGTTAGGAGGGTAGATTCACCTAAAAATTCACTAGTTAGTGAGTGAGTATTTTGACTTGGTAAATTATTTGCTAGTTGTGTGCACACCCAATGACTTTTTAATCCATTCAACACACTAGCTTCATAAGCCACATAGTCAAGAGACTTAACTATATCCAAGTGTTTCTTGCTCCTAGTTTAGATTCAAGGCTTCTTCCCTTTCTAAATTAGTTGTATATCTTTGTTAGTTTATCTAGCTTTTTTGTTAGACTGTTTCTCTTATTTTCCAATAGCTTCCAATCAACAAGACACACTCTTCTTTTTCTGTACTTCTAATAAATTGAAATATCACAGAGCCAATTTTTTTTTTGTTTTTTCAATTAACAAATTACAAGCAACGCACCCGTTAAGGTTAGATGAGAAAACCAAAACGTGCAAGAAAACAACTCTAACCAGAATGGCGCCGATGATGGCGAGCATTGGTCAGAGGATCTAAATGAGACTGCTTAAACTGTAACTCTAACCAGAATGGCACTGCTGAAGGTGAGCATTGGTCAGAGGGTCTTCTATTCTAATTACAGAAAGGAACTCAACGTCAAGTATGTGCTACCCAATCCAATGCGGAGTGAGGGGCGACCATATGACGGAGTGAATACAAAACAAATGCTGAAAGATAAATGCTGAGAAATGAAACTACTTGACACCCAGAATGTGCTTGCTACCTAGAGTAGGCAGTAGCTACCATAGGGCGGAGTTCTCACTATTACAATAACTTGATTGAGATTTAGAATTACAACCAGATTTAAACAAGCAAGAATGACTGCCAGTACTACTGGTCAGTTTACAATTTTGACTTCACAAGCCTGCCAAGATGTTAGAACTAAGAAATATGAATCTTTACAATACCAATGGATATCTCTTGGCTGAATTCAAGAAGCCACATCAAAACATTACAAAGATTGGATCTGATCTTTCTGTTTTCCTATTTCTCTCAAATCTGCCTTTCTACCAGCAAAACCAGCATACTAAGAATTGATACAATTGCTCATACCTCTCTTATAATCCTCTCAAATTGCCTAAAATCAGATGCAAGTGACTAATATGACCAAGGCGCCCAAACTAGATGCTTAACCCAGACCCGAAATGCAACCATTAATTAAATGCACAAATCCCAATGCTATGAAAAGTACGGCCTAGCTGAAAGAACTCGACTTGACATTAAAAATTGGATTCTCCATATTAAATTCTGATTTTTGAGACAAAAGATCGCCTTCCCAAGACAGTGATATAAATGCAATACCCACAAACAATATTTTTGTATTTTTTGAGTTACAAACAAAAACGTAGATCTGCTGTATTAAATGATGACAAAGGCTGAAATACTAAAATGCTAAAACAGATTATCAATGCAAACTGAACACAAGATGTATGAACTAAAATGCACTCACACATAGACTGAATTCACCACTTGATGATGTCTTTCAAACACGAAGTGATGCCCAATGCTAGGAGGCCTTCATTCCTCGAAGCGATTCCAGAGCCAATCCAGCAGCATAACAGTATATTTTCCAAAGATGCCCAAAATGATCCACCAAGACTCCTCTTTATAACTTTTCAATTGACTTCGCAAAACCCTAAAGTCAGCTTTTAGGTCAAACCCAATCTCCTCAAAGTTTGGCGTACTTTCTCCTTCAAGACTTAATAAATGATATTTTAATTAAAACATCATACTTTGATAAATGCGCCCATCATAATCCCTGCTTTGACTTTGCAATAATTAAAATATTCTTTTAATGAGGGCGCCACCCTCAATGACCACTTTTTAAACACAACATTAAGTCATTAACTCTAGGCCAAGGTCAACGTTAAAATATAATAATTAAAACGTGACTTTAATTTGAATGACTTAACTTATTTCTCCGAAAGTGCCCTGAAGCCAATACTGATGAAGTCAACTGATCAATCTGAAACCGGAAGTCAACCAACCTGAGCTCATCTGGAAAGCTGCCAAAAATAGAATTTACTAAAAATAGTAAATTCCAAAAAGTACTCTGAATGCTGAGACGAACATACCACTGCGAAGCCCTCTGAAAACCCAGAAGGAATCCGCCATTAAAACTACCATCTCCGAGCAATGACCTCCTCAAAATTAGGAAACCCTAATTTTAACTTCCGACTAGCCGGGTTCCCAAAGAAAGACTGGCTTTGAAAATCAGCTTGAAAAGGGGACATTACACATAAATTCCTCTAGCTTGACACTATCATCAAGATTCAAAGGCGAGAGGTGGGTAAATAGTTTCCTTTTAGAAACAATGGTTCTTATGCCTCAACTTGTCCTCAAGCTTGTGCTTGGATTTCTTGCTTTGACAGTTGTGTTCTTTGAATCTTATGGCTTTCCTTTTTCAACTGAGTTGATTTTCATATCTTCCTTTTACACTTGTTTATGCTTCTAGGAGCATTTGTGATAAGCATGCAAATATTTATTCTCCTATGGTAGTTTGAACCTTAGATTGTTCTTGATATTCACCTCTCTTAACAATAAAGTAATTTTATTTTCTATAACTCTTGGCAAATAACCTTTCCCTAAATGCTAAGCATTCTTATCCAGTTAGAGATTTTTTGTCTCTCCCTACAATGGAGATATGTTAATTAATGATCTTTTTTTAATAAAAATAAAATAAAATGTAATAATAAGGAAAAATGAAGAGAGATATTTGGGGTGACGGAATTTTGAGGAGACAAAAAAATAAAGTTGTATGGGAATCATGGCAAAAGAAATGTATTCCAACTAGTACAACTCTACTATAGAGGACAAGGCACAAGGTATGGACATCCATCAAAATATAAAGGATGGAGGGATTCGGTTAGAAAGAAACCAAGAAGGGCAATAGAGAAAGGAGAAATTCTAGAGAGAGAGGGAAGAAGGAGGTGAATAGGGAAGCCTATGGTCCTTTTGGGTCTAATTTCTTGTGTATGAAGGGTGTGACAACAACATGAGGTGAGATAAAATCAAACAAAGGAAGCATAACAAATTTCAATGCCTATATCAAACATATATTTAGCATTGTTCCTAAAATTGAAGGGAGACTTCAATAACTACATCAAAAATATCTTCACCATATCAAGTGTTGAGTACACTCATACTCCATGTTACTTTCCTAAAATAGTGTTTAATAATAAATTATTCACTCTCATAGCTGAAAGTAATCAATATAGGTTAGTCATGGGAAACTTGGGTGATATTTTAACTATTATCCATTGCAAATGTGGAATCCTAGGCAAGGCACATGAATTGTTTGATAAAATACCTCATGGAATGTCATGGTAGTAGACTTATGTCAATGTGGTTTGTGAAAAAACCCTCAAAATGTTTAATTAAATTCCAAACAACATCCTACTTAACTATGCTCAAATATTGGGCCTGAGAATAGGGTAGAGATAACCATTCCCAACAAATCATGAGCAAAAAAGGGGTTTTGTCAAATGTTGCAAATAAAAAGAGCCACTTCCTATCATCGTAATCTTCACAAAATGTATGCATAGAATAAAGAAGAGTTTATGTACAAACTCTCTTTTGAATAAGTTCAAATTGTGATATATTATTTTATAGCTTATATAACATAAAATTCTAAATTATCCACTATTGTAGTTGGAATATTATTAATCTAGGTTGATTTATGCCTGTGTGAAATATTGGATATTCAATAAATTGAAAGATGCATTTTCTTGTTCTTAAATTGTGATACAATTTTGTTAGTAAATGCGAGAATGATGTGTTAAGCTTCTTGTAATATCTTGGCCACAATATATAATGATATTAAATGAAATAAAAACCATGCTTTATAAGCATCTGAACGTCAAATATAGAGGTAACTAATATCTAGTAATATGCTCAAGAACTTGAAGCTTAGACTATTTGGCATGCAAAAGAAGTTGGGATTATGAAAAATTCATAAACCAAGAACTTACTATAATCAAGGGTTAATTATTTGCATGTCCATGTGTTTGGACTTTCAAGTAGACAAAGGTGGAAGGTAACATATGATCTTACCTTGAATTTATTATAGTGGGATTTTAAGTGAAATAAGGTGGAAAATATTTTTAGCTATAATCACCTTATGATATGAACCAATAATAATATTTACTTAATATGAGCCTTGGCTTGCGGTTGCATAATGATGTAAGTGATGATGATTTCATTTAGTGGCACTAGAACCACACTTTACCAAACATGTATTTAATGTTACAACTTGGTGCTTTTGGTAATCCACTTTAGACTAGAGGTTAAAGGAATTATATGACTACAAGATGTCTATTTACCTCTTAAGGATAAGAACCTCAATATTGGATCTACCATGCAAATTTTAGGGAAGGGTGTTATAGTTGTATTGGAATGTGATATGATTGCATACTAAACTGAAGATAAATACCACTTAATTTGATGATGTTATTTGTATCCACCTAAAAATGGTCTAGAGAATATAATTAATTAAATATGATTTATTTGATTAATTAATCCTAAATTCATCTACTTAGTAAATAAATAGAAATATTTATTTATATTAAGTTCACTATTAATTCTTTTATTTTATCATATTATTTTCGTCTTAATTAAATAAACAAAATTAAATACTTTGTTTTATTTAATTATTATTATCATTATTATTTCTTCTATACTTTATCTATTAATTCTATCTTAAATTAAATAAACAACTTCAATAAGTTTGTGTTATTTAATTATCTTATCATATTTCCTCTTAATTAAATAAAGATATCCTAAAGATTTATTTAATTATCATATTCCTCTTTATTAAATAAGCAAATATCAAATATTTGTTTTATTTAATTAAATCTTCCTATTTTGCTAAAATTGAATAAATCAAATATATTCAAATAAAGGCATAAAGCAATATTCCTCTATTCACTCACCAATAAAATTAGAATTTTCAAGTCTAATTAATGCAACTGGCATTCACGAGAAAGCCTCAAGGACAAACCTATAGGCAATCCTCTCAATCTTCTTCCTCTGATCTTTCCTATCATCTTGCCTGGTGTTTTCATGGGGAGGGACAATCCCCGTGATCAACTCAAGCTTCTCAATCTCTCACCACTCAAATCCCAGCCATTGTTGTACTGCCTCTGTGCAAATGTACTGCCATAAATCTATATATACAACCTTCTGAAGCATGAAAATGATCCCGAGAATTATCATCCTTTATGCAAACTTACTTTGCAGGAATTAGCACTCAAGCATCTTAAGCATAGCATCATAGCATCACAGCATCGGTAGATTTACAATCACGGTAGCATCATCAGTTTTTACTGTAGCTTCCATTTATCAAATTTCATGTCAGAATAGTTTACAGTAGCTCCATATCATCTAGAAATCATTAGCAATCATTGAATCATGGCATTTAGCATCAATTCCATTCTCTAGATAGGCATTTTAAATAGTTACAGTGCTTACAAATCTGAGAGCCCTTTGTAACTTGATAAATCTTTGGAGATAGGAAACAATGAGAGGCTTTCAAGTTTTTTGTGCTTTAAATTAGTTAATTGTTGTTAAATCTTGATATAATGTTTCATTAAGAAGTGTTTTAGTTGTTTTACTTATTTACTTATTCCACACTTACATTTTGGCGCCCACCGTGGGGCAGAACCCCATGTTTTTAACAAATTGTTCTAAAAAGTTGTCGTACAGGAATTTGGTGTGACTCTTTTAGCGTGATCAGAAGATTCTATAACGCTTCTGCCAGAAACTATAGCGCTTATACCTATTTTAGCACTTCTGAAGAAAACTATAGCACTTTAAAGGAATGTTTTAGCGCTTATGTCAAAAGGCTTCCAGCACAGTCCCTCTGTTCACCTTCAACATTTGTTTTAGTGCTTTCACTGAATTCTATAGCACTTCTGCAGAATATTATAGCGCTTTTGTCACTTTCTATAGCGCATTTGAGCATTTCTATAGCGCTTATGACCTCTGTCATAACACTTCTATGTAATTCATTTTTTGGATCTAACGCGGTTGCGGCCAGTAAACTTCATTTCTTCAGTTGGATTAAAATGAATCAATCTAGGATAGATACTTCCTCAGTTGGTTTAAAAAGGAATCAATCCTAGGATAGTCACATTTTCAATTGGACTAAAATTTATCAATCCAGGGTAGTCACCAAAATTTTCAAATTTGGATTTAAAAATGAACACCATTTCTTTCTGTGAAGCAATATCTTCACTGTAAAGCAACATCTTCACATAGATAGAAAATTTTTGTTTGGGCTCTAAAATTTGAACAAGTGATTTATGTGTTTGTGTGGTGATAGGCATATGCTCTCCCCTTAACTAGGTGATCAAAAATCCAGACTCATCCTTTATTTCATGCATTTTCAAGCTTTGTAAAAACCTTTAGAAGGCATGTCATAGTGGGAAAAAGTACTCACCCTACGGGAACAACCTAAGTGGGTTCAAACCAAAACTAGGTTTTTTCACCCCACTATAAAATTTAAAGCAAATCTAGGGAAACCCACTTTTTCCGAAAGTGTGCAAGATAACCATCCCTAAAATCTTTGTTCTAAAGGTTGAGAGGTCTCCTGAGGGAGTTTATTATTTCCACTTTGAATGGAAACCCTTTCTAAGAACCATATTGTAGTATCCAGTTGAGTCAGTAACCAAACATTGTAATACTCGCAGTGCAAGGGGAGGGAAGAATTTGCCCTCAAGACACTCACCATATAATTGCCAAGGACTATTTGCTCAGGGGATCTTGAGAAATCTAACCTTGAGTATGCACCTGGAAAAGACAAAAACACGGGCACCCTTTAGGGGGTGACACGGTTGTGTGATTCGATGCAATTTTAAGATGTGGGTTGTTGAGTATAACAATGACCTTTTGACTATTAAGAGTGAGTATGTTTGAAATGTTTTATTGTTATCAAACTAGTGAAAATAGGATCATGCGTGGTTCTTTTGAACATACACTATCTGTTTAGATTACAACTCTAAAAACAACTATCTACATTTGATTGCTATGTATTCCAAAATCATTAAAATTCAAATAAAAGATCATCCTAAAAAATACAACAAATTGGACATAATCAAACTGAGAATATATGATTAGAGCTTGGAAAACCACTAAGTTTGTTAGAAAATCTCTTACCAAGAGGATTAGAAAACCCAGGACACCACTTAGTTACAGACACCTTTTGCAAAGAAGACATTTCTTGTATCAAAATAGGAAGATTTTGCTTCATCATAGAACATTCCTCCATAGGTTTCATGATTTCGCCAGGGGTTACACTAATGATTATGTTGTAGAGCCCTTGAATTCACAAGCCTATATTTAGAGAAGCACTCTTTCACAGGAACCTAACCATCGTTAATTTATTCGTCAATCTTCCATTCCACAACCCGACATAGAATACCCCACCAGACCTGATCAAATCTTACAATAGAGAAATCTTTGGAAACATTAAATTTGACATCCAAAATCAAGGAGTTACCACCACACCTTATGACCATTTGGTGACCTACAGATCCCATTCAACAACCAGGCCTTATAGCACCTATCATACAACCTAGCCTTATACACATTGAAAACGGCCAAACCGACATCATCAGTAGCTTGAGAGCATTTATTTTTAAAGAAAACAAAACACCCCATCAATTTCTTACAGCATCCATCATCTAGAACGAAGAAGAAGAAAAGACAAACATAGCAGTAGGAAGACCCATGTTACTACCTCCTGGAAATAGGTAAAGAATGACATTACAATAAGGTATTGAAACCATCATACAAAATACCTTATGACCATTTGGCGACCTACAGCTCCCATTCAATAACCGAGGCTAACCACACCAATATTTCAGCCTAGTAACATACACATTGAAGGCACCCAAACTAACATTATCAGTAGTTTGAGAACATTTATTTTTGAGAAAAATGAAACACCCCATCAATTTCTCACAGCATCCATAGTTTTAGATGAAGAAGAAGAGAAAGAAGACATAGCAGTTGAGAGACCCATATTACCACCCCCTACTTGGCATTAAACAAAACTATAGCGCTTTTGCCATCTGTTTTAGCACTTCTAAGCAATATTACAGCACTTCTGTCAACAGCAAACCAAACTCTGTCGGTAATCAAAAAGTATCATAGTGCTTCAACAGACTGTTCTAGCGCTTCTGCATTATCTTTTAGCACTTATACATCAAAAAATAGCGCTTATGGCATCTATTTCAGTGCTTTTGATTAATTTTATAGCGCTTTGTCATTATCAAACATACTAGTGTCAATTACAGTCATTCTTTTAGTGCTTCTACGCTCTATCTTAGCACTTCTGATTTATTTGACAGCGCTTTTACAAGAAATTTTAGCTCTTCGGCATTATGTTTTAGTGCTTATGCCCTCTATATTAACGCTTCCATAGAACAAAAAAATAGAAAACCTTCCGACACAATTGTCAGATATATTGACATCAGAAACACAGAAGTTTACTAACCAAGGACATTTCATAGAGCGGACAGTATCCTAAAAACCTAAAACAAAGTAGGTTCTTGCAAGTCAAATTGTTTTCAAACATAAACCCAGATCTTGCAAAATACAAAGTGTCAAATTATCAAAACAAATATAGATTGTTGAGTCAAGTTTCCTCATCAGGATTTTAACATCCTACCATCACGAAACAAGAACTCAGTAATCAATTTTTTTTTACTTAGCCTCATCAATAGAATACATCATTCTGTTTGGTTTCGTTAAAAATCAAATTGACACTAATCCCAACACAGAAGATCCAAGTTTAGTGAAAACAACCAAAACTTGTATGCCAATCTTAACAAGGTTACAAAAATAAAAACTCAGAGAAAAGGAAATTGAAAATCCAAACATGACTGAAGAAAATCCCTTTTACCGATTCCAACAAAATAATACCAACGAAATAACTCAAGAGGATATACAACAAGCTCAACAGGATCCAAGTTTTCATAAATTTATGGAAAAGGTTTAAGAACAAGACATGGAGAAATATCTCTTGATGTTAGCAGAGTTAGGCACACAACTACCAAAGGATTTTTACATGAATCGATTGAAGAAAACACCAAGAACAAATGAAACAGAACCACCCAACACACAAGATACAGACCAAGTGGTTGCTTTAACAGCACAAACGCAAACTTTGCAGGAATAGATTCAAAACATGCAAACAGGAACCACAAAAAGATACTTATTAAAGGACATTTTTCCTTACCCTTTTCATCCATGTGTGGATATGATACCTTTCCCTAGACACTGTGAATTCCCTAAATACAATAAATACAATGGTAAATCGGACCCAGTTGACCATGTAAGGGAATTCAGGACAATGAGCCTCGAGTTTTCACAAGAAGATACTTACCTCATGAGGTTATTTCCTAGGAGTTTTGGAGTCCATTGCATGGAGTGGTTCTCTAAGTTACAACCAGGGATTCGATCCTTTGAAGAATTGGTCAACAAATTCATCTCCCAATTCTCCTTCAACATACAACACGATGTAACCATAAAAGATCTGTATAACCTGAAACAAAAAAATGGTGAGACATTCCTATCATTCCTACAACGGTGGAGAAAGTTGTCCGCTAGATATCCTCGATCTATACCTGAAGAGGAGAAGATTGAATTATTTATAGAAAACTTAAATGATCAAATGAGTTATAGACTCGAATTGCAATGTTCCCCAACATTTGAAAAAGTAATCGAAAATGGGCTTAAAATCAAAGAATCCCTAGTCAAACGAGGAGTGATTAAACACTACAATGATACACCAAACAACACAAATCACTATGGAAACAACTAATAAGAGCCAAAATTTTGGCAAAATGAAATACTAGGAAACAATGAGGCTAGTACGACAATACAAAGGCAATATTCGATTTCATGAGAAAAGCGGCGTCAAAACAAAACCAAATAATGAAGAAATCAAAACAATAACACCAACAATGGGGAATCTCGACCATCATATCAAAGACAATCCAATCTACGAAGATTCACCCCTTTAGGACAAACTTTGGATTCCGCAATGAGAGAGCTCATTGCAAACAAACTTATCACTCTACCAAAAGCCCGAAATTGGGAGCCGAAGGTAAAACCATCCTTGTGGAATGATGTTGATTATTACAAATTTCATAAGAATAAGGGACATAAAACAAATGACTGTATGCAATTGAAACATTTGATACAAGACTTGATTGAATCAAAGAAGGTGTTTGTCGAAGGGCATCAAACTAACAATGATCACAATGCATTTACCAATCCATTACCCAACTACGAAAAAGGGGAGTCTTCTTCAAGTGGTAAAGGAAAAAGAATAAACTGTCCTGCGCCAGTACTTTCCGTTTAATTCCTTCACGAGGTTGAGAAAAGGATGACACAAACATCAATGACATTGAATCCTTGAATATAATACCAAGTACAAACACGTCGGACAATCAAATCAATATCCTAAAGATCAAGGAAACACAAGACCACCAACAAGCCAACGTAACGACACAGGGGCAGTCCAAAGTGATACTAAAAGGAGTCTCGTCTAAAAATACTGCTCCCCCATTTGATCAATACAACATCGTGGACCAATTACAAAAGATACCTGCACAAATATCCATTTTGGAACTTCTCAAAATTTCACCATCACACAAAGAAATTCTGGAACAAGCTCTAGTAGCTACAACCATGCCCAATAATTTGGATGTTTGTCAATTCCAAGCTATGGTGGGACATCTTACCACACCTCATTTTCTATCGTTCTCCGAACAAGATGATGTGCCATTAAATCACCCACACAATGCAGCCCTGCACATAGAAGTTCTAATCCATAAACACCGCGTCAAGCGTGTCTTAATAGATGGCGGAGTGGGATTAAATATTTGTACTTTGAAACTAATTCATGCACTAAGCTATTCTAACAACACCATTGATGCCAAAAGAAAGATAACAATAAAGGCATATGATGAAGAAGAAAGATCTTCCAAGGGGCTGATTGTACTTCCAATTCAAGTAGGGCCGATTGTCAAAAATATCGTTTGTCAAGTGTTAGATAAGGACCTCACATATAACATACTCTTGGGTCATCCATGGATCCATGAAATGCAAGCGGTACCCTCAACATACCATCAATGTTTGAAATTTCCAGTCAACGGATAGGTCACAATATCAGCTGACAACAATAATCCACAGAATTGCAACATACTAAAATAAAATCAAGACACTTTGATACCCCATAATAGGGAAGCTAGCACATCTACTTCATCTAGTGATGAAATAAAAACCAATTTCATATCTAAATGGGTTGAGAAGAAAGATCGGGTAACAGAAACAACAGTTGCGGAAACAACTTTTTCAAACACTGAAGGTACTATGAATGAGTTATCACAATAATTTGCAAACAAGATCCAGTTGAAGGACAAAGGCTTAGGAGAATATTTTATTGAACAATCTTTGTGCCTATCACAATTACAACCATCACCAAAATCATATGGACAGCCCATATCAAATACACCAGGATCATCACAACCAGTCACAGCTCTTGATGAAAGATTTGTTAAAGTAGGTACCCTCGAAGATGAGTCAGAAGACAAAGTCATTCTCAATTGGCTATACAAGGATGAAGAAGCCTCAACATCAGCGAGTATTAGCATCAAAATAGATCAGTATGGAAAAGGGAAGGCTATCTTGGAAAAAATGGGCTATGAAGGCCAAGGACCAATTGGAAAGAGAAAGGATGGTATTACTATTCAACCTCTAACATTGCAGCCTAAAGACAAAACAAGACTAGGATATATAAGGGAATCAAAGGAAGAGGTAACTCAGAAAGTGGTAGAAAGGATTCCACAAATAAGAGATGGTTCTGACAAGGATTCCAACGAATATGAATGGGATCATTTATCTGCTACATCATTTACTAACAAAAAAATTGATGTCATTCAAACATATACACCCTTACGAGAGGAGGGACAAAGTTCAGGGAATAGACCATTTATTATGGGATCCACAAATATTGACGACTCAAGTGAGGACGATCAGACATCGAATGAGACGGATGACTTGGAGGTGAGTACTATCATAGACCTTGACCTTCCTACCAAAAAATTTGACGACCTACCTTTAGAACACTCACAGCTGTCGACCTTACTCAAACAAATGACTTATTACCCTTAAGACATCCTGAACTTATTGACTAGGGACCCACAGAACCTATTCATTTACCAGTCTTTTCAAATGATAATGTCATCATAAACTATCTTTGTAGTGACAAATTGGGTACAAGTTTTATCCATAACACTCATAACAACACTTCACAAAAGGAGGGTGCCAAATCTTCCAGTTGCAAAAATGACAATAGGAAAAATAAAGCTAATGGTGAAAACCTTTATGAGGCAGCATTAGATTTTGAAAAAGAAAAAATTAAGAACGTATCCAACAGTGAAAACCTTTCTGATGCGCTGAAGGATGGAAGATTTGACACTCTCCCAGAGCATTACCATGACAGATCATCAATATTGGTAGAACCGACACAGTCTATAAATCTGGGAACAACTGAAAAGGCAAAGATCCTACATTTGGCAGAATCCATGACAGAACATGAGAAACTGGAATTCACCAAATTCTTTGAGGAGCGACACATCAATTTTGCATGGTCTTATTCTGATATGCTAGGATTGAATCCAGATCTCCTCATGCATCATCTGTCACTACCAAAAGGAATCAAACCAGTCAAACAAAAATTGAGAAAGATGCATCCTCACATCGCCCTGATGGTTAAAGTTGAGTTAAAAAAATTATTGGATGCAAGATTTATCAGGTCCATAGATTATACATAATGGATCTCAAATATTGTGCTAGTATCAAAACCTGATAATAGCATCAGAATCTGCACGGATTTCAGAGATTTAAACAAAGCATGCCCAAAGGATGATTTTCCTTTACCCAACATTGACATAATTGTTGATCTAACAGCGGGACACGCCATGTTATCTATAATGGATGGCTTCTCAGGGTATATTTAAATAAAAATATCACCTGAAGATTAGGAAAAGACAACATTCACTTGTCCTTGGGGTACATTTTGTTGGAATTTCATGCCCTTCGGGTTGAAAAATGCAGGTGCGACATATCGACGGGCGATGACCACTATTTTCTACGACATGATGCATACTTTCATGGAGGATTATGTGGATGAAATCTTAGAAAAATCATATACCAGGGAAGGACATCTGGAAATCCTTGATAAAATATTCACTAGACTGAAGAAGTTCAACGTCAGGTTGAACCTAAGGAAATGTGTGTTCAGGGTAACATGATCAGCAAAACTCCTTGGTTACATACCAGATGTAGACATCGTTTTGATCACTTCCATATGATCAAATGCGTCTCCTTATTCATCCAATTGCTCATCCCCTCTGTCAATATTAATTAAACCATTTGTTTAATTAATACCTTGCATCTTACATAAAGGTCCTAAAGTATTTAATTTAATAAATACTTTACCCCTTTTCCTCCCCTAAATTAAATAAATTTACCATTTTATTTAATTTAGTCATATTCCCCTTTAGGAATTAAAATTCATTTTTTAATTCCTCTTTTCTCTCTCATGGTCACATCCTCCAACTTTTGCAAGTTGGTCTCCCTGAAAATCATCTTAATTGCTTCATCTTCTTCTAATTAACAGGGGTTAGCATGTGCACACTCTTAATCATCATTAAGGTCACATCCTCCATAATCTCCCACTTGCTTCTAATAAGTCATTAGTCCATCTAACTGAGTACTTGCACAACCTTAATCATTTGGTTAGCCTAACCTAATCCTCCTCCCACTTATGGCATGTGTCCTTGAGTCAACCTTATTAAAGGCTTTCTCCTTTTGGACAAGGAACTCCACTTCCTATTCCATTCCTTCCATTCCTTCCTTCCCCATCTCCCCATGCATGTCCACCACAGAACCTCCACTACTCTGTCCAATCCCAAAGTACTCTATAGTACCTCCATGTTATGTACTATCCTTCCACCTCATGTACACATCACCTCTTATAAGCCACTTCACATGCCACATGTCAACATGTGAGAGCTTGTGAGTTCTCAACTCACCTTAGCTCTACATCTTGATATTAATGTGCTCAATCTTGACCATCCATCTCCTTTAGAATTCTCAAAATTCCTATAAATACCCACACCTCTTTTCTCTCATTTTGGGGAGTCATTTTGCTAATAAACTCTTGGGTTTTACATTTCTCAATCTACCTTAATAATTTTTGTATTTACTTTGTTCAAGCATTATTTGCATCTCACATCTCACATCTTTCCATCAAGGAGCATACACATCAAAGATCGAAGGGCCAACCAAAGAGATCGATTCGAGACAAGGTATAAAGGTTCCATTTGTTGCTTTTATCTTGTGTTGATTCCAACTTAGGCTAATCTTGAGGTGTAGGTTGTTTTGATGTTTATTTGCACTCTTTACTTGCCGCTCATTTTCTAACGCTCACATTCGACCTATCACATAGTATCAGAAAAAGGTATTGAAGTATATCCAACTAAGGTTAAAGCAATAATGGAGATGTCGCCACCTAAAAATATCAGTCAATTACAGTCCCTACAAGGCAGGTTACAATCCATCAGGAGATTTATCTCCCAACTGGCAGACAAAAGTCACCCATTTAATCATCTACTTCATAAGAATGTTTCATTCAAGTGGGATCATGACTGTGAAACAACTTTTAACTAGATAAAGTAGTATCTGGTGTCACCTCCAATACTCATGCCACCTGCAGCAGACAAACCATTATTACTATACATCGCAACAACTGACATATATTTAGGAGCTCTATTGGCACAAGAGGATTCTGAAGGAAAAGAACAAGCTATATACTACATCAGCAGGTCTCTCAACGGATATGAAATAAACTACATATTCATAGAGAAATATTTTTTGGCAGTAGTATTTACAACCCAGCAGTTGTGACACTACATGTTGACTCATACAATCAGGCTCATAGCTAAAATAGACCCATTGAAATATCTACTCAGTAAAGCTGCTCTAACAGGGAGACTGGAAAAATGGTCATGATCTTGAGTGAGTTTGACATCCAATATGTCGATAGGAGGGCCATAAAAGGATAGGTAATAGCGGATCAACTGGTTGAAGCTCCATTACAAGATCAGCATCCAATGAATATTGAATTCCCAAATGTGGACATCCTAAATATTACAACACAACAATGGAGGCTCTATTTTGAAGGATCATATACACAAAAAGGATCTGGTGTAGGAATTCTATTTACCACACCTCAAGGACACACCATACCAAGATCCTATAGATTAATGTTTCCATGTACCAACAATGTGACTAAGTACGAAGCATTGATTATCGGCATCAAAGTAGCTATTGAATAGAAAATCACAGAAATGAAAGTATATGGGGACTCACAACTTGTCATCTATCAAGTAAATGACGAGTATTAGACCAAGGATGAGAAGCTCATGCCATATAAGCAAATGATAGATGATCTTAAAAATTACTTCATAGATATCAAGTTTGAGCAAATACCAAGGACAGATAACAAATTTGTGGATGCCATGGCAACAATTGCTTCCCTTTTGCAATTACTAGAAAAACAAGGTCATTATGAGTTTATCATGGAACAAGTATCTAACCCTGCATACGATAATCCTAATTCACAGACCATATGCCAAATAACCGACACTCAAACCTCACAATATGGAGAGATCTACACTTACCTCAAAGATAATATTCTTCCTTCTGATCTCTCTAGAAACCAAAAGCGTAACTTTATCCATCAATCCGCGAGACATACATTGATAGATGACATCCTATACCGTCAAAGTCTAGATGGTACTCTTCTTCAGTGTCTAGAACATCATGAATCTAAAACATCCTTACGAGAGGTCCATGAAGGTATTTTTGGTACCCATTCAAGTGGGCTAATCCTAGCTAAGAAACTCCTCCGTTTAGGGTATTAATGGTCGAATGTGGAGGAGTCCTATCAATATGTTAAAAATTGTCAGAAATGTCAAATTCGTGGTAATCTAATTCATGTGCCAGCACAAGAGTTACATCCCTTCACATCAACATGGCCCTTTTGTAGTGGGGACTAGATCTGGTAGGAAAAATAAATTCATCTTCATTCAATGGACACAAGTTCATCATCATAGCAACAAAATATTTTACAGAGTGGATAGAAGCAGTTCCTTTAACAACTGTCACTGGAAAACAGATCTCATCTTTCATACTCAACTATCTCATTTGTCGGTACAGGGTACCCTAATCCATTGTCATAGACAATGGTAGGCCTTTTAAAAATTAGGACGTTCAGGAATTATGTGAACAATTCCATATCCAACATCATTTCTCAACACCTTATTATCCACATGGAAATGGCCAAGCAGAGGCCTCGAACAAGACAATTCTAGAAATACTAAATAAAATGGTAAAAGATGTTGGGCGTGATTGGCATGTTCAGCTAAATCCTGCACTATGAGCCTACAGAACCAGCAAATTAGAACACCAATAGGAGCTACACCATATGCCTTGGTGTATGGATCAGAGGCCATCCTACCCATTGAGGTAGAAATACCATCACTTTGTGTCTCACTGAAGGGTATCATTACAAATGAGGATTATAGAGTCTCTCGACTACAAGAACTAGAATTACTAGATGAACGTTGTCAGCAAGCTGCCAATCATTTAAAGGCCTACTAGCAAAGAATGTCAAGGAGTTACAATCACAAGGTAAAACCTAGAGCCTTTCAAGTGGGAGACTTGGTCCTAAAGGAAAACCCTAGGAATTAGTAGGATAGAGAAAAGAAAGGGAAATTTGAACCTAACTGGCTAGGTCCCTTTGTAATCATATTAGTGTATGGATCAGGAGCATATCAATTGTCTACACCAGAAGGGGATCTATTTGATGAACCTATCAATAGTATCCAGCTCAAAAAGTTCTATACCTGAATCAGCTAGTGCATGAATTAGCTTTTGAAAATGGTTACCTTGATGAAAACCTGGCAAACAGGCATCCTGGTAACAAAAAAATACAAAAATACAAAAAAATAAAAATGACTGAAAAGTGCAATAAAAACATCTAGTGAAAACCTGGAAACAAGCACTATTTGTGATTCAAATCAGCTCCCCCATCTATTTGGACATGTCATAGTCATTACTTTCACCATCATTTTTTTTACATCCATTATCATATCATATCACGTGGTCGTGTCTCACCCTAGCCTGGGGACAACATTTGAACCTCATTGGGGGCAATAACATCGAGCTAAACCAAATAGAAAAATAGCGGAAAAAAGAAGAAGTGAAAACAAAAATCAAAACACAACACAACAAGGAACAACAATCATCATTGGAAACAAATCAAACATCCATTTCACATCAGAGAATCCAAAAACACGTCAAAAAGGTCAATATCAAAAATCCAAAAACATGAGTATGTGTCAATCGAACTACGTGGTCTCTGTGTGTATAACATAGGTAGGGCTAATCTTTGATCAACCCCCAAGGCCCCTAGGATAGGTCTTTAGGTTAGGTCTTTGCTCAAAATCACAAAAATTACAAAAACATCATAAAATCAGGATGGATGATCTAATCTGAATAATGATTGAAATACTTTAAGCAAATGTGAGATATGTTGTACTTTGATCATTGTTATCATTTATTTGGACCAACTCGATGATGTATTGAACTAGAGAAGCTAGGAAGAAGAATAGTATTTTCTTTGTTTGTTGTTTGTGAGTTAATCATCATTACTGTGTGAATTGTCACGAGACGTGCTCTACAAAGTATCACTGATGACATTCCAATTCACATAGGAAAGTGGTTAATCCTTGTCTTTTTACACAAGAAATGCTTAGGTCATCTCGATTTAATTATACCTCGATGCTTGTGTTCGCTTGCACTATCAAAAAATCATGAAAGTAGTACTCAGGTCATTATTGGTTTACATTATACCATTGATGCTTGTACTCACTTTCAACATTTTAAAGCTCCATGATGATACAAAGCACGATAAAAAGGACTGTTAAAATGCCTATGTTTACATGTATATTTGCATGGTAGAATAGAATGCATTCATGATAGAATTACATCTATAGAGTATTTATTACAAAATTGGTGAATCATTCAAGAAAATGTTATCTTTTCTCATTAATGGATTGAGTGTACTTGACGTTAACAAAAACATCATCATTATAATATAGCTGCATAATCACCTCAATGCATACATTAAAAGCATTTAATTATCATATCATCTTTATTATTTACAACATATAGTTTACATTCAACATGACATTTCTAAAAAATGTGCATCACATCATAAAATTGCATTAGAAAACTATCAAAAAAAAATCATTAGGTAGTTTCATCTTTGTTTATCTATTCATTATTTTTCCAATATCATATCGTTCAAATATCTTCATTCATTATGATCATCATTCATCCATCACATCATAAACCTGCAATTTGAATCATAAGGAATATAAAGTGCACATATCCCATTTACATCAACATCATTTAGACATTAAAAACATAATATCCATCATCATACATATAGATACATTATCATATAGCTACACATCATCCTTCATCTATTTCATACATATGTTCATTACATACATCATATAAATAAAATTACATCCATACATCATGCATCCAACAACATCATCATCATAGATAGAACATCATAAATCATTAACATATCATCAGGATTATAAGTTGCATCCATAACATCATAATAGGGTCATCACATGATAGATATAGAACATAGAAAATAAATGCATCCATCATAGAATCATATAGAACACATAATGCATTGATAAAATCCATTGCATATCATATAGATCAAAATCACAATGTCAAGTATACAATGATGTCTAAAATGAAGAGAGATATAACATCAAAAATGGTTGTATATCAATATTGAAGTATACATCATATCTCAAAGCTGCTTGGGGGACAACAATCATGTGGCCAATGGCACTTTAAGCTCTAGAAGGTTTTTTCGCGTCAGCGGGGACTAGGCCCTCACCGCCTGGAATGTACGGGATCTGCAGGATCTCTCCGGGGGATTGCGCCACACACTGCACTCATGGTCGATGGGTCCCTGATTGGAACTGCGAAACTCCTCTTTGCTGGAGGGATGGCATCATAATATTTACTCTTGTAGTACTCCACCTCCCCATAATGGGTAACCTCTCTCATATAATTTGCTAAGGAGATATCATCGCGAAACCATTGTAATCTCGGTTATGGCGACACCTTACTTCTCGTAGTAGCGGCATCTCGGTTGTCAAGGGCACATTACCGGGCTGTGTTCTGTTATGCGCTAAGCGACATCCTCTTATTATCAATGTTTGGTGTGCCCGATGTCGCGGCTAACTAAAACCTACCTTGATGCTAAAGCCTGCATGTGGTGGGCATGTGCCTACATCTACGCTTTGAGTCTACTTTCTAGTAATCCCTACGCCTGGCCTTTGAACAAAATTTTGCTCTTGAGAAGTCTCTAACTGCACTTGTAGGTTCGATCTACAACATGCTACTCATCGCGCCTCTTACAGAGCCTGGGTATCACCTAGGAAAATCTAAGGTAGGACCCGACCCACCTGCAACATCTACACTATCAAAATCATAGTCATCCCCATTGCTCTCATCTCCATTATCTCTCTCATCATCGTTGTCCTCCTCCTCACCCACATCCTTAGCAACATCAACATCCTCCTCAGCAAGCCATACCAGCATCAGCATGCCTCGGCCTGACCTCCCCTCTATCCTGCGCCTACAACCATGTGCGACCAGCATCCTCATTTCGCGGTAATGGGCGGGCTCATCAAGGCATGGCCGGGGCTGGAAGGATGTAGGGCCAAGCTTCGACACTTGTCGGTTGTAATTGGGCTCCAACAATATGGGATGGATATCTCACTCAAAAGCGGGTTGCAAGACGCGAAACTCTTGGACACTTGACATCGTGTATGACAATCCGGGCCCCAATCTAAAGAATCTAGCATCGATAGTTGTAATAGCAAGGCAACACCACAGGGGCATATACGAACCATCCCACATCTTGTCCTATACACGATAGATAAAAATCTACTCCACTTTACCCAATGAGTCCAACCAATCAATATCGTGTACGGCAATGAGTAGCCGAATAGCATCATCGTCCCAATGATCACAATCTAGGTAGGGATGCCATGTCACAGACTCTATGTCATCAATCACTCTCCTCCAATACTCTAACTTACCCAGTCTAGAGTGAGTAAGACAGCCACCATATCTAAACACCTATGGTCTCATAGGTGGTCTCTATCTAGCTAGAACTAGACACATGACAGCTATGTGCTTCCTCGCCCATACCTGAAGCAAAGTGACATCGGCAGATAAAATCCGACCTTTGAGATACACAGTTGAATGTAAATCATGATATAAGTGGACAAGCATACACATGCCCCAAGAAAATCTAGTGCCATGAACAACCATACTCTCCAAAACTCGGCCCCAACCAATAGAGAATCCCTTAGACCTCACGATGGGTTAAGGAATCTCCAACAAAACTAACAGAAGCACTATGGGAAAATTTGGCATACATCATGGCATCGACCATCTCGCCGGGAATCCACTCTCGGCCGTCCCCGGGCATCACGGGCACTCACGGGGCATCCAGGTCCCACCACGCTGCAGCGGAATCGCATAAAATAACAACATCTCCAACAATGGGAAGCTGCAAAATCTGCCAGACATCCTCTAGGGTGACTGTCATCTCACCGGTAGGAAGGTGAAAGGTGTTGTGCTCGCTATGCTACCTCTCGACTAGCGCTGTCAATAGACCCCGATTAATCCTAATCTGGGGCATGTATAAAAGAGGAGATAATCTGCAACGTGAAATAATCGCCATGTCAGGCTGCGCCAACTGAGGTATCAAGTCAAATGTCCACAGGAATCGTTCTCGAACCTGAAGGTTCTCCAATAGCTCCTATCATCAGGAAATTTTCAAAATTAAATTTTTTGTCGAATCATTAAACACCAATAATTCTATCAAAACTAATTCGCTATTGGTGAGACTTTTGAACAAATCTCGTGAGCAAGCATCATTGAACCTCACCTATCATGAGGTCAAATAATCAAGCATCATTGAACCTCACCTATCATGAGGGAAAATCATCAAGCATCATTGAACCTCACCTATCATGAGGTCAATAATCAAAGCATCAAATCAACCTCGCTTATCATGAGGTACGTCCATCAAACTATAATTATTCCTTGCCTATCATGAGGACAATTATCATCAATCAAACATCAAACCTTGCCTATCATGAGGTCGAACATCACAATTTGATCAAGATAATCAATCAAATCAAACCAATGGATGACACAATCAAAAATTGACAAAATCAAGGACAAATTTGACAAACTTCATCAAACCAACATGGAAGTGCTAAAATAGACATTCAAAGCGCTAAATTATGACATGTGCCATTTCATTAGTCAAAAGTGCTATTACAGGCGATCAAAGTGTTATTTTACCAAAAGCGCTATTTTATTGGGTCAATGCGCTAAAACATTGGGTTAAAGAGCTACAACAGACATCAGATGCGCTAAAGTTTCTATCCAAAGCGCTAATTCTTATCATCTAAGCACTAAAACTTTCAAAGTGCTAAAAAACCTAACGAAAGCGCTACAACGGACATTGAAAGCGCTAAAAGAATTCAAAAATTAAAAAACTAAAAAACACACGAAAAAGAAGGAAATACACGAAAAATGAGGGGATAAAGGGTACATACCAAAGGTCCATAAGCGGCTGGGCGTTGATGACAATGCACACGCTCGAACCGGTGGGTATGGTACAGAATCAACATTTTAGCTCCAAGTTGCTCAATATCTCACTCTCATAAGTTTTCAAAATGTCAAATGCACAAATGAAGTTGAAAGGGACTTTTTTTTAACTTTTATAGGTTATTGAAAAATGATTTTTGGGATTGATTTAATTTTTTTTCAAAGGAAATTAATTTCAAACTTTATCTAGGGGCTATTTCTACATCAATTATCGGGAGATAAATTATTTCATCACTAAATCTTCATCGAATCATCATCAAATCGCAGAAAATCAAAAAAAAAAATTGCAAAATCATCAAAAATTCCAAAAAAATCAAAAAATCATTAATTTATCTCCCGAGGGGCATATATCCATCATCAACTAAAATCAATGTCTGGGGCATACTAATTTTTTTTCCTTCAATACTAGCAGCAACAGCATAAAATTTTCTTTGAAGCAATGCATAAACACATCACTTCAAAGAGGGGAAAAATGTATACACCTAAAAATGACCGGAGATATAATTGATTCTAAATTTCGGTTATTTGATTAATTAATCTAAATTCATCTACTTAGTAAATAAATGATATTTACGGTATATAAAGTTCATAAATACATTCTTCTATTTTATCATATTATTTTAGTCTTAATTAAATAAACAAAATTAAATACTTTGTTTTGTTTTTTGAGGGTGTTGTTATTATCATTATTATTTCTTCTATACTTTATCTATTAATTTTATCTTAAATTAAATATACAACTTCAATAAGTTTGTGTTATTTAATTATCTTATCATATTTCCTCTTAATTAAATAAAGATATCCTAAAGATTTATTTAATTATCATATTCCTCTTTATTAAATAAGCAAATATCAAATATTTGTTTTATTAATTAAATCTTCCTATTTTGCTAAAATTGAATAAATCAAATATATTCAAATAAAGGCATAAATCAATATTCCTCTATTCACTCACCAATATAATTAGATTTTTCAAATCTAATTAATGCAACTGGCATTCACGGGAAAACCTCGAGGACAAACCTACAGGCAATCCTCTCAATCTTCTTCCTCTGATCTTTCCTATCATCTTACCTAGTGTTTTCATGGGGAGGGACAATCCCCATGATCAGCTTAAGCTTCTCAATCTCTCACCACTCAATTCTCCAAATTGAATCCTAGCCATTGTCATACTGCCTCTATGCAAATGTACTACCATAAATCTATATATATAGCGTTCTGAAGCATGAAAATGATTTCGAGAATTATCATCCTTTATGCAAACTTACTCTGCAGGAATTAGCACTCAAGCATCTTAAGCATAGCATCAGTATTTTTAGCAATAGTATCATAGCATCACAACATCTGTAGATTTAGAATCACGGTAGCATCATTAGTTTTTACTGTAGCTTCCATTTATCAAATTTCATGTCAAAATATTTTATAGTAGCTCCATATCATCTAGAAATCATTAGCAATCATTGAATCATGGCATTTAGCATCAATTCCATTCTCTAGATAGGCATTTTAAACAGTTACGATGCTTACAAATCTGAGTCCTCTGTAACTTGATAAATCTTTGGAGATAGGAGACAATGAGACGCTTTCAAGTTTTATGTGCTTTAAATTAGTTAATTGTTGTTAAATCTTGATATAATGTTTCATTAAGAAGTGTTTTAGTTGTTTTGCTTATTTACTTATTCCACACTTACATTATTGATATTGAATCAAGAGATAAAGCATCTTTGATCATACCATATAACATATATTGATATATTACCACTAGCCATTAAGGTCATATTTAATACAAATGGCAAGTGTGAGTACTATCTAGACTATGATCTAGACTATCATAAAATTATTGGGTTGCATCGTATGGTAATTGAAACCAAAATTTTAAGAATATTACTAATTATAATATTATTGAGAGTACATCTTTGCATATTCATGTAATGAACATAGTGTTACCAATTGTCTCCAAAATGAATTAGGTATTAATCATGGTTAAAACGAGTTTGTAAGTATTGTTGTGAGCCTATGAAGTTTTAAATAATTTTTATTTCATCTTTTTTATTCATGTTGTGTTCTATCAAGAAGGATGTTATAAGAAAAAATAGTTATAATCGATATCATTGAATAACATTACAGTAGGACATTACTTAGAGCCATATCAAGGTTTTGCATAATTATCACATTGTGAAGATATTTTGACTACTATTGTTTTTTGTTTGTATATGACTAGACTTATTTATGTCGATTATGATGTTATGCATTTCAAAAATGTCAGTAAGTATTGGAATGGAATTGGGTGACAATTGAACTTGACTTTTATTTCATAAATTAGATATAAAGTGAAAATTGGGATCAATTGAATTGAATGTAAATCTTGAATTCAACCATGTATCCTATTAGTGTTAGCTGGGATGATTTATAATTGTCTAATATGTTTACATTAATAAATATAATATTTTATATCTAGTGATAAATTTGAAAGCGGTTGTAAACAACTAATGTAATTTAGTTATCCTAGTAGATCAATGCAAATACTTAAATTGGTGATTACTTTTGCTTTGTAAGTATTGTGAATTATATGATATTGGTCACAATATGAATATGTGAACAAAGAGAATTACATGTTGGTAGGTAATCAACCTAGCCTCCATATTAATGAGATGAACTAGTAAGGGTTATAACATGTCTATGCTAAATTCCGAACCATAATGGTGGAGAGGTCTAAACTTGAGACTTTTTGTTCTTAGGTAGAAGTCCTTTAGTATAGGTTTTCTATATTTGGGAACTTAGTTGGGTTCCCTTTCCTAGTATTAAGAATTATCAATTGATGGGAATCCTTAGGAATCATTAAAAGGAACCTTATTGGGATATGCAATAGTAATCAATGAAACTCTATGAGTTATGGCCTTGGTTTAGAGTGAGTATTGGTAAATGGTTGTTTGTTACATTATTTGGTTTTAATCCTTTTTATAGCATTCTTTATATTTCACTTCTATAAGGAAAGTTTTTAGAGTGGTTACGAAATCCTAAGTGTAAGAATTTTATGTGTTTGATCCTTGAGAGATTAAGGTGTGGATAACTACATGGGGATTTGATCCCATTTGAAATTGGGTAAATAGGTAGTCTCTGGGAAAAAGGATGCCATTGTGACCTAAGTTTGAAGGGAGGGGTTTAGGGAATAGCTCCAAGTCTTTGGTTTATTCCAAAACTTGATCAGCCTTCCCTCTTTAGTATGTTCAACTTGAGGCTAAAAGTTACATTAAATAGCTTGGAACTCACCTTTCTAATTAAGATGCCCCCACTAGCCAATGAAATACAATCCATCACCATCAATCTTATCTACTTGGGGTTTGTGGTGTTTTTATTTCCAAAATCTACTTCAATCTCAAATAAAATCTTAAGTTATTGTATTCATGGTTTGTCTCTTATGTGACCATATGAGAATGCCTTTATAATTTTCTAAACTCAAATCAGTAGATTTTTGTGTATTGAATACTATGGCATTGTGTTTGAGCTTTGTGATAATTATATGAAGGTATAGTTAGACTCAAGACACTAGTGAGGTCTATTATTCAAAGAAATAAAGGCGTGATAAGCTTTTCCATGACATGGCTCTAAAGGAAACATTCAAACTTTGTTTCCAATGTTGATGATAAATTGAGTCATTATATCTAGATGGTGTGAAAAAATAAAAAATGTTATGGATGATTTTCAAAAATGTTGCAGTTGATATTTGAGCCCCCACAGCTCTTAGTGATCCTCTACAACCAAAATGCCTATCACGCATGAGAGAACAAAGCAATGATTATGCTATGCAACCTTGAGAAGAAAGAGATTAATCCACACAAATATCACACAAGCATATGATATTCCTTCTATATTGATTGATTGTAAATACAATAATATGAATACATGTGAATTAATGATAGCAATGTGTAAATAATGCTTATAAAAGCATAAAAAAGAAAACCCTACATGAGGATTTCATTAGATTATGACAAGTGTCTTTATCTCATACAATGACATAACTTGACCTATATTTAGTCTAATCTAATAATACGAAAGAACTCTTAATTTTAGCTTAAGTAATTAAAGTAATAAGGGAATTAATAATTAATTAATGATTAATTAATTATCAAGTGATTATCTTAATTACTCCAACACCCCACTTAAGATTAACTTAGGGGGGAGCTAAAAAATATCAATGAAGAATGCAATGATAGATGCATGGATGGGTCCCAGATACAAGTCCTAATGAGGTACCCATGTACAAACAAATAAATCTCTCATAACCAGAGAAAA
>VDFB02000008.1:311091127-311178751 GCA_007258455.2 Sequoia sempervirens
TAGTTCATGAGTTCAAAAATTTGTTAAAAAATTGACAAAGGTTCCAAGTTCCTGAAAAGATCCACCCAACAAGAATTTTAGATGGTAACTGTCGGTTAACGAGTTTGCAAAATTACCGAGTCACCGACAATGTTTCAAAGTTTTCAAAAGCCTTGACAGATATAAAGTGACCAAGGCATCAACATGTTAAAAGATTTTTAAAACCTTTTGACTCACCAAAAAATTTAGGTGTAGCTAAAAAATGCTGATTTAAAGTCATTAAAGGTGTTTGAGGGCTTAGTTGTCACCATCATGCACGTTTAAAAAAAAGAGTTTTGCTGCACAACTCGTTGTTATTATCAAGTCTCTATAATTTCCAATCTGATTTTACTCTGCGCAATGAGACAGGCTAAGAGCATCCCATAATTAAAGTGTTGTGTGCTAATTTGCTTGCTTAAAACCCTTGCTACCACCTACTACTGAAATTTTGAGTTTCTCCCATTTTCAAACCTGCATTTTAATGAACTGCAATCACCATATCTATCGTTTGTTCCCATACAAAATCATTTTCATGCTGCTCATCAAAACCTACTTGAAACCCTACCATACCTCATCTGGTTACTTTGAAAGCCTCACAACATGAAGTATGAATACCAAGGACATGAGCATGCACCAATTCTCCACCATTTATTATCAAAGGTGGGAGATGAGAAGCTATGGCACATCAGTTTAGAATATTTGTGGGAGAGAATACAACAAAATCCTAGAGCTCCCATTTTAGAGGCAACTTTATCAAAAGTTCTAACTCATGAAGGTGGTTTCCCAATTGTACTTCAATGTACATATCTAGTTCTTTCTTGCTTGAAGCATTACAAGCTAGAGAACAGAGAAGTGGGAACAGTTGATGATAAAGTTCATTGCTAAATTAGATGGCCCATCTCTTAGAATCACTCTAAGCTTGCCACAAAGAGATAGGTTTACAGCTATGAACAATTAATAGGGGAATTTCTTCTTTCATGACAAGCAAGATACCTATCTGTCCAATATTTCCAAGCACTAGTTGAAGGCAGCGACAGGTATATATTCTTACTAGTTAAGTGGTGATGAGCACTCACCAAGGACATGCTACATATGTGATTCTCTTAGGGTGTATGTAAGAACTTATCCACAGCACTATTAGTAAATGTTATACAAGGAGCTCTTTTACCGAATGTAGGCTGAATCAATACCAAGTTGGACAAGTTTCAAACTGAATTTACATTGATTAATTTTGTGCTCTGCAGGCTAGGAAGCTCCAAGAAAGAGGATGCAAGCCTCAGGGGAACAAGCATGTATTCTTTTGGCGCTACCATGTATTAGTTATTTAATGTACTAACTTTTATACTAGCCTGATTTAATATAGGTGGTTGTGATTATTTAATTACACATTTCAGTTACTAATAATATGTATTACTGCTATTGTCATATCAGTAATTTCAATTAATCTCTGTTTGTCATATGCCTTGAAAGCTCAACCATGATGGAAAGAACTGAGCTACATGGACATATATAGAGTATTATTGTGGTATTTCTATTATACTATTATTCTTTGGTTTGGTTTTTTTTTTATCTTAATGGAGATAAATAATTAAAGTAGTTAACCACAAATATATGATTCAATACCTAAATGTAATCCAAATCAATCAATAGAAAACAAGCAACACATATCAAATCAGATTCAAATAAACAATACATTTACCTTGGATCATATAGGATATTAGCAGTAATGACCTCTAAATCTGATTTCATTTGTGTTGCTTGTTTTCATGTCAACTATTATTGTTTTAGTGCTTGATGGTAGATAAAGGAAGCCCAAAGTTAGTCATCTTGTTGGTACAATGCTAGATTATTGTGAACAATGGGTGTTTCAATTAAATTTAAAGAAGGAAAAATCTCAAATTCCAAAGAATATACAGAGGGAACATTTTAAGGAGGATATCTCTAACATAAATACCCTATTGAATGGTGTAGTGGGGAGCAAAGAAATAGACACTTTTGAATTTTGGATCCAAAAGATGGAAATCTTCACAATATAGGTTATAGTTTTCAAATGTTCCAAATGATATCAGAGCCCTAATGAAAATGGGTTGTAAGAAGAATACAAAGAAGATGAAAGCCATGGTGATTAATCTTAGGGTGAAATCTTTTGACCAAATTTTGTTGAAATTTTTCTGTGGCTTTATTTTCTCCAGATCTTTTTTGGAAGCTTTCAATGCTGATGACTAGTATGGTTGTGGAAATATTTGTATTTCTTCTAAGTACTGTCACCAGCATAAGTCTTATTTCTAGAAAAATGTTTACTACTGTTCTAACTATGCACATTTGACACTTGCTATATATTCATCTTCTCCTTGATGCCACTCTACTCTATTGATATTCTATATTTGTATAGATTTTCTCAAAAGACTTAGATAAATAGTTGATGAACAGACCATGAAACATCAGACAATTTTTTTCACAGTTCATAAACATTTCTGTGAACTTACTCATGCCCAACAAACAGGTCATACTATCAAGTGATCTCATAAGTGAAGCTTCTGAAGGATGGCATCCAGCAAATTCATCGAAGGAAAATTCACCACTAGCAATTCACCGTCATGGAAAATTCACCGACGGAAAATTCACCGCCAAGTAAAATTCACCGCGATTAAAAAATATTGATGAATTGCTCGCGATGAATTTTACTTGGCAGTGAATTTTCCATCGATAAATTTTCTATGGTGGTGAATTTTCCTTCCGTAAATTGCTGATGATGAATTTTCCTAAAGCCCTGAAGGAGAGAAGCAAACTGTTTTTTTTTTTTCATATTGAAAATGCAATGACTGTGGAATACAGATGAGTATGCAGGAAATACTTTTTTCCTACCAATGAGAAGACTGAAGTCTGTTCAATACAAGGGGTCGTATGTATTTAGTCAATGACTGGTATATGTTTGCCATTACCTATGGTGATATTCATGGAAGGTGAAAAAATGTCGACAGAGAATAAAGTGGATATGTGAAAGCAAAAGGTGGAAAGGCATTTCATCATTACTTTCGGAAAGTTATTCTTAATTTGCTTGTTCTCTAAGTGTGTGCAGTATAATAACAAAAATGAAACTATTCATTGCAGTGCATTGCATAGGATGGTTGGTTGAAAAATTGAAAGAGTTTGTGTGAGGTTGTCTTTTAGACTGACTGTTGATGATATTTTCTTACAGAATTAGCTTCTTTTTCTTTTGGTGAATATACCAAACTTTTTTGGAGAGATAGGATTTGTTGGTGTAAACGAGCATGGAAACTTTTTCATTTTGAAAGTGAGAGGCTCAGAGTTTAAATTTTTTGGTTAATTGATATTTTTAGGGTTTGTTGGTGTAAACAAGCAGAATTGTGTGGAAACTCTTCCATTTGAAAGTGAGAGGTTTAGAGTTTAAATTTTTTTGGTTAATTGATATTTTTATAGCAGAATTTTTTTTAGACTGTGTGGAAAGAGTCAAAATAAGCGATTTTGTTAGTTTTGTATATATCGGTGAAAGTTTTTTGATACTATTTATAAATGGTGTATTTTGGTGGAAATTTACATCTTGAAAATGAGATTTTTTTGTCATGTCATTTTATGCTTTTGCTATTGGAGTTATTGATGTTTTATATGTTATATCTAATAGTGCTTTTAGAGACAAAAGTGCAAAATCTTGTGAACTACGAGTTCATGAGGATATTCGGGTTGAAAAAAATATGAGACAAAATGGAGGTTGGAGGACCTATAAGTAGGCTAGAGGATAATTCCCTTCTCTAGTTAGCTTCTGCAGCAACACCCTGTGATCCAGAGTTTTTTTTAAATGTAACCAACTATCGGTTTTAGCCGAAGAACAACTAACTTGTTTTCATTCTAGGGTTTCAAAAACGTTTCAACTGTTCATTTTAAATTTCCAACTAACTTCTAAGTTTTCAGTCTCAGCTGAAAAGTAACATCTAACTGTTCCAACAACTGTTTCACGGAAGATCAAAACTAAATAACTATCAAACTAGGGTTCCCATTTAACCAATTTATGTACTGAGAAAAGGAAATAACTTCTCTTTATTCATTAACTAATTTCAGATCTTTCATTTCAGCTGAATGATACAAGTATCTGTCTAACTAATTATTTGCAGATTCTAACGACGTATATTTAACATATAAGAATATCATTCATTGCATAAATAAAAGTAAGCTTAAAATAGCATTGCATGTACCTGGATTACGAGTGAGGAAGAAATACATTTGACATCGTCATCTTGCTGTTATAATTGGCTTCTTAGCAATGAGGGAAAGAGAATTATCATCAGGGCTTTGCCGCCCAACCAAGACCTATTGGTCTCCCGAGTTTCTTCAACTGAAGAACCCGCCCTTCACGAGGGTAGTCAACATGGATCAAATTATCATTATGCCTCTGAGCCTGGTGTCAAGGACCTATACCTCCTGATCGACTTTACTAAGGGTACCTCCCAACTAGAAAGGTCACTCTGATCAGTGGTATATCTGGTACTTGATAGTTGACATATGTTGCATCTAGCATTGTACCTTGGCCAAGGATTTTAATAACGCTGGCACTTCTATGCCTATATCTCTGGCACTCCTGTGCCATCAATACTCTCACCCTTGCTCAACATGATAATACTTAGATCAAGGTCTAATTCTACATTAGCAAGTTTGATTATCATTTCTTCTTGGCTCGAGGTTATATCTTAACCGTAGGATTTAACATCGCAATAAATTGTTAAGGATCTTTTCAGAAGACTAAATTGTTTTCATAAACCTCTTTGGTAGCAAACTGCTTTTACAATCAAGAATAGCTGAACATTTTAATATTCGCTGTGAAGGAGATACCCTCAGTTTCATAGCTAAAGTAAGTCATAACTTGATTCAGAATCTTTTCTCTTAGATCGTGGTTAAATCTTAACCTTAGAGTTTTATATTCAATGTCATGTATTCAATTCTTCCTTCTTGGTTCAGGGTTCAACAATTTTAATCAGACCTAATAATAGAATCTTGGCTCACTGCCTAACTTATCTTTATAGACATTTGGTTATTTAATACTTAAAGAGGAAGAGACGAAACTTGACCTTGAAGAAGGTTTCATCAAGTTAATGGTTTCAAAAGAAAAGGGGAGACACGGGTTCCATTAATAATTTCAGAACTGAGTGAAAGGAAACTATGGCTAAATCATTAGCTGATAATACCCCAAATAGAAGATGCATTCACAGACTCCAGTTCAAATCAGAATGATGACAGAAGAAGAAACTTCAAGCAGGGCAACAGATTCACAAGAATAACAGGATAAATCTTCCATCGAGCAAGAATCGGAATCTTGAGATTCTTCAAGACTTATAAACATCAGATTGCTATCAAATCCGGTCATACTCAAGACGAAAACAATATGAGAGAATGATGCATGAATCTTGCAACAAAAGTCTCCATTCAGGTAAAGATATTTCAGATTTATGGAGATGAGGAAGGGTTAAAAAAAGACTCAGACCAGATTTTCCTTTTGAGAAATCTTCAACGTACACTTTTTGCTTCAAGGGAGAAACACTTAATCTAATCTCTGCTCTGGTCAATCCCAGTTCTCGATCCAATTCTCAATATCAGATTTGATTATCATTACCTCTAATCTCAGGGTTAGATCTTAATCATAAGGTAATAACATAAAGGAAGAGATTCATACGGCACTGAGAATTTTCAAGACCCACATATATATATAAACATATATTTATCCCTTTAAAGACTAGAAAACAAGGATCTACTCTGGACCAGCTTCTAGATTAGAGAGAAGATAAATTGAATATTCAGCTTAATCTATCAGAGCAAGTAACTCAAGTAATTTCCAGTAGCTCATTTGAATTCCAGATTCAGAAGCATTACAAGACAAAAATATATTCAATTGCAAGGGTAGAGTAAGGTTTGGGTTTTTCGTTTTAAAGAGTCCCTTTTTCAAACCATTCTCTGACGATGTTAACATACTCATTTTCTCTTATCTTATAGGCAAAGGAGGTAGATTATTGAATTTATTTTTCTATACAGAGGATGTTCACAAGAAGGTATCATTGTTGCAAAACATTGAATAATATACGTACTACTTGCTTGAATTGAAGATTCTAATACTCGATAAGTTCCAGACTCCTCACCTCTGAAAGACAGGTTTAGCTATGAAGCAACCGAGATTTCCAGTCAAAAGATTTGATGTCGGTTGAATCAAGATCTAGCTTCCATCACTCGAAGGATTGAAGGCACGATTTGATACCAGACAACCGCGTTCAACTTCTATAGAAGACTAACGAGAATTTGCTTGTAGATGAGCTCACTAACAAAAATGGAAGAGACGGAAAGATGGTGCGAGCTCAAAGTGAGTAGAATTCGCCTTGGAAACTAATTGCTAATGCAGAGGAGCTGAACCTTGGTTAGAAAAATGACAGATAGAACCACTAAAAAATGTTTGATAATGTACGAGAATAACAAATATGAGCTAGGACGGACAATATTTTTCTCAGGAATGAACGACTATGGTTCACTAAGAAAGCTGATGGGTTTTCAGGAAATGACGAGTCCACCCCCCCCCAAAAAACAAAGAGAAACTCCCGATAAAAGAAAGCTCCATGATACCTCTGTTCCCCGATTGCATGATTCCCCGCGCCCGCTTGTCTTCCATTCTTGGCCGTTTCAATCAAGAGGCGCGATGGAAGATGACGAAAATTCTATGGGATCCAGCGATGGTTCCATCTTTAATTTAATTTTCGGTTCCAAAGCCATTTCAAATATTTTCATATTTGATCGATAGCCTTAGACTTCATCCATTATTATTAATTTTATATTAATTAGCCATTACATAAATTATTCAAGTACGGCAAGAATTGTTTCGCCCAATCCCTCAAGAGAATATTATTATTTAATATTTTATTTTTATCTATTATTTTAATTTAATATTTATAAACCTTTTGAAAGCTCCTTAAAAGGTGATTAATGATATTATATATATATATATATATATTTAAAATTGACTTGTATATCGTTAATTATATTTAATTACTTTTGGCCAGGTTACAACTTCGATACTTATCATACACCAAGTTGAGGTAGATGATAAAATTGATCCATTGTTAAACATGTCCTCTCCCTGATGATATTTCCCTTTCTCTTGTGGCGTCGGCAATCCTACATCCACTGACAAGGATTATGGTTAGATCGTTCTCAACGGCTAAATAATACACATTTAAATTTCATCTCATGATCTCATTCAACTTCACGTGAACAATAAATTCACTTGAAAAATAAAGAGTTCGTTAACATTATAGTTACGATAAAAAAAAGAACAACTATTGCATTCTCAATGTCATAATCACATGAAAGTAGTTACTTGTAACAAACATTGCATTTGAAATACATAACCAAATATAAGTCTTAATGTAAGGGATGTGACATACTCCTCCCCTTAAGCATCATCGTCCTCGATGATTGTTTATTCAAAGTCTTCAAATGAAACGTAAACATAAATATAATATTCTCAATTGTTCATCTATAGATAAGGAAATTCTTAAAGGATTTCTTCATAATCCTTCCCAGTGGCGTTTATTAAGCTTTTCTATTTGTTAATAGCTTTCACCAATGTATTATATTCATATCCAAGATATGCATGTTCCTGTTCATAACATGTGTCACAGATACCTGCTTAATGATCATTGGTGACTTAACCAAACTGAGAAACCAATCAAATATCATTTGTATCGAGTTTCCACCAATTAAAGAATAGCATATACCTGTGGCTTTGTATGTCCTTTTGTTGCCACCACTAAGATTACCACTAGCAAAAATGCTATAGTTTAAGACATCAAAGTCATTATGCCATTGTCAGATGTTGCCAAGAAGATCTGTAATAACCTTGTAGAAAAACAAGCTTTGTGTCATGTTTTGAACTGCAACACTCTCATTCTTATTGACTCATAACAATGATCTTCTATGTCTTCTCAGGTAGATAACAATAACTAAGCATGTTTGAGTTACAAATTTTATTAGAATCACATAGAGACTTGGTGTATCAAACAAAAATGTTTTACGAATTTACACATTCACACAAGTTGTCCGCTTAACCGCTCCATCACCATTGTACCATCCATGAATTGAATTTTGAACAATAAACCTATGTGACGTGAGGTCAATGAGGGTTTTGAACAATAAACTCTTACCATTTTACTTTGTGCCTTCAAGAGATGATCTGGCTGATACTCTCCATCACCTTAATCATGTTGTTGCTATCTCCATTAGCTTTGTTCTCAAGGAAATGTCTCTGTAGTGCCAATCATCGAAACTTGTCCAAGAGTTCTACCAGTGATGCTTGTCCAAGATTTATATGAATATATCTGCACCATATAAATTTACTACCATTGACACAATCATTGCTAAGAGGATGAACCAATTTCATCTAAAATTCTTGAATATTAATGGAAAAATAAATATATGAGATAACTATAATGCACCATATATGCCAATTCTTCCTGAAGTGCCATAAAAATCAAAGTTCTTTCTTGATGATGGTTATGTAAATATGTTTTGAGACCTGATAAAAAAGGTTCATACATAATTTATTAAGGAACACAGTGAATGCTCTGCTTGCCTTATGTCACCATATAATCAATAAACTTTTAACAAGTATTTTATCATTCCAATAACATTGCAAACCATGTATGAAGATAATAACTTGTCCTATTATATCTGCACTTCATGCTGCTCATGACAATAACTTCCTGTCATAACAAATCAAATCCTGCAACTCTTGATTCATCAGTCTGATGAGGAACCAAAAGTGATATCCTCAAACAACTTAATATGTGATCTCAAAATATTATCAATATAAAGTAACTCCTCTTCCATGAAGTAATTGAACATCCATTCAGTTACTGACTCATTCTTCTAGACTCCACAAAGGGATTACAAGATAAAACACTAATTTGCTTCCCCTTTTCTCAAGCTATCTTTCATGCAACAGCATGTTGTCCTTGACTATTGTTTTTCTTATCATCTTGATCCTTTAATTCCACTTGCCTCTTTCAGAACCATCTAGAAGTTAGACCAAAGTTCATCTTATCTTGATATAATTTCAAGGATTTCCAATACTCAGATGTCCCTACACCTGGTTGATTGCTTATGGATCTTTCCAATCCTTTAGCCCACAAGTTCAAATTAAGCTATTATTTAAGTTTTGATCACAATTCCCGGTACCCTAGGCATACCTTGCCTTAACTTAGGTAGAATGATTTCATAATTACTTGATAACTCAAATTATTTCTAAGAGCATTTAACGGTTACAAGTAAAATTGTTTACAAAGATTATTATCACTTCCTATGAAAAATTCAATTCCAATGGTTACAAAAAGGCTATCACTCCCTATGATAGACTCAGTACAAGATTTGTTTATAGGATTGGCTATCACTTCCTGGGATAGACTCAATTACATAATTGTTCACAACAATAATCACTTCCTGTGATAGATCCAATACATAATATTTTCAAGGTTTCTAATACTATTTTCAATTCTTTTTTTTTTTGAGTTGCATGATGAGCCCTGAGGTTCAGTGTTGAACCTGGTAGCTTTGATACCATGTGTAACACCCTACTTGATCAATAGTTTTCTTCTTTTTTTTTAAATGAAACCAACTATCGGTTTCAACCGAAGAACAACTAACTTGTTTTCATTCTAGGGTTTCTAAAACATTTCAGCTGTTCATTTTAAATTTCCAACTAACTTCTAAGTTTTCAGTTTTAGCTGAAAAGTAACATCTAATTGTTCCAACAACTATTTCACGGAAGATCAAAACTAAATAACTGTCAAACAAGGGCTCCCATTTAACCAATTTATGTACTGAGAAAAGGAAATAACTTCTCTTTATTCATTAACTAATTTCAGATCTTTCATTTCAGCTGAATGATACAAGTATCTGTCTAACTAATTATCTACAGATTCTAACAACGCATATTTAACATATAAGAATATCATTCATTGCATAATAAAAGTAAGCTTAAAATAGCATTGCATGTACCTGGATTACGAGTGAGGAAGAAATACATTTGACATTGCCATCTTGTTGTTATAATTAGCTTCTTAGCAATGAGGGAAAGAGAATTATCATCAAGGGCTTTGCCTCCCAACCAAGACCTACTGGTCTCCCGAGTTTCTTCAATTGAAGAATCCGCCCTTCACGAGGGTAGTCAACATGGATCAAAATATCATCATGCCTTTGAGCCTGGTGTCAAGGACCTATACCTCCTGATCGACCTTACTAAGGGTACCTACCAACTAGAAAGGTCACTCTGATCAGTGGTATATCTGGTAATTGATAGCTAACAGATGTTGCATCTAGCATCGTACCTTGGCCAAGGATTTTAATAACGCTGGCACTTCTATGCCTATATCTCTTGCACTCCTATGCCGTCAGCATTCTCACCCTCACTTGACATGATAGTACTTAGATCAAGGTCTAATTCTACATTAGCAAGTTTGATTATCATTTCCTCTTGGCTCGAGGTTATATCTTAACTGTAGGATTTAACATCACAATAAATTGTTAAGGATCTTTTCAGAAGACTAAATTGTTTTCATAAACCTCTTTGGTAGCAAACTACTTTTACAATCAAGAATAGCTGAACATTTTAATATTCGTTGTGAAGGAGATACCCTCAGTCTCATAGCTAAAGTAAGTCATAACTTGATTCAAAATCTTTTCTCTTAGATCGTGGTTAAATCTTAACCTTAGAGTTTTATATTCAATGTCATGTATTCAATTCTTCCTTCTTGGTTCAGGGTTCAACAATTTTAATCAGACATAATAATAGAATCTTGGCTCACTGCCTAACTTATCTTTATAGACATTTGGTTATTTAATACTTAAAGAGGAAGAGACGAAACTTGACCTTCAAGAAGGTTTCATCAAGTTAATGGTTTCAAAAGAAAAGGGGAGACACGGGTTCCATTAATAATTTCAGAACTGAGTGAAAGGAAACTATGGCTAAATCATTAGCTGATAATACCCCAAATAGAAGATGCATTCACAGACTCCAGTTCAAATCAGAATGATGACAGAAGAAGAACTTCAAGCAGGGCAACAGATTCACAAGAATAACAGGATAAATCTTCCATCGAGCAAGAATCGAATCTTGAGATTCTTCAAGACTTATAAACATCAGATTGCTATCAAATCCGGTCATACTCAAGACGAAAACAATATGAGAGAATGATGCATGAATCTTGCAACAAAAGTCTCCATTTAGGTAAAGATATTTCAGATTTATGGAGATGAGGAAGGGTTAAAAAAAGACTCAGACCAGATTTTCCTTTTGAGAAATATTCAATGTACACTTTTTGCTTCAAGGGAGAAACACTTAATCTAATCTCTGCTTTGGTCAATCCCAGTTCTCGATCCAATTCTCAATATCAGATTTGATTATCATTACCTCTAATCTCAGGGTTAGATCTTAATCATAAGGTAATAACATAAAGGAAGAGATTCATACGACACTAAGAATTTTCAAGACCTACATATATATATAAACATATATTTATCCCTTTAAAGACTCGAAAAACAAGGATCTACTCTGGACCAGCTTCTAGATTAGAGAGAAGATAAATTGAATATTCAGCTTAATCTATCAGAGCAAGTAACTCAAGTAATTTCCAGTAGCTCATTTGAATTCCAGATTCAGAAGCATTACAAGACAAAAATATATTCAATTGCAAGGGTAGAGTAAGGTTTGGGTTTTTCGTTTTAAAGAGTCCCTTTTTCAAACCATTCTCTGACGATGTTAACATACTCATTTTCTCTTATCTTATAGGCAAAGGAGGTAGATTATTGAATTTATTTTTCTATACAGAGGATGTTCACAAGAAGGTATCATTGTTGCAAAACATTGAATAATATACGTACTACTTGCTTGAATTGAAGATTCTAATACTCGATAAGTTCCAGACTCCTCACCTCTGAAAGACAGGTTTAGCTATGAAGCAACCGAGATTTCCAGTCAAAAGATTTGATGTCGGTTGAATCAAGATCTAGCTTCCATCACTCGAAGGATTGAAGGCACGATTTGATACCAGACAACCGCGTTCAACTTCTATAGAAGACTAACGAGAATTTGCTTGTAGATGAGCTCACTAACAAAAATGGAAGAGACGGAAAGATGGTGCGAGCTCAAAGTGAGTAGAATTCGCCTTGGAAACTAATTGCTAATGCAGAGGAGCTGAACCTTGGTTAGAAAAATGACAGATAGAACCACTAAAAAATGTTTGATAATGTACGAGAATAACAAATATGAGCTAGGACGGACAATATTTTTCTCAGGAATGAACGACTATGGTTCACTAAGAAAGCTGATGGGTTTTCAGGAAATGACGAGTCCACCCCCCCCCAAAAAACAAAGAGAAACTCCCGATAAAAGAAAGCTCCATGATACCTCTGTTCCCCGATTGCATGATTCCCCGCGCCCGCTTGTCTTCCATTCTTGGCCGTTTCAATCAAGAGGCGCGATGGAAGATGACGAAAATTCTATGGGATCCAGCGATGGTTCCATCTTTAATTTAATTTTCGGTTCCAAAGCCATTTCAAATATTTTCATATTTGATCGATAGCCTTAGACTTCATCCATTATTATTAATTTTATATTAATTAGCCATTACATAAATTATTCAAGTACGGCAAGAATTGTTTCGCCCAATCCCTCAAGAGAATATTATTATTTAATATTTTATTTTTATCTATTATTTTAATTTAATATTTATAAACCTTTTGAAAGCTCCTTAAAAGGTGATTAATGATATTATATATATATAATTGACTTGTATATCGTTAATTATATTTAATTACTTTTGGCCAGGTTATGACTTCGATACTTATCATACACCGAGTCGAGGTAGATGATAAAATTGATCCATTGTTAAACATGTCCTCTCCCTGATGATATTTCCCTTTCTCTTGTGGCGTCGGCAATCCTGCATCCATTGACAAGGATTATGGTTAGATCATTCTCAACGGCTAAATAATAAGCATTTAAATTTCATCTCATGATCTCATTCAACTTCACGTGAACAATAAATTCACTTGAAAAATAAAGAGTTTGTTAACATTACAGTTACGATAAAAAAAAGAACAACTATTGCATTCTCAATGTCATAATCACATGAAAGTAGTTGTAACAAACATTGCATTTGAAATACATAACCAAATATAAGTCTTAATGTAAGGGATGTGACATACTCCTCCCCTTAAGCATCATCGTCCTCAATGATTGTTTATTCAAAGTCTTCAAATGAAACGTAAACATAAATATAATATTGTCAATTGTTCATCAATAGATAAGGAAATTCTTAAAGGATTTCTTCATAATCCTTCCCAGTGGCGTTTATTAAGCTTTTCTATTTGTTAATAGCTTTCACCAAAGGTTAACATCAACTTTCACTTTTCTAGCTGAAAGATTTTCGTCAAGCACCAGTTTCATTTATCTAATGCATCGTTAAAATAAACTATTAAGCAATTACAAGAGAAAAGATCACAATTTCTTTCTAGTTTAACTGTCCTCCAAGACTTGGAATGCCACTGAAAGAAGAATTCCCTTCAGTTGCCATATGAGCTCTGGTGTATACTCCCACTTAAGTAACTCTGTTGCACTACTAAGGATACCCTCCTACTAAGTACGACCACTCAGGTTAGTTAAACGTTTGGAGTATAAGTTCACCATCCTGCTCGACTTGGAGAAACTAATCACCTAGGCTTACTGGACTACCTGTCCACCCACATACCATAACACAAGGTTCCCTCCTTTGTAAAGTTAAGAGCATACAAGGTATATTTCTTAAAATTTACTTCCTTACAGAATCCATTAGAGGCCCATCCAAGACATGATAGAGATGTATATTTTATCAAACATGGTGAATAACCAAAATATTTGTGGGTAACCCCCACAATACTTAGCTTTATATCAAATTATAAACAGTCTTAATTTCAGTAATAACCAAAAGAATGAACTTATTCTCCGCACTTAGTCAAATTCTGACTAGCTGGCCTTAAAATAACAATCTTCAAATTTCGTTAGTTATACCATTTCAAATTTAAATAAAACAACGACATTCCTTGCCAATATTAAAAAGGAATTTTACCAAACTCCAAAGAAGTACCATAATCTAGAGGAACATTCCTTATGCACTACGTGACTTGACTAAGTCACTAACAAGGGAGTAGATTGCTGCACTGCTATCAGTCCTTCCAAAAACTTACAATAGGTTAGAGACTGTATTACCACGCATCAACAATAAGTCCCTCAACTTTCATCCTTATGCTTAATTACAGCGATTGGTTTTCCCATGAATCTCGATGAACAAGTATTCCCTGGTTCTATACCATTTTCTTTGCATTCCATGCCAATAGATCACTACTTGAGAAAACAATAATGCAATCACTATCAATCGGTGTAAGAATAAGCATGAAAAGCTTTTCCAATTAAGAGTAAGCTCTGTACAACTATCCAACCCAAGTACTGTGCGGTGAAACATATGAGGGAACCAATGTATTATATTCATATCCAAGATATGCATGTTCCTGTTCATAACATGTGTCACAAATACCTGCTTAATGATCATCGGTGACTTAACCAAACTGAGAAACCAATCAAATATCATTTGTATCGAGTTTCCACCAATTAAAGAATACCATATACCTGTGGCTTTGTATGTCCTTTTGTTGCCACCACTAAGATTACCACTAGCGAAAATGCTATAGTTTAAGACATCAAAGTCATTATGCCATTGTCAGATGTTGCCAAGAAGATCTGTAATAACCTTGTAGAAAAACAAGCTTTGTGTCATGTTTTGAACTACAACACTCTCATTCTTATTAAATCATAACAATGATCTTCTATGTCTTCTCAGGTAGATAACAATAACTAAGCATGTTTGAGTTACAAATTTTATTAGAATCACATAGAGACTTGGTGTATCAAACAGAAATGTTTTACGAATTTACACATTCACACAAGTTGTCTGCTTAACCGCTCCATCACAATTGTACCATCCATGAATTGAATTTTGAACAATAAACCTATGTGACGTGAGGTCAATGAGGGTTTTGAACAATAAACTCTTACCATTTTACTTTGTGCCTTCAAGAGATGATCTAGCTGATACTCTCCATCACCTTAATCACGTTGTTCCTATCTCCATTAGCTCTGTTCTCAAGGAAATGTCTCTGTAGCTCCAATCATCGAAACTTGTCCAAGAGTTCTACCAGTGATGCTTGTCCAAGATTTATATGAATATATCTGCACCATATAAATTTACTACCACTGACACAATCATTGCTAAGAGGATGAACCAATTTCATCTAAAATTCTTGAATATTAATGGAAAAATAAATATATGAGATAACTATAATGCACCGTATATGCCAATTCTTCCTGAAGTGCCATAAAAATCAAAGTTCTTTCTTGATGATGGTTATGTAAAATATGTTTTGAGACCTGATAAAAAAGGTTCATACATAATTTATTAAGGAACACAGTGAATGCTCTACTTGTCTTATGTCACCATATAATCAATAAACTTCTAACAAGTATTTTATCATTCCAATAACATTGTAGACCATGTATTAAGATAATAAACTTGTCCTATTATATATGCATTTCATGCTGCTCATGACAACAACTTCTTGTCATAACAAATCAAATCCTACAACTCTTGATTCATCAATCTGATGAAGAACCAAAAGTGATATCCTCAAACAACTTAATCTGTGATCTCAAAATATTATCAATATGAAGTAACTCCTCTTCCATGAAGTAATTGAACATCCATTCAGTTACTGACTCATTCTTCTAGACTCCACAAAGGGATTACAAGATACAACACTAATCTGCTTTCCCTTTTCTCAAGCTATCTTTCATGCAACAGCATGTTGTCCTTGACTATTGTTTTTCTTATCATCTTGATCCTTTAATTCCACTTGGCTCTTTCTGAACCATCTATAAGTTAGACCAAAGTTCATCTTATCTTGATATAATTTCAAGGATTTCCAATACTTCGATGTCCCTACACCTGGTTGATTGCTTCTGGATCTTTCGAATCCTTTAGTCCACAAGTTCAAATTAAGCTATTATTTAAGTTTTGATCACAATTTCCAGTACCCTAGGCATACCTTGCCTTAACTTAGGTAGAATAATTTCATAATTACTTGATAACTCAAATTATTTCTAAGAGCATTTAACAGTTACAAGCAAAATTGTTTACAAAGATTATTATCACTTCCTGTGACAAATTCAATTCCAATGGTTACAAAAAGGCTATCACTCCCTATGATAGACTCAGTACAAGATTTGTTTACATGATTGGCTATCACTTCCTGGGATAGACTCAATTACATAATTGTTCACAACAATAATCACTTCCTATGATAGATCCAATGCATAAGATTTTCAAGGTTTCTAATACTGTTTTCAATTTTTTTTTTTGGTGAGTTGCATGATGAGTCCTGAGGTTCAGTGTTGAACCTGGTAGCTCTGATACCATGTGTAACACCATACTTGATCAACAATTTTTTTATTTTTTTTAAAATGTAACCAACTATCGGTTTCAGCTAAAGAACAACTAACTTGTTTTCATTCTAGGGTTTCAAAAACGTTTCAACTGTTCATTTTAAATTTCCAACTAACTTCTAAGTTTTCAGTTTCAGCTGAAAAGTAACATCTAATTGTTCCAACAACTGTTTCACGGAAGATCAAAACTAAATAACTGTCAAACTAGGGTTCCCATTTAACCAATTTATGTACTGAGAAAAGGAAATAACTTCTCTTTATTCATTAACTAATTTCAGATCTTTCATTTCAGTTGAATGATACAAGTATCTGTCTAACTAATTATCTGCAGATTCTAACAACGTATATTTAACATATAAGAATATCATTCATTGCATAAATAAAAGTAAGCTTAAAATAGCATTGCATGTACCTAGATTACGAGTGAGGAAGAAATACATTTGACATCGTCATCTTGCTGTTATAATTGGCTTCTTAGCAATGAGGGAAAGAGAATTATCAGCAGGGGCTTTGCCGCCCAACCAAGACCTATTGGTCTCCCGAGTTTCTTCAATTGAAGAACCCGCCCTTCACGAGGGTAGTCAACATGGATCAAATTATCATTATGCCTCTGAGCCTGGTGTCAAGGACCTATACCTCCTGATCGACTTTACTAAGGGTACCTCCCAACTAGAAAGGTCACTCTGATCAGTGGTATATCTGGTACTTGATAGCTGACAGATGTTGCATCTAGCATCGTACCTTGGCCAAGGATTTTAATAACGCTGGCACTTCTATGCCTATATCTCTGGCACTCCTGTGCCGTTAGCACTCTCACCCTTGCTCGACATGATAATACTTAGATCAAGGTCTAATTCTACATTAGCAAGTTTGATTATCATTTCTTCTTGGCTCGAGGTTATATCTTAACCGTAGGATTTAACATCGCAATAAATTGTTAAGGATCTTTTCAGAAGACTAAATTGTTTTCATAAACCTCTTTGGTAGCAAACTGCTTTTACAATCAAGAATAGCTGAACATTTTAATATTCGCTGTGAAGGAGATACCCTCAGTTTCATAGCTAAAGTAAGTCATAACTTGATTCAGAATCTTTTCTCTTAGATCGTGGTTAAATCTTAACCTTAGAGTTTTATATTCAATGTCATGTATTCAATTCTTCCTTCTTGGTTTAGGGTTCAACAATTTTAATCAGACCTAATAATAGAATCTTGGCTCACTGCCTAACTTATCTTTATAGACATTTGGTTATTTAATACTTAAAGAGGAAGAGACAAAACTTGACCTTCAAGAAGGTTTCATCAAGTTAATGGTTTCAAAAGAAAAGGGGAGACACGGGTTCCATTAATAATTTCAGAACTGAGTGAAAGGAAACTATGGCTAAATCATTAGCTGATAATACCCCAAATAGAAGATGCATTCACAGACTCTAGTTCAAATCAGAATGATGACAGAAGAAGAACTTCAAGCAGGGCAACAGATTCACAAGAATAACAGGATAAATCTTCCATCGAGCAAGAATCGAATCTTGAGATTCTTCAAGACTTATAAACATCAGATTGCTATCAAATCCGGTCATACTCAAGACGAAAACAATATGAGAGAATGATGCATGAATCTTGCAACAAAAGTCTCCATTCAGGTAAAGATATTTTAGATTTATGGAGATGAGGAAGGGTTAAAAAAAGACTCAGACCAGATTTTCCTTTCGAGAAATCTTCAACGTACACTTTTTGCTTCAAGGGAGAAACACTTAATCTAATCTCTGCTCTGGTCAATCCCAGTTCTCGATCCAATTCTCAATATCAGATTTGATTATCATTACCTCTAATCTCAGGGTTAGATCTTAATCATAAGGTAATAACATAAAGGAAGAGATTCATACGGCACTGAGAATTTTCAAGACCCACATATATATATAAACATATATTTATCCCTTTTACTCAGAAAACAAGGATCTACTCTGGACCAGCTTCTAGATTAGAGAGAAGATAAATTGAATATTCAGCTTAATCTATCAAAGCATGTAACTCAAGTAATTTCCAGTAGCTCATTTGAATTCCAGATTCAGAAGCATTACAAGACAAAAATATATTCAATTGCAAGGGTAGAGTAAGGTTTGGGTTTTTCGTTTTAAAGAGTCCCTTTTTCAAACCATTCTCTAACGATGTTAACATACTCATTTTCTCTTATCTTACAGGCAAAGGAGGTAGATTATTGAATTTATTTTTCTATACAGAGGATGTTCACAAGAAGGTATCATTGTTGCAAAACATTGAACAATATACGTACTACTTGCTTGAATTGAAGATTCTAATACTCGATAAGTTCCAGACTCCTCACCTCTAAAAGACAGGTTTAGCTACGAAGCAACCGAGATTACCAGTCAAAAGATTTGATGTCGGTGGAATCAAGATCTAGCTTCCATCACTCAAAGGATTGAAGGCACGATTTGATACCATTCAACCACGTTCAACTTCTACAGAAGACTAACGAGAATTTGCTTGCAGATGAGCTCACTGACAAAAATGGAAGAGACGGAAAGATGGTTCAAGCTCAAAGTGAGTAGAATTCGCCTTGGAAACTAATTGCTAATGCAAAGGAGCTGAACCCCGGTCAAAAAAATGACAGATAGAACCACTGAAAAATGTTTGATAATGTACAAGAATAACAAATATGAGCTAGGACGGACAATATTTTTCTCAGGAATGAACGACTATGGTTCACTAAGAAAGCTGATGGGTTTTCAGGAAATGACGAGTTTCCCCCCCAAAAAAAAACAAAGAGAAACTCCCGATAAAAGAAAGCTCCATGATACCTTCGTTCCCCGATTGCATGATTCCCCGCGCCCACTTGTCTTCCATTCTTGGCCGTTTCAATCAAGAGGCGCGATGGAAGATGACGGAAATTCTACGGGATCCAGCGATGGTTCCATCTTTAATTTAATTTTCGGTTCCAAAGCCATTTCAAATATTTTCATATTTGATCGATAGCCTTAGACTTCATCCATTATTATTAATTTTATATTAATTAGCCATTACATAAATTATTCAAGTACAGCAAGAATTGTTTCACCCAATCCCTCAAGATCTAATATTATTATTTAATATTTTATTTTTATCTATTATTTTAATTTAATATTTATAAACCTTTTGAAAGCTCCTTAAAAGGTGATTAATGATATTATACATATATATATTTAAAATTGACTTGTATATCGTTAATTATATTTAATTACTTTTGGCCAGGTTATGACTTCGATACTTATCATACACCGAGTCAAGGTAGATGATAAAATTGATCCATTGTTAAACATGTCCTCTCCCTGATGATATTTCCCTTTCTCTTGTGGTGTCGGCAATCCTGCATCCACTGACAAGGATTATGGTTAGATCGTTCTCAACGGCTAAATAATACACATTTAAATTTCATCTCATGATCTCATTCAACTTCACGTGAACAATAAATTCACTTGAAAAATAAAGAGTTCGTTAACATTACAGTTACGATAAAAAAAAGAACTATTGCATTCTTAATGTCATAATCACATGAAAGTAGTTACTTGTAACAAACATTGCATTTGAAATACATAACCAAATATAAGTCTTAATGTAAGGGATGTGACAATACTTAGTTTGAGAAAACATGATCCTTCCTTCTTCTTGTCATACTTGCATACCCAAAAAGTGTATTAACCCTAGATCAGTTATTTTGAAAGCTTGTTTGAGTTGATCCTTGGCATTTTCAATGTCTTGTGTATGATTTTTTGTAATGATTAAATCATCTATATATAGTACATTAATAACAATTTTACCATCACTATGCTTTATACACACTTATGGATCAACTTTACTTCTTTAAATCTTGCTTCTATGAAGTATTCATTTATTTTTTAGTGTCATGCCCTTGGAGCTTGTTTAAGACCATATAGTGATTCTTTTAATCTACATACTAGACATTCACCAATTTTAACAAATCTTGGTGGTTGTTGCATGTAAATCTTTTTCCTTTAAATCACCATGTACAAATGCAATTTTTACATCTATTTGATAAAATTTTCAACGAAAATTTGTAGTTAAAGCAACTATTGTACGAATGGAAGTAATTTTAGCAACTGAAGCAAAGGTTTCAGTATAGTCAATACCTTTTTTTTGTGAGAAACCTCTAGCTACTAGCATTACCTTATATTTTTCAATAGCTACTTATGATGTGAACTTTGTTTTATAGGTCCACTTACAACCAACCGCATTTTTACCTTTTGGAAGAGTTGTCAATTCCCAAGTTTCATTTTTCATCAAAGGGTTATACTTATTGTGGTTGCTGATTTCTGCAAATGGTTAAACCTTAAAACATACATTAGCATATTCAGTTTAAAACAAAGCAAAACCTCAACATCCATATGAAATGAGTCAACATGATTTAATGATGCAATCAAAACAACAAAAAGGATTAAATAAACTAGATGAAAGCATACAATAAATCATGAAGTAAATAACATTCCATAGTGGATTGGTGCTATTGTTGAAAATAGCCCTTTCCCAATCCTTGATAGATAAGCTAAATAATATGAAAATGGAGTAAGATGGGCAAAATCAGTCTCAAGGAGAGTGACTTTGCAAGAGATTGTGGAGTTGTGGAGGATTTGCTAAAGAATGATGCCTTTATTTAAAGATTTTCAAATGTTAAGAGTGTCAAACATGGAGGATGTGGGACTAAAAAATATGCCAATGAAAAGAGGCCACTTGTCATCATGTGAGTGGTTGATGCATGTGCAAGATTTGGGAAATGTGCCCAAGAGGGGGGAAATTTGAAATTCAAATTTGTGCAATGAATGTTGAGTTTGACCTTTGGAAGGGGACATGTAAGAGCCATGTAAGAGCTCATAAATGACTTGTTGGATGTACATGTCCACTTGTTTTTATTTCAAATTCTAGGGAATATTCCACGTTGAGTGAAAATGTTGATTTTAATAAATCAATAAATTGATTTATTGGTGCAAGTGGCTAAATCTAGAGAATGCAAGTGGTGAGGATTAGCATTTAATCAGGATTAATTAGCTAGGATGATGATTAGGATGAGTTTGACCTCTTTGACTTAGATATTTGATTTATTTAAATCAGAAAAAGGAGAAATATGAATTGGATTTCAATTAAATGAAGTCTGATTTATTTAATTAAATGGATGATGCAAGATAAAGGTTGAATGATTTATGAGAGATGAAATGGTATTATTTGATTAAACCATTGGATTGACCTGTATGCATATTTTGCGTGTCTACACTTATCTTGTGTAGTTGCTTCCCATTCAAAGATTCCTTTAGCTTCCTCATATGTACTTGGAGTGTCAACCTACAACATCCTAGCCATAAGAGTATAGTTAGCAAAATAATTTGGTGCAAGACTATGAGTAGTATTTTCCTTGTAACCTACCCCACAACCAAGCCACTTCCCCAAATGGTGTTCTCAATCAAGCACTAATGGCACTACAAAATGCTTATATTTCTCAAAGTACATCTCTTATAACACCATCATAACAAGAAGCTCTTCAAGAACCCAAACATAATGATACTATTCTTCTAAATCGGTAAGGAGAGGAGTTTTGTGGAGTCAATCAATTGCAAGAACAAAGCCAATTTTCTACCCCAATAGAAGCCAATACAACATTCCAAGGAATCACTAGTCCATCCTTAATACCAAATGGGCAAGAGAATACAAAAAATTGATTACAACAAGCAAAATAACTCAAGTTACACACTCAACTAACACAAGTGAAAGGAGTTGTTGTTACTAAGGTACAACCAAAGGTTAGCTCCATTCCTTTTAAAATTCTTGACCATATGAAGAAAAGAATGTGAAAATATCCATGTGAGAGTCTTTTTCCATCCCTAGACAAAAGGACCTTTTACAAGCAGTCTTGTCCAACCTTAGTGTCTCAAATGGATCATCAAAATAACAACCCAAAGTTGTGCTCACAAATAAAGGTGTCAAACCCCCTCCTTTCTATGTGTCATTAATCATTGGTAACCACTTGGTTCATAATTGCATGATAGATTCAAGGGCTAGTAGTTCCTATTGAAATGGTGACAAGAGAGAACCAAAAGTTCAAACCTGTAAATTTTTCATTCATCAACACATTCATTATTGCATTCAATAGATTTATAAATCCTTCTAACTTCTAACTACCCAACAATAAACTAACAACTAACTAGTAACTAATAACTAAATAAAAACTAACATATAATAAATTGACATTAACATGTTAATATATTGTTTATTTCATTATTCTATGTCATGCACTATGGTTCCTAACACCCCCCTTTAGTGCTAACATAGGGACTTTATTTTGGTGTTGCAATATCAACAATTGGATTATCTCATATTTGCTCCCCTTCAATAAATAACATAAAAATCTATTACACCCTTATGGCTCCAAAATCTTTATACAAAATAAAAAGGATAAATTAAATTGATAGTAACCATATAAATACCTTTGTCTTCCACATCAAACTACAAATTAAATATTGATGTCATTTTCAAATGATTTCTAAGTTTTGTGCTCCTTTTCAACAAATTCCTAGAACATTCTGAATTTTTGAATTTCATTAAGAAATAAGAAAGATATCATAATTTTAGTGATTTTGTATTAAACTTCTATTTAAAACCAAAACAATGTAACAACAATTGAATGGTGCCTAATGAGAACATGATTCCTCCTTTGCACAAATTGAATATCCATAAAAGAGAAGCATAATAAATCCATACTAATTTTCAAGTAATGAAACCATCATAACTAAAAGATAAAAAACCTTCTTCTCAATCACCTTAACCTTGTACACTTTTTTGCAACACTTTATATCTTTGCAACTTTGAATATGAACACAATGGACATAATTAAAGAAAAACTATGGAAATAATGTACATAATGGATGAGAAAGGATATGCACATGAATGGTGGATGTTAACAAGTTTGGTGCAAGGTCTGTGATATCTACTATTATTGCTGAAAAATATGCAAGAGGGGTGGTCGCTACGAAGTCCAAATTTCGTGCGAGGTTTGTGGTATTCACTAGTCCTTTATTTGCAATGCTTGAATTTGCAACAAATGGATGGGAACATAAAAAGGTAATGGGGTCATGGAGGTGCATGGTATCCACTATCCATTTCCTTAATCAAATTGATAAACAAAGCATGAGTGGGTGAAAATTAGATAGATCTCTTTTGAAACTTGCTTTGATACCATATTGAAATGGTGACGAGAGCCAAAGACTCAAACCTATAAATTCATCATTCATCAACAACTGATTCATTATTACATTCAATGGATTTATAAAGCCTTCTAACTTATAAGAACCCAACAACAAACTAACAACTAACTAGTAACTGATAACTATCTAAAAACTAACATATATTAAATTAACATTAACATGTTAATTTATTATTTATTTCATTATTCTATGTCATGCACTATAATTCCTAGTAGTTTCGTTATGACCAAACAAATAGTTGACAAGCTTAGATTAGAGTATGAAACCATTTCAAAAGGAGTTGGGTAACTAGAAGGGACAACCATAAAGACTCTTGGCATCATCAAGGGATTGAGTCTCACTTTGCATTCATGTACTAACTTCTCAATTCCTCAAGACATATTTGTCATTGACCTCCCACCATAATTTTCTTTGTCTCTCAAGACATTTCACAACTAACATTGGGGTTTATTTGTCATCAAATTGGTATCGCATGCATTTTAGGACTAGATATGACACTAAGTTCACCATAAAATTTGAGCCTATTGCTAAGGACCATGTTGAATCTTATATCCTAAGTGCTATCAACACTAGTTACCCCATTTTTAACCAAGAGGAATATTTTATTGTCCAAGAGCCAAACACTCACATAGAAGGTATACTTGATTTGTTACTTGATTATTGGGGAGCTGAGAATCATGAAGATAATCCATACAAACACATAGAAGAAGTTGGTTTTGGTATTTATTGCTTGCATGAAGAAGATTATTTTATGCCTAACCTTGAAAAAACTAATGAGTAACAAGATGGTGTTTGGAAAATGTATTTTGATGACTCTAGAAGTAGGAGTGATGCAGGATGAGGTATGGTGTTAGTTTCTCCAACAAAAGAAAAACACTTTTCAACCTTTAGATTTTCATTCAGTTGTAGAAACAATACAACTAAGTATGAAGCTCTACTACATGGTTTCAAATGGGCTAAGAAAAGGAAAATAAAGTGTCTTCAAGTTTTTGGTGACAATGAACTTATTGTATATTAGGTAAGAGGGTTGACTATAACCAAATTTTTTTTAAGTCATATAAGCATAGGGTGTGGGACCTTGTTGAAGATTTTAATGTGTGAGTTGTTTCTAGAGAAAGAATAGATGTGTTGATAGACTAGTTTCCATCGGTGCACAATATGAAATTCCTAGTGATATCAAAAAAGAGAAAGTACATTAGCATATAAAGGTAGTTGTGATACAAATTGTACTTGATAACAACAAACATTGGCAGGTGTTTGATAGTGACCAACATATAATCAATTTCATATGAGAAGAAGTTGAGTTCTCAACTAAAAAATCAAGAAGTATAGCAACACTATGAATAAAAACCATCTAGCTAAGGGAAAACAAGTTACCAAAGGGTTTGGTCACTCTTGAACCCATATTTAATGCTAATGACTAGGCTAGGAGAGAGAAAATCAACATGATAGTTAAGCATCATGAACACTATGAAGAGCTTGCAATCAACAAGGACAAATTTCTAAAGCTTGGCAAGGTATATACTCAAGAAGAAGAACATGCATTCATTCAACTTTGTCAAGAATATAATTATGTATTTTCATGAGAGTATGGTGAGATTAAGGATTTTGATCCATCATTAGCAGAACATACCATTGAGTTAGAGTTAAGTGTTAAGCCCGTTAGGTGGAAACAAATGCCTCTTAACCCAAAGTTAGAGCCTCTCATGAGGTAGGAGCTGAATAAATTAATAGAGGCCAACATAATCTTTCCTATTACACAAACATATTGGGTTTCAAATTTGGTACCTGTAAGGAAGAAGAATGGAGAGATCTGACTTTGTGTGGATTTTAGAGACTTAAATATAGATTCTTTAAAAGACCACTATCCATTTCCTTCCATGGAACAAATTTTACAAGTGGTATCAAGCTTTGAGCAATTTTCACTCCTCGATGGCTATTCTTGTTATAATCAGATTTTAGTGAAAGAAGAGGATTAGTTCAAAACATTATTTACTACAAAATGAGGAACAATGACTTATAGGAAGATGTATTTTGATTTTTATAATGTAGGGGCAACCTTCCAAAGAGCCACATGAATATGAAATTTTAGGGATTGATCAATAAAATTATTCTTGTATACCTTGATGATATTGCAGTTTTTTCGAAGCATGCTAAAGATCATTTGCCTCACCTTAGACAAGTTTTTGATAGGTGTAGGCAATATCAAGCTCCACATTATCCTAGGAAATGCATATTCTCAGTCCATGAAGGAAAATTTTTGGGTAACATTGTATCCAAAGAGGGACCTGCAATTGATATTGATAGAGTAAGCACTATTTTAGCATTGCCATTGCTTAGCCACAAGAAAGGACTATAAATATTTTTGGGGAGAATTAATTTTGTTAGGAGGTTTATTCTTGATATTGTAAATCTTATTAAACCACTAGAATCTATATTGAAGAATATACCTTTCAGCTAAAATAATAAGGAAAAGATTATTTTGAAGTCATTAAGCAAGCTATAACACAAGCGCCTACTCTCATAAATCCTGATTTTGCCAAGGTTTTCATTTTATATGCATTTGGAAGCATATATACTATCTAAACAATGCTGGTACAACATAATGATGAAGGCATGGAGTAGCCAATAGCCTTTTTCAGTCAAGGTTCGGAAGGGTATGAGGTGAGGTACTCCTTTGTAGAGAAATAATTACATGCCATTATAAGAAGCCTCAAGAAGTTTAGACACTTGGTTTCTAACAATAAAATTTATTTGATGGTATCACATCCAAGTGTTAAAAAATTTCTTTTAAGCAAAGATTTGAATGAAAAAGAGCATGTGGGATCATTAAGGTGATGGAGTATGATGTGAATATCAAAGTTACCAAGTTGATAGAGGCAAGGGCTTGTGTGAACAATTAGCTTCATATTTGCATGAGGATAAAGATGTTGTCTTAGTACTACAAAATGATCAACAATCTATTGTACCTCCATTGCAAGCAAGTTGGACTCAAGATATGGTCCATTTCCTTCAAATAGGTGAGTGTCCTGAAGACTTAGACAAAGCTAAACGAAGGTATTTTATAATTCAATCATTCCATATGTTATTTTGAATGGAATCTTATTTAGAAAGGATGTGAATGGTGTCCTCTTGAGATGTGTTCAAACAAATTAATTAGGTTGCTTTTTTTGCAAGAGTTTCATGATGGATCAATAGGTGGGAATTTATCTCCAAGAAATACAACCTTAAAGATAATGAGGGCAGGCTATTATTAGCCCAATTTGTTTAGAGATGCACATGCATGGGTAAGAAAATGTAATAAATGTGCCTTCTTCATAGGTAAGAAAAAGCTAGAAGCACTACCTCTCCATCATATTTAGGTTGAACAACCCTTGATGAAGTGGGGTTTGAACTTTATAGGGATGATTAACCCAACTTCAAGTTTAAGTCCTAAGTGGGTATTAATATCCATTGTTTATTTTACAATATGTACAAAAGCAATAACACTCAAGGAGGAAAATGGGACTTTAGTTTTGGAGTTTTACGAAGATATAGTCTCAAGGTTTTGAGTTCCTAACTCCATCTCTGATAATGCAATGGGTTTTGTTGGCGCCAAGATAAGTGAATGGGTTATCAAACATGGCATCTACTTGAGCACGTATTCTAACTACTACCCCCAAGGAAATGGACTAGCATAATCCACCAACATAAATCTTATCTATATTATTAAAAGGATCATGGAGGAGAACCAAAGGATATGGCATACAAAATTGAAAGCAACCTTATGGGTTGATAGTATTAATCCTAAAAGGTCCATTGGTAACTCATGTTACATGCCTGTTTATGGTAGGGAAGCAAGCCTACCCATATCACTTGAATTAAAAACAATATCTAGCTTGTTAACCAATTATAAATGGAGGGGGATGCGATGCCAATAAGATTAAAGATATGAGATTTCCACAATCCATATTGGTTATAATTATATTGCTCCTAGATATGATTGTGTATAAGTTTTTTCATCAATGTTTCGAATCACACTCTGTGATCCATCATCAAGATAGAGAGCTCAAGGAGATGTAAAATAATATTTGTAAATCTAGTGGAGTTGGAAGAGAAGACAAGGCAATGCAAATAATGGAGTTTCATCAAGCTCAAACTAAAAGGTCATTTAACAAGAAAGAAACTACAAGAATTTTCAAAGGAGATCTCATTCTCAAGTGGGAGGAGGTGAAAGCTAGATTTGGAAAGCACACTAAGTTTGACTCCATGTGGAGTGGACCTTACATAATTTCCAACTACAAACAACACAATGCCTTTCAATTGTTCAAGCTAGATGGTGAAACCCTTCTTATCCTAGTCAATGGGATACAACTCAAACTTTGCTTTCGAGGATAACTCCAAATCTTTGTACATAATTAGCTTAGTTTTTCATGCTTTCCAAGAAGTGCTCTTGCACATCCTGTGTTCTCTTGAAGAGGATGTATGGTTTAGATTATTTGTCTTCCTCCAAGTGTTTTTGCACATTTCCATTTTTTTTTGTGTTGAGGAAAGTCTTGTTACAATTGTTGTTAACCCTTAAATTTGTGCCTAATAGAGTATAAGGCTTCTTGATCCTATGATTGGTAGGAAATCATCCTGTAGACTTCACTAAAATGTTGTCACTTTGTACCCCCCTTATTTTTGCACTAATGATAACCAATATGATATATTTAATCTGGGTAATCATGCCATTTATGATTATGGTTGGGGCATCTAGAAAAGGAAAGAAGAAAAGTTGCCAGAGTTTTCTTAACTTTTGGGAACCTAAGGAACTTTCGCCTAGGTTATTGACTTCCCTTTAGGTTCTGAAAAGGCTACAAAAGTGAAGGAGAGAAAAAGATAAGGCAAGTGTCAATCGATGGTTTCCTTGGTTCCAAGAACCATAGGAACCCTTGGTGGGCTCTGGTTCCTGGTAGAGCCATAACTCCCAACAAAAATTCAAAGACAAGCCACCTAAGGAGAAAATAAAGACAACAAGAGCTCAAAATAGCAATGTGAAGTAAAAGGGGCATCGAAGAGAAAAAATGTGGGAAATAAAGAAATACTAAGAAGCTTGATGCCATGTTATTTACAACACCTATATCCTTTGCAACCCCATGAATCTTGCTACAATGACCCTCCCAACTACACGATCTTGATCCTTGGAACTACAAGGATGAGATTAAATGCATTCGCATAGATTTTAAAATGAAAAGTAGTGCCCACATCCCCTTTATCATTTGTAGGTTCTATTTTTGTCAGATGGCCATGCTTGGGTCACATTTCAACAAATTTTGTGGGGGATTTTTTTTGCAGTTTTCCCTCTTTTTCATCAATGTAGGTATTAATAGGGGTGTTAGGATTGTTCCTCACATTTGTAGATATGATTTTTTCTTCTACAGATATGTCAGGGTTATACAGGATGATGACTAGGGTTCTCTCCTTGCCATGTCCTCTCTCTCTCTCTCTCTCTCACACACACACACACTTGTTGAGAATAAAAGAGATCTAGCTACTCATTGTAAAGGGTAAATACAAGAGATAGAGCAACAAAAAGTAAATTTTGTATTTTTTGTAATTGTAAACAAGCTCATGCCTCCATGTCAATGAAAATAGCTATTTCCGCCTCTTTTAAGTTCAACATTCTATGTAGTCTTTTTATCCATGTGCATAAATCATTGCTTATCATTTCCTATGTTTGTGTGTTGTGTTAATTTAGTTTAAAGGGTTGACTATGAATTGTCCCCTTTGGTGCTTGTCAAACTATAACTTCCTCACTTACCTCTAAGAACTAGTCTAGTAGACAACATGCGTAGGTTTTTTTGGTGATTCTTGTTGATGCTCTATGCTATTTTGACAAGGGAAATCCATTCTAAACATTGGTATATCACCCTTTCATTTTTTGTTTTCCATTTTTTGTATTTCAATAAGTAGGATTAGGTTTTTAGTTGCAAGTATTCAATATTGAGTTGGATCAATACTTTGCACTTAGTTTGGCAAGGGAACCAACCCTTCATTTAGCAAGGTCCCACACCTTGAAGCCATTCCCATGTTTTCACTAAGTGATTGAATCTAGGATTCAATAAAGGGTGCATGTTCAGATTGACAATAGGCACCTCTAGTTTTCTCTTAGCACCCAACATCAATGGTTCCAAACTATTCAAACAACCATGCTTGAGCCTAGCTTGGTTCATTTCATGTGGTGCATTCTTTACTGCAATCATCCTCTTGGCTCTCACTTGTCTTAGTTCAAAGTTCTCAATCCCAAGTATTATTTTTTAAGTCAATTTGAGAGTATCAAGCATTTTGTGGTTATGCATTGGAGCTTAAGAGGTATATTTTGGACACATTGCTTCTTCAATCATTTTTTTGCTTGATCCTTCTCATGGTATATGGTTTTGCTAAGAAATTGACCCTTTCATTTAAATTTTCCCAAATTTGACATTCTTTTGAGGTGGAAATTCTCTTTGATATTTGGAAAGATAGAAATTTAGCTCTCTTTTCAAGTTGTTTGGTTGATGCTCACTTTTCTTTATCCACTAAAGGTATCGTTTTCTCTAATGTGCTTATGCAGATCTAGGGGCAAGTTTGCAAGGTTGCACCTGAAGTTGCACATTTACAAGAACTCTTATATCACTGGGGTAATGCCCCTTGTATGATTGCTAGAGTTCCATCTCTTGCCTCCTTGCTCTCTTGTGGGCGTATGTGTGGTCGTAGCTAATTTGCCAAAAGAGATCAAGGATCCTAATCTTAAGGTGCTTAGTCACAAGGCTCTAGGGATTATGAAACCCATGAGTGGTCTCAACGTTTTCATCCACCTTTTGCCTCTTCTCATGGGTGTGGCTCCCCTAATTGGTCAAATTTTGGCAAGTTCCCTCGCTTGGACCTAACTATTTCCCCTATTTATACTTAACGACCTACCTATGAAGACTAGGAGGGGGAGGGTGCTTTCACTAGCTAGGAGCTTATTAATGATAGTTCTATCCCCTCTCATGTTTGGGATATGCTAGATGACTCTGATATCCCTTCTACCAATGTTGCTTTTACCGTTTAATAATTTTTTATGTTTATTGATCTATTCAAACTTAACCCCATTTAATCTATTTTTATCTTTTATTTTAAACTTCATCCCCACATAAACTTTGAACATATACCTTTTTACCACCCACCTTTTTCTAAATAATATATTATTATTTTTGGATCCATTAAAAATAATAAGAAATGACATACATTTATTAAAACTAAATTACACCAATACAGTTTTGATCTAATAGTTTATAAAAAATGTAAACCATAATTTACAATAAATAAATTTATGCCTCTTAAGATTTAAATTGAAACTTGAAATTAAAAGAAATAAAAAATAATGAGACAAAAAGTTGTAAGCAATCAAGTACTTTCAACAACTATACTTTTATCTTTTCCTTATGTAAGCAAGCAAAGCAGCCATGAGATTGGCCTGCTTAACCATATATACATTTCAGAGGGCCACATATACACAGTAATACAGTGCTGTGTTACATATACAGTGGAACTAGAGTTCCAATCGCCGACTGCTGAACTGGGTGTACGTCAAGAAACACCGTCTTCATCGTCTGAGAAGGCCAGTCGCGTAGCAATGGCAGAATGGTACATCCCATCAGGCCCTATTTCTGTTGCCCTCAGCTGTCGCCTCAACCACTTCGCCTTCTCCTCTGTTATCACCATTGCCTTTCGTTTCCCCTGCATGTCCCCTTCCTCGTCCTCCCTCTCTCTGCAACACCACTCCCGAGAATGCGAAGGCGTAGCAGGCCTTCTCTTCGGTCCCCCCAAACAGCTTTTGGAATCCCCCATGAAAGAACAGCTGACACCCCGTAGTGTTGTTGCCGCCATGACTGCTGAAACAGTTAAGTTCTTGACAAATCTGTAATGCTCTAACCTGCTGTGCTACTGAGAAAATCACAAGTGTTTAGACATGATTTATAGTGGGAAAAACAGTCGGGCGGTGAGGAAACCAAGCGTAGCATATTCTTATTCCTTCCCTCTCTGGACGGACCAAATGCAGCGTGTGTTGTATCGAAGGAACATACGTGGAAATTTCTTTACATAGATTTGATTTGATTGCATTGGAACGCGTTTGTCTGTGTGCCGTGGAGAAGAAGATAATCCAAGAAACAAAACGTTGCAACACTATAGTCCGCAAATGTCGATTCCATGAATAGTAGGCCAGTTGTTCATTTTGAAATATATCGACCATGACTGATATGAGTCATTATTCACGTTGAAATTAAGCTACAATTGGACAAATATCTGTCCTATGATCTGATGGATTCCTTGAGCATGGTCTAAGTCTGAAATAATTATGAAAATATACTCCACTAATGTTACATCACATTTAGGGCGGAGTACTTGCTCACATGGAGATGAATTCATATCTCACAACTGGTATTGCCTTTTAGTTTTGGGTCCCATTTTGACTAAAGACAATGGTATACAATTTGGCATACAGCTTGAGATCTTTTTCATAAATGAACTAGACTTATTCTATTTAGCGGCCTTTTTTTAAGACATTAGGATGTATATTTGATCATATTTATTATTAGTTCATGTTAGAGGAATACTAATGCATTCATCAAATTTACTAGTTGTCAACAAATGAATCAATGAGATGATATAATTAAAATAATTTGAATACATTTTCTCTTAGAATTTGGGGGAGAGGACTCGATAAATGAGCACCCTAACTTCATGCTTCTCAAAATCCTACATAGAAATTTCAAATCACTCCAAATTTTTACAGCAGCTTACTTGGCAAGTCCCCAGCTTATAACTAAGGTTTCAAGGCCACATCATCAAATATGATGTCACATCAACATGGTTTTTGTCAAGGTGTCCAAAAAGGCCTAAAAAAATAGTGAGACCGATACTTGTGCACTAAATCATGTTTTATTGGTGCACTGATGTGGCATCACATGATTTGTTGCTTTTTAGATCTAAGGAATACATTTTATTTAATTATGGGTAGTTATCAACACTAACTACTTTTAAGACACAACTATTGGTCCAATATTGTTAAAAATATTGGACATTATATCAACAAATGTTATAATAACTATTGAAACATGCTCAGGTACTGAGTCCTCTTCCCTAGCATCAATGGTTCCAAACTATTCAAACAACCATGGTTGAGTCTATGTTGGTTCATTTCATGTGGTGCATTCTTCACCACAATCTTCCTCTTGGCTGGTGCTTGTCTTAGTTCAAAGTTCTCAGTCCCAAGTATTCTTTTTTAAGACAATTTGAGAGTCTCAAGCATTTTTTTGGTTATGCACTAAAGCTTAAGAAGAATGTTTTGAACACATTACTTCTTAAATACCAAAACCAATTTATCTATCATTCTATTCGATAACAATTGTGAATAGTAATATTAGTACATGATGCTAGTCTCACCCTAGCTTGCCCCTGGGCTGCTGGGACACCCTTGTTGTAAAGAAAAAAATATATTAGTACATGATGTAAGGTATGGAATCTTTTAACTATTTCATTTTGACTATAAAAAAGTTAATAGTGCAAACGTATTGTCATGTCACTTTTTAATTTTATTTATTGTCCTATTTGATAAATGGCATTTTTTATTTAAAAGATTGTGGACCAATAAATATAATTTTTTAATCATATTTGAGACAATTTTAATTTATTGATTTAAGATGAAAATAGAAAAAATATCAGAGATTGTGATCTATATATATTAAAAATTAATAATAAAAAATAATATTTGATAAAAGATAATGAATAATTATATTTTTTGATCTATTTTATATTTATTTGATTCATAGTTTACTCAAGAAACTAGTTATATATATAAATTCCAACATTTTTTATCAGTTTAAAGTTAAATGCATTCATGTTCCAATGTAATTATTGAGTTACATTATATTTATAACTTTAATTCTCATTTGACATTGCCTCTCTTTGATTAACATTTGCAATATAATTCCAAGTTTCGTTGAATTAGGTTCTTCTATTTTGATTTTTTTAAAGTAATTTGACAAATTTTATCTCTACTATGTCAAGTGATTAATAAAATTTCATTTTATTAGTAGTATTAGCAAATTAATTATTCAATTTGATGTTTAATAAAATTTCATTTTATTAGTAGTATTAGCAAATTATTTATTCAATTATATCTTACTGCAAGAATCAGATGCAATCCATCACTTGTTAATTAATTAAAAAATATATTGTATTCTAATTTTTAATTCATCAATAAATATAGTCAAATGTGCAATTTGATGTTTAGATAGACAATACAAACCCATCTTTATTTTACACATTTTCTCACATTTATTATTAGTTATTTATTGTATATATAATTGTACCATTTTTTATATAATAATTTTTTATTTTGAGATCTTTATCTTTTTTCTTTTGTTTTGAGTCAATTTTGAGTTTCCTAGTATTAATTTCAATTAATGTGTAGATTTGACCTCAAATTTGAAATTTAAAATTCAAATTTTCATTTTTTTATCCTTTTCACTCATTAATATGAGCTAATTTAGTATGTATATGTATAACTAATTGCTAGGTCTTAAGATTTAAAGATATTCATTTAGAAAATTGATTCATATAAGACTTCAAGAAAAATCAAGGAAACAAGGAGCATTCACTTTATGAACATTTAACTTTTGGAGCTTAAAAGGAACCTCTGTGTACATTATATTTCATATAGGCCATCCAAAACTTTGTGAATGTTCTTATAATTATTCTCTCAAAAGTTGTAAAGCCAATTCTAAAAAAGGGTTGACCTAGAATAGCTTAACTGCAAAAATCTAACAACTTATCCAATGATATATTTAAATAATGTCATCTTCACTTATCAATAGATGTTATAAACTAGAATATGCTAGGTTTCAAAAATTTGCCCCATAACATGTCATATGTGCACAATAGAGGTCAAATTTGTGTTGAATAAACAAACTTGACTAGTTTAGGATTGATGCACAAAAGATTTTGAGTTTGTTATGATATTGAAACTTTAGCACATTAGGAGCCTCACTTTCTAACTATAGTGAATTCATTCTATGCATCTTCAAAATTTATGTTCCCTCATTGAATTAAGAGTTGCACACCTTATCTATTTACAATTGTATAAAAGTGAATTTGCGCCCCATGTGCAAATTGCCTTTTTGCCTTTACCCACCTTAGAAAACCAAATTCAAAGGCTTAATTCCACCTAAGCCTGCTATTGGCATCCCACTTGGCGCCTATTTTGAGCATTGGTGGAGGTGTTTCTGTCGGGGATGCCCGTGCGACGTGTAGACATCCGCACAACGCGCTTGTATGTCCCTAGCAGATTCTTACGATTAAACTTGCAAAGGCATTACACTTCTCATTGGAGGTGAAGTTGTAACGCCCCCTTTGGCCGACTGACCTAAATATGGTCATTTTATTCCACTCTTTCTTCAAATTCATCCCTTCAACATTCAATCCAACTCTTCACCACTTCAAGCTTCCATTCTTGCACTCTCACATTCACTTTCAAGCTCACTTTTACTCACTCCAAGCATTCCATTGCAGCTAAAGCCACACTCCATCACTTCAGTAGAGCAAGTTTGGGACCACACCATTTCAGTAGAGGCTCAAGTACTCTCATTTGCTCCCCCAAGTAGCCTTGAGTGATCTTGGTGGACGTGATAAGCTTCTCTCTCCTCTCCTCTATCACTTGATTGAGTAGCATAACACTGTTTTGTAGTGCTTCTTTGCTCATTACTATATTATTTCCTTTATCTCATTTCCTTGGTTGTCCGTGGAGGTGGAAACACCTAAACAAGGGTCTAACTGAGGTAGGCCCCTATACAACCACCCAACATTTTCCCTTTCTTGTTGTGTGTAGGAGTACGTGCTCTTTGAGGGTTCAGCTAGTGAACGAATTCCTTGGTGAGATTCTCCTTATTCTCTTCACTCTTAGATATTTGCTTTATAATATTAAAGAGTACTTCATTTATTTAATCACATCATTCTGGCCCTTTAGTTAGTCCGTTGGGCCGTGAGCTTGTTTTACTGGTTTGACCTCATCTCCACTATTGTCTGGCTGTATGGATGACATCTCACTTTTGAGACGCCAATGCACCATGCTGACATCCAAAGACTGTGCTTCTGTCCTTGGACAGAGAGCTTTTTGAGACATAGTGTTAGACCTAGAAACCAACTTGCCTAGCCTCTCCTTGTGTTTTGAGTCTGTAGAGTAACTGAGTGACCTTATGGTCCTCGTTACTTGCATCTCGCATTCCCTCACATTACACTTAATTGATGTAAGTTAGGGCAACCTCTTACATCTTGACCCTCCGTGACCTGGGGTCTTGCATGCGGTGGTCCCCCTCTCTTACATTTTTGGTGAACCTGACGTATACCAACATTTTTTCATCTATTGGTGTTGAAGCTTCCCTCGAGTACTCCGTGATTGTTGTGTTCTTGAGTGTTGTGAAGGTTTATGAGAATCACAACCCAATCCACAACTTCTAGGTATATTGTTAGGAGAAGTGTACGACACCTCCCAATGGATAGGACAAAGGTCTCTATTGGGTTATCTACAAGCCTTTTCTCCGGTCCTGCCACTCAGGAGGAGTTGTCGAGGAACGAGATGGGATTCGTTGATGAAATCGATCATGCTTCCACTCCCCCTATGTCTCCTATGCCATCGTTAGTGGACTAGAATGAGGCCGTTCAGATCCCTGCATAATATGTGTCTGCCCTCTCTAAAGGACTGGGTGACTTAGAATACCACTTGGAAAGAAATCCAAAAATGGCTAGAGTTGCTCGGGTGGTTAGTGAATTAAAACATATGATGGGTAAGGATCAAACAGGAATAAAGCTTCTAAGTAGTCTCCTTGGTCTTGCCGAAGCGTGTGCTCCTTCCAGCAACCCTAGTTTTGCAAAAGGAGTCACTTTCGGGGAGTGTGAAGGACAGTTAGGAGTATCAATGCTTCCCACTTCCATTTACATGGCTAACACGACCCCTTCTATTATCATCCCTTTTGGCTTTGAGTAGCCTAAAACTATCAAAGTAAACAAGGTCCCTTTAGGCTTTAGCTTCACTCCTCCTGTCACCTCTAGTGGTGGAGGCTTTGGTGGGTTGAGTGGTGGAGGCTTTGGTAGTGGCGGTGGATTCAAAAACATAGATGGTACTAGAGGAGGTGGCTTTGGTGGAGGTCATGGCGGTGGTTCTGGTAGAGGTCCTACTAGTGGCGGTGGCTCTGGTGGTGGCTCTAGTGGAAGTCATACCGATGGTGGTTCGGGAGGTGCTCTCAGTGGTGGTTCTGGGGGAAGTTCCTCTAGCCCTATATCTTGCAATGCCCTATTCTGAATACTTTTCTTCAAAATATGGGTAAGATGCAAAGCCAGTTGGCGAGCCTTTCCCAAGCCTCTGCTCAGCCTATCTTCCAGCCTTTCTTCTGACATAGCCCATTGTCGGTTGCCATCTTGAACACTCCTTTCCCTCAAGGAATGGAGATTCCTAAATTTGAGAAGTAAGGTGGTAAGGGAGATCCACAGACACACGTGTTTTCCTTTAACACCCTGTGCACCGACTTCTTCCATCATGATGCACTAATGGCTAAATTGTTTCCCTGATCCCTCAAGGACACAACGCTTGAGTGGTATTGTTCCTTGCATGACAACTCTATTTTCTTATTTGATCAACTCGTAAACCAATTCCTTAGGCAGTTCCAAGTAAACATTGGGCCGAAGATGACCTTTTCAGATCCTGTCTAATGTAAACAAGGAGATAATGAAAAAATCATTGATTTCATAGCGTGTTACCAAGCACTCCTCTTGCAAATTTCGTATCAATAGCCCAATTCTGACATGTAGAAGGTATTCATAGGGAACTTACAAAGGCCCTCATGAAATACCCTTCTTTCACGCACTTGTGTTCAGCCTTACAAGAATACTAGTAGACAGTTGTTTAGTTCAGGGGATCGTACTCGCGCTCCCGTTCTGAGGGGAAGTCTATCATATCAATCTTTGGGAAAGGTAAAGCCATTACGAATGTAGCAGTCATTGCTGATGACAAAAACCTCAAATGCAACCAAAAATTCACAAAGTTATCTGAATCTTATAGTTCTGTCTTATAGAAACTGTTGAAGGATAAGATCATAACTTTGCTAACCCCTAAGCCTGTTAAGGAACCCTACCCTAATTGGTATGATGAGAACACTTATTTCCAATACCATCGTGTTAATGGAAATGATACCAAACATTGCATACGACCACATCATGAAATACAAGACTGCATCAAGGACAGTACCATTCATCTCGACAGGAATAAACAAAATGCTAACAAATTATTTGCGAAAGCTAATAGTGAATTGCAAATATACACGGACCTGTTTCCGTCACACTCTGCTAACATAATTATTGATCCCACTAATTTTGTTACCCAACCTGAGGCCTATGTTAATATGGTCATGGTAACTTCCATTGTTCCACCTACACCCAGTTCACCGGATATTACATTTACATCATAGGATTTACCCTTAAACAACAAACCTTCACCTCTCTACATTCCCGCTCATGTCAATGGTAACATTATGACAGGTGTCTTGATAGACCTCGCGAGCCATGTGAATGTTATCACTGAAGAAACATTAGTATTAAATTCATTACAAAAGGAAAAATATGAAGAAACAAAATCTACCATCTGTACACACAATGGTATGTACCTTAAACCTTATGGCTTGATCACTTTGTCCATCTTGGTTGGACCTAGGGCTTTTGACACAATCTTCGATGTTATCCCACAGTCTGATTTATTCAGGCTAAAGTGAGGCATACCCTGGCCCGCCTCCATGAACGGAATCGCCTCTGTTATTCACAAGTGTTTAAAGTTCTCCCATGAAGGTGTTGTTCACGTAGTGCATGACACTAGATACCAACCCTTGGTGTCCCATGGTGGATACTCGTTGGATCACTTTTGGTCCTCCCTAGTCTATCTGCTTCCTCCAAGAATAGACCTACTCTACAAAAAATATGTGAAGTATAAAACTGGGGGTGAAGGGGAGCCAAATTTGACCCTTCCTGTGACAAAATAATCGGTCACCTCCTCTTCCCAAGAAGAGGAGAAGCCCGCATCGACTACTCTCCCTTCCTTGAAAGGGAAGGAGAAGTCCATATTGACTCCCTCTCCTTCCCATAAAGGTAAAGAGAAGGCTACTTCCTCCCAGTCTTCCCCGTCCTCTCTCCCTTCTTGGGGAGAGTATTGGATGAGTCAGCCTGGTGGCTACCCACTAAGTTTGATGATTCCTACTTGGTGTAGGCCCAAGGTCAGGATCACAAACCTCCCTAATGAATACCCTGATCCGTGGTATTATTTATACAGCAGAAAGAAAGGTTCTTGTAGAGATTTCAATCCATATCCTCCTACTACTCCTGCTCCTAAGGTAGTGAGCAGAAAGAGGCCTACTGCCGAGGCTCTCAAGTCAACTCCTCTTGTCACTTCTCAACATGTTCCTCCTACTCCCATGCAAGAACTTGTCCCTCTATCAGAAATAGTTGAGGTGGATGTTCCCATGGTTGAGCAAGAACCTTTTGTCCCTTTGCAAATCTTGGCCTCTAACTCAAAGAGCCATAGAAACTTCCTTGTACACGAGTGCAAGCACTGGTGAAAGGCCCTTTTAGATGAGCAGGCCACCTTACAAAGGAAGGAGGAAGAAACGATCGCCCCTGCTTCAAGGCATCCTGCAACATCTTCTTCCTCCCTTCCTTCTGCTTCCCTCCAGTCTGCTCCTATACTACTCCCAACTTCCATTACAAGTACAAATGTGCCTAACCCTAAATAGGTATAGGTGTTCATTGCTCCTTCGATGAAGCCGCCTTTGCTAATGTCCATTCCGAATATCTAGCCTTTCCTGAAGCCCACGGACATGGTTAATACCTCGATTGTGTCTGCTATGGTTCTCTCCCCTTCTTCCTTTGCCCCTCTAGCCTCATTCATGGGGAGTTCATCTCCTTCAATGAAACAGGAGATGAAAGATGGTCCTTCCGACAATTAAGGATGTAAAAAAATTCTACCTCACTTGCAAGGCGACCTCACATTGAATTTTTCTATTTTAGTGATAGAACCAGTCTTTGCTTCCCCTGAGTTCATCACTGCTCCCGAGTCGTTTGGAAAGCTTAGCGATGAATCTCAAGCACAACCTGTCTTGTTTGTTGAAGCTAGACATGGCGCCCCTGTGGGGCGCATGTTTAATTCTGTGGATGAAGTTTTGGCCTTGTCGGCGATCTTCACTAAGTTGTTGACCTTGACTCCACAAGAGCTCGATGGAGAGGACTTCGAGGGGCCCTCTTCCTTTGCCCTTGTTGTGGGAGGATCAGATGCCCCTCCTCTTAACATCCCACCATTGCAAGCTCATCCTCCTTCCCCTTATGAGGATTTAGATTGGGAAGCGGATGACCTCTTGGCTAATCAATGTTAGGAGGAGGCCCCTTTCTTGATCTTGTGTGTGTGTGTTATGTGATGTGTTCCCTCGTACCCATGCTATGTGTGCCTAGATGACCCTCATCACCCCTGTTGGTGCTTAGATACAAGCGTGTTTTTTGCGTTGTAAACCTTCTTCTATATGTATCATCATTCTTCCATGTTTGTGCTTGATTTTTGATAAATTGGGGACGATGCAAAGTGTTGGGAGCATTTAGGCTTCCCTTCCATGTTGACCCAATTTTTTGTTTTTTACTTTTTTTTTGTGTATTCTTCTTGATTTGGTTGGGGATAGATGATCTTTCACCTTACATTGCAGTTACCTATTACTATGAGCTCGGACAGATCTAACCCCGCTAAACCAAATCCCCCTGTGCCCTTTTTTTATATTCTTCTTTTGTTTTCTCTCTTCTTTGCTTGAGTTGTCCCTTTCATGTGTGATAATGCCCTCTCTTTAACATTTTATTTTCTAAAAAAACATTCGTTGCTAACGAATCTTTTTCTCAAAAGTCTCCACAAAATTTTCTTTGGAATCGCATTCTCAACTTGGAACCCTAACACGATGTGTTTCCTTCATCACGAGTTCGTAAAGAGAGGACATGAAGACCTTCCTCTGAAGTGGGAACGACTATAATATTCCTCACACGTGGGGGCATATCCTTCCTTTTGAATTCCTTGATGAAGCGAACATCTTTCGAAAGGATTCCTTGATGATGGATTGTTCTGAGAAGAGAAGAATATCTACTTTTGAATTGTGTGTTAGTTGAGTGGACCCCTTTTTCTTCATGGAAAGTTCCCAAGGGACCCTTCTTTGAAAGTCTTTACCTCAAATGGATTTATTCAAGTCTAGCCTGGGGGCATCCTGATTAGACTTATTCCATTCCCCTCTTCACGTCTAGCTCAAGGGTAGCCTAACTAGACCTTTTTCATAGCTTCACGTATAGCTTGGGGGCAACCTGACTAGACCTCACCTTTCAAACAACGCGTCCCTTTAGTGGGCTACTCTCCTTTTGAAGGGTTCCTGAGATACCCCTTTGAAAGACTTACGAATCATTGATAGTTTGAGTGGTTGTCCACTTATTTGCCTATATGGCCGCTTCTTGACTTTGTGGAGTCCTCTTCCTTAGGTGTTCTTCATGCTTGAGTTCATGGTGAATACCTTCCCTATGGGATTGAGAGACTGTAGGGCACTTCCTTAGGTGTTCTTCATGATTGAGTTCATGGAGAATACCTTCCCTATGGGACTGAGAGCTTGTAGGGAACTTCCTTTGGGTCTCCTCCATGCTAGAGTTTTTGGAGGATACCTTCCTTGTAGGTCTCTGGGCTTGTAAGGTGCTCACTTCATGGGGCTTCCTTCATGCGAGAGATCTTGGGGGTTGCCTCCTTGTAGGTCCACAAGCCTGTAAGATGCTTTCCAACTTCATAGTTCTGAGCAGCTATAGAGTCCTTTGTTTTTCCTACACCTTCAGGTATGCCAAACCGAGTACTGCTTCCTTGATGATTCAGGTATACGTTTCTAACCCTACTCTTTCTTGATCTACTTTACTGAGCACTCATTAGTATTCATGCTTGCTAAAGTGGGGGAAAACTATATAAGAGTGAATTTGCACCCCACATGCAAATTCCCTTTTTTCCTTTACCCACCTTAGAAAACCAAGTTTAGAGGCTTAATTCCACCTAAGCCCGCTACTTGCATCCCACTTTGCACCTATTTTGAGTGTCGATGAAGGAATTTCTATTGGGATGCCCATGTGGTGCACTTACATCCTTGGAAGATTCCTGCGGCTAAACTCACATAGGCATTACACTTCTCATTGGAGGTGAAGTTGTAATGCCCCCTTCGGCCGACCGACCCAAATATGGTCATTTTCTTCCACTCTTTCTTCAAATTCATCCCTTCAAAATTCAATCCAAATCTTCACCACTCCAGGCTTCCATTCTTGCACTCTCACATTCACTTTCAAGCTCACTTTCACTCACTCCAAGCATTCAAGCATTCCATTGTAGCTAAAGCCACACTCCATCACTTCAATAAAGCAAGTTTGGGACCACACCATTGCAATAGAGGCTCGAGTACTCTCATTTGCTCCCCCAAGCATCCTTGAGTGCTCTTGGTGGAGGTGGTAAGCTTCCCTCTCCTATCCTCTATCATTTGGATGAGTAGCATAACACTATTTTGTAGTGCTTCTTTTCTCTTTACTATATTATTTCCTTTATCTCGTTTCTTTGGTTGTCCATGGAGGTGGAAACACCTAAATGGGGGTCTGACTGAGGTTGGCCCCTATACAACCACCCAACATTTTCATTTTCCCTTTCTTGTTGTGTGTAGGAGTATGTGCTCTTCGAGGGGTCAGCTGGCGAACAAATTCCTTGGTGAGATTCTCCTTATTCTCTTCACTCTTGCACATTTGCTTTATAATATTAGAGAGTACTTCATTTATTTAATCAAATCATTTTAGCCCTTTAGTTAGTTCGTTGGGCCGTGAGCTTGTTTTACTTGTTTGACCTCATCTCCACTATTGTCTGGCCATATAGATGACAGTGCACTTTTGAGACGCCAGCACGCCGCGCTGACGTCCAGAGAATGTGATTTTGTCCTCAGACAAAGAGCTTTCTAAGATGTAGTGTTAGACCTAGAAACTGGCTCACCTAGCCTCTCCCTATGTTTCAGGTTTGTAGAGTAACCAAGTGACTTTACAATCCTCGTTACTTTCACCTCTCATTCCCTCATATTACACTTAGCTAACGTAAGTTAGGGAAGCCTCTCGCATCTTGACCCTCCATGACTTGGGGTCTTTCATGCAATGGTCCCCCTCTTACAACAATTAATTTCTAAAAATATCATTTCAATTTATCAACTAAGGTCCTTAATTAAACAAGATGACTTGCATGATTATCATTTGCATAGTTTTAGCTAGCCAATATTTATGTAAAAACTATTTTATGCCCTTATAAAAATATTGGCTATATGGTATAATAAAAAATTGCACACTAGGACACTTTTCCTCTTGTTTTATATTACTTTATACTAATGAAATTGGCACACACTTATATACATTTTTTTCTCTTTTGGGCACCTTTGCTAACCCAAAACCTATTCCAACACTTTTTTATGTTACAATAATTCTAAAAACACTTTTGGTGCACTTATTAAAAAATTCTCCACCTTGGACTTATTCAAAGTTGTCATGTTGTTCCTTGGATAGAATTAGAATCAACATCCCATCCACCTTTTCTAAATTTCATCATTATAGATTTCATGAACCACAATTCTTGACATGATCATTACCTATCATTATGCATGCCAAAAGTTTTAACTTGGTGTATAAGGCATATGTTTGAAGGAATTTCTAATTTATTTACACATCAACACATCACATGGAGAGGATAACACATTCACACATCTATCTCAAACAAATTTTTAGATTAGCATGACAACCTCTTTGTTTATATTAGCATCAACATATAACTCCACCATCTATTTTAATTTTATTGTTAATTTAGTATTGGGGCTTGACTAAGGTGTAAGGAATTCATAAAATTCAACCCTTGCATAACAAGTTAAATTGTGCTCCTTAGCACCACCAACCTTTCTCTTACGCTAAATATACATTAGAAAGATAATTTTGTATTGAAGATCTAATTTCACTCAAGACATAATCACAAAAAATAGGATAAGATCACTACTATGATTCTATCTCAAAATCTTAGTTTTTGAGATGTCAATCATCTTTTCCATTTGATCTAATTTCCAATTTGAGAGTTTGTTTTGTAACCTTCTATCATAGGACCATACTAGTCAAATTGCACATTGCAAGATATGTAACACTAACCATTCTATTTCTACTCCAACACACATTTAAATTTAGTCTCCAATAGCTTGCTTTAATCAATTAATTAGACTCAACTCGTATATCTAGAGTGTTACATTCATTTTTATTTATGTTTGTAATGCACTCTAGATATTTTGAAGGGTGATTTGCTTTCAATTCAAATAGATACTCTATAAATATTTCAACGTAAATAATTATGGAAAATAAAAGTGAATACCTTGCACTTTTCCCCTTTTATTTTATGCCACTTTATACACATGTTTATGTTCTTAAGGGGTTATTTCTATAAATAACCAATTTAGACACTTTTTTATATTCTTGGTGGCCCTAAGTTATGTGTCTATGGTACTATATTTAAAGGCATGATTCTAGTTCATTTTTTACATCACATAGAAAAATGAAATATCATGAAGAGCATCTATTAGAAATAGGACAACATATTCACATATAAATCACTAGAACTTGAAATTTCATCTATGGACTAAGGGTGCAATACCCTATACATATGGAGCCCAGCGGGCCAAAAAGAGACCAATGTCAAAGTTACAACATTAAAACCAAAAGAGAAACAACAAGAAAAAATCAAAAAAATTATAGACATAACGAACCGATAGCAGAGGAAAGACCCACCCACCCAAAACACAAACCAAACCATTACTTGGCTACTTCCTCCCACTTCTCAATGAGAATTTTAAAGGCATCATCACCAACCCATTTAGGTCCCTCACCCTCAGTCTTCTTTTCCACTTCCTCTTTGAGTACCTCAAAGAGAGTGACAATGGACCTGTGGATGATTTTTATCGTGAAGTGTGTCAATTGAGTAAACTTTTGTTCAAGTTTGTCCACTCGGGCTAGCAAACTGTTGAAATTTGTTTCCTTGTTATTTTCCACCTTAATCATCTCCTCCTCCCTAGTCATGTGATCTGAAGACTGAGTGGTGGAATCCTCTTGGATCATTTTGTTCAATTCTGAGAAGTGACTCAGGCCTTCAACAAACTCCTCCATTTCCTCAACAATATCCTATTTACTCTCCTTTTTTCCACCGATTTGCTTTGAGCTACTAGATATTTCATCAACAAGAACCTCTTTCTTGTTCTTATCCAACCTGTGAGACCTTCTAACACTAGTTTGCTCCATCCCAATGTCCACACTAGCCACCACCATTGTATCTCCTTTAGAATCTCTGTCTATAGGGCTCCTACCTTCGCTGTCTATGACCGACACCTCCACATGAAATAGGGTGTCCTTTTTTTCCTTGGCCTTGGCCGTGAATGTGTTGTCCTTCTTGGTGAGGGTATTTCTAACTCACAAAGCTTGATTTCCACCTTAGACTAGGCTAAACCTACTGCCCCTTTTTCTTTTTGGCCAGAGGTATGGATTTAGACAATTTTTTTCGTTCAAAATCCATAGGAACCTTTTTGGTCTTGCTGGAGAAAAGGGGAAGGATTTTTTTGGGAGTGGTCAGAGGGCTCTTGTTCTTCAATACAAACAATAGAGATAGGTTTGGGGGGCAGAGGACCAAATGAAAATGGTAAAGCTGAAGGATAAGGCCTTGGTGTAAGGGTAGAGGTGGTGTCTTATCAGGGTTTAAACAAGCATAATCAAGGGTTTCCTTAATTGAACTTTCTAAGGAGGAAAGTAGTAAAAAAGGAAAAATTATAAGCATATTGTGCCTAAGATGGTTAAGTAACGAAAGATGGTAGAAATAAAAGACTATATCTCCCCTCTAAAGTATCATACTTCATAATAGCTAAGCAAACTTGATCCCATGGCTTTGGCAGCAACTCCCTTTCAAATCTCACATGCTTCTTGATAGGATTTTCATTCTCTCAAAAGAAAGCATTGAGGTTCTCTAAATCCCGCACCTTAGTGTGCTTCTTGAACTTTTGACCAGTGTAGGAAAAGCCCGTCACCTTGGCAATAACATCCTCATTAACTTCAAAAGGGATTCCGTCAATAGTGACTTCCTGTCACTCCAAGAACTTGTGAATTGCACTAAAAGCTTCTCATCATGACCCACCAAACATTCCATAAGATGTGCAATTTTTCCCTCCATGCAAATGTGCCAAATGATAGGGTCTTTACGAAATTCATCACAAGAGTCGAGCTCAGTTCAAACCTTATGGCCACCCATCTCTTTGCATCGAACAATGAAGCTTACCCAAGATAACAGAGTTAACAAATTTTTAAAATACCAATGGGTAACCTTTACCACCCATTTATCACCACCACCAAACCAAGAAGGAAAATCATGCCTAATTAAGGTTTCCAAATATTCACATGATCTAGTGGTCATTTCCAAGAAAATTATGGCTGCACAACCATAATAAAATTATGGTCATTTCCATAATAACCTTTATCAGGTAATTATTAGCCAAAAGTCTGAAGATAACTTTGGCCTTGTACACACATTTCTAAAAACATAAATATTTCGAAGAGCCCAACCATTCACCACCATCGTTTCAAAACGTCGCCCAAATTCCCACCTATACCTCTCCACATCATCTTGCTTGTTCCACATCATCAATAAACCAAAGATATAGTGTCACATGTACCAACCCAAATCAACAAGGTTAGCTTCCATCATTAATGGTAATATTTTTTTGTTCATCAAGGATAAATCATTGTATATTCACAAGGAGAGCCCCTAGTCTTCTTTAGCATTTGGATAAGATCCAAAAATAACCAAGGTTGGCCAAAGAATCAACCACCTAGTTGCCCTCTCGATATATGTGAACAAAATTCTTCCTTTCCAATTTAGAAATCAAGTAAGTCTCTGATACTCCATCCAAGTATGTCTCTGATACTCCATCCATGACTAAGATTATGCTTGATGGAGTCAACCATCGTCTTGGAATCTCCTTCAATATGCAGTTTTTTATACCAAGAGTGACAATTGTTTCAACACCCTTGAGCAACACTCTAGCCTCCACTATCATAGAAGTTTGTATTATAATACCACCAACATACCCTACCACTAATTTCCATTGGAGTCCCTAATAATGCCACCAATGCTAACCACCCCTGGGTTCCCTTTTTCCACCCCATTGAAATTAAGTTTGTGCCAACCAATATCTGAGGCTTTCCAAATTGTGTTGAGTCTAGCCAACAATTTAGAGTTATCAAAGGAGTTGATCTCTAACTTTTTGTTCCATGAGCATGCCATGCTGATCTCCCACTTTGTAGGAGCTTTCTCTGGGGGTTTCAAATCGTATAGGGAGACATTCTTAGATATAAGTCTAAAACCAATGCCAAATACATCCTTAGGGATTTTTTCAACATCTCTGATGATCTGATTGTTCCTTTCTTTCCATAAACACCATCAAAGGATGGGAGGAATTTGATGCCAAATTTCATTAGGGGGAGGATGGTCAAAAGGGCTAGACTAGCTTTCAATAAAACACTTAATGTCACCATTCATGGTCCAATGAATCCCCAGTTTACCAAAAGCCAAATCCTAGACTTCAATAGCAAATGGGAAGTGGAGTAATAGGTGGCCAACTGACTCCTCATTATTCTTGCATAACATGCATCTATTCGGGATTTGAAATCCCCTTTTCCTTAAACTATCCTTAGTTAGAATCCTGTTGTGATAGGCCATCCACCATAATAAGTTAATTTTTGGCATTAATTGTCTATTCCAAACCAGTTTCCATAATCTACTCTAATTCCTTGGTCCGACAACAAACCATAAGCTGACTTGACTGAGAGGTTGCCTTTGCTTTCCTTAAACCAATAGAAATCATCCTCCATATTGAAGATGGGAATCCTAGTAAGGGAAAGGATGTCCTATAGGGTCTAAGCCAAGTGCTTTAACTCCGAGGAGAGGGGACAATGCAATTCCAACATTTTTCACTTCATAGAACCATGAATGCCAAAAATGTAGTCTCGAACATTTATGCTAAAGTACAACTACATAGGCCCCATTAGATTCTTAAAATCAGATTGGGAAATGGTAATTTCAATTAGCCAGGGGCCCTCCCAGAAACTAATATTGTTGCCATTCTCTAACTTCCATCTCAGACTAGATTGTAGCAAATTTTTCATCTTGCAAATATTATTCCAAACCAAAGAGCCATTGGGGTGTTCATTCGAGAGACACCTGATTAGGGGATAGTCATTTAAGTAATTAGAATTCATAAGTCTACACCAATCCTTCATGTTCCTCAACTGGTCCCATCTAACCTTAGCAAGCAAAACTTTGTTGATAGGTTGGATTTTTCTTATACCTAATCCACCACCATTTTTAGGAAGGTAGACCTTGTCCCAATTGATCAAAGCCAATTTCTTTTTTTCCTCTTTAGCAGAACAAAGGAAGTTCCTTTGCATTTTTTTAAAATTTTCCACTATGTATCTAGGAATTTTGTATATAGATAGGAAATAAACTAGGATCCTTTGAAGGGCAGCAGTAAGGAGTTGTAGCTTACTAGCATGACTGAGGATTGATACTTTCTGCTTGCCCAATTTCCTTTGAGCTCTCTCAAGGATGAAATTCTAGGGGTGGGAGTAACTTCTTTAATAGTAAGAGGGAGACCCAGGTACACAAAAGGAAATGATGCACTCACACAGCCTAGAACAATAGTCACCTTGTCCTGCAACACAAGAGTGCTATTAAAGAAATAAATCATGCTCTTGTTGTGATTTATACACTAGCTCAAACAAGAAACATAGTTGTTAAGGAAATTTTTCTATTTTCTTGCTTCCACAATCGAAGGTTTCCTGAACAAGATGTTATCATCAACAAACTATTGTATGACAACTGATTCCAAGGTGGTAGTAGGTTTAACTCCCTTAATAGAGCCATCTGCAAGAATTCTAGCAACTTTCCTACTTAGAACATTAGCAACCATTATGAACAGGTATGGAGATAGGGGATCACCCTGTGTTATACCTCTCTTGGCCTTAAAGAACCCATGGGGAACCCCATTGACCAAAACAAAATATTTCACAGTTGTAGTGCATTCCAAAATGAGGTTAACCACACTTTGATTGAAGCAAATCTTAGCTAATACTTTGGAAAAATACTCCATAGGACTTTGTCATAAGCTTTTGAGATGTCTAGCATAAAAGCCATACTAGCACTGTTACATATGCCCATGGAGTGCAAAATTTTGTGAGTGGCTATAGCAACATCCATGATATTATGACCCAAGACAAAGAATTTTTCACTTGGGCTAATCATTTTTTCTAGGAAAGGTTTCAGGTGGTTCACCAAAATTTGGGAGAAGATCTTATAAATTTTATTACAAAGGCTGATAAGTCAAAAGTCGGCCATGGTATGCTAGTCATCATTTTTGGGAATGAGAGTTAGAAAGGTGTGGTTAAACTATTTGAGAAGTTTTCTAGACTTGAAAAAGCCCTTGGCTACAAGAATTAAGTCCTCTCCAACAATGTCCCAAAATACGTGGAAGAAAGTCAAGAGGCATCCAATAGGTGCTAAAGCCTTTTAGACCCCCATATTGAACACAACCAACTTGAATTCCTCTAGAGTGACAACACCAAGTATAATATGATTTTCCTCACATGATAAAGAAGTAGGAAGGGGGACCAACAACAAGTCATCCAAAGCATAATTAGGGGCCACAATAGGCTCAAATAAGGCACGTTGGAAATAACCAGAGGTCAATAGACCAATCTAGGAAGGGGTAGTGACTTCAACTCCTAACTTATCTTTCAAATTTTTTATTTGATTCCTTTTCCTATGCTTGAGGGTCGAAACATGGAAGAAAGAAGTGTTCTAGTCACCCTCTTTCAGCCATTGAAATCTAGATTTTTGCTTCCAGAATATCCCCTCTTTTTTCAAGACTTTATCCCATTCCATTCATTCATCTCTCTCCTGCTAGCAAGTCTACAAACTAACATCTCCCTCCTCCATCCTTTTTTGTGTCATCCTTAGTTTATCAAAGATCACTCTTTTTTTATGGAAGACATCTCTAAACACCCTCTTCTTCTAACCTTTAACCATGTTTTTGATATACTTGAATGTATGAAATACCCTAAATATTGGGGAGACATGTACAGGGACATTCCACCAATCAATAATTTTAATCCTGAAGCCCAGGTGGGAATTTCACATGATTTCAAATTGGAAGGGAAAAGGATCAATAGCAGAGTGATAATTCATGACAAGAAGTAGAGGGTTATGATTTGAGACAATCCAGGGAAACGCCAATAGATTGGAGTTAAGTAAATTCATCCAATTAGGAGAGAAAAGGAATCTATCAAGTTTGACCTAGATTAGACTATCCCCCATTTGCCTATTAGTCTAAGTAAATTCCTAGCCCTGTAAGTCAATGTCCACCAGCCTCGTATTAATTAAAAAATTACCTAAATAAACCATACTATCATAATAGTTTATTAGTCCCTCACTCTTTTTTAAAGGGTATAAAGGAGATTTGAAGTCTCCTATAACCAACCAGTGGGCCCCCCTATCATTCTATTTCCAGTCAATGAGATCTTTCCAAAGGCCTTTCCTAGCATTCCTTATATTGGGGGCATAAATGTTAATCAAAAACCAAGAAAAACTAGAGTGAGAGAAATGGATTCCCACACTATTCTTGCTCTGGAGGAGTTTAGTACCCATTAGTCTATTAGGATCCCACATCACAAATAGACCACTTGATGCCCCATCCACATCACTACACGAAAAAATGAGCATTAGGACAAATGCACTTAGCTATGTGTTCAAAACTTGTTTTTTTCATTTTAATTTCTTGTAACAACAATTCATCTATCTTGTGTTCCCACACATAATTCTTTAGAGCTAGCTGTTTGTGGGGGCTATTTATCCCTCTCACATTTTAGGATAGGACTTTCATTTAGACACTTTCTTTGAGGAAACTTCCAATGTCCTTTGATTTATAATAGCAATCTCTTTGGTTGTCTCCTTGTTCCTATTTTTTCACAAGTTGGGTCTTCTAGTTTAGATTCCCCCCCACATCTGCTTTCTTTAGTTCACCTTTCTTCTTTGGATTTTTCCAACTCTCTTCTTCATTGATTTGGTCTTGTGATAGGCCAATTGTGTCTATATTTCTGGTCCTGAGGCTTTCCTATCAACTTTCACACACTATATTTCTTCCTCTTCAACATCCTTACTCAAGACAAGGTTGGGGGGTAGAACACTCACCATCTCCACGAAAGGAGCCTCAAGGGCCACTGAAACACCATGTAAAATCTTTGGAGAAGACTTTTCCAACAAAGTTTTCTAGGAGAAGTTAAACCCAAATTTGAGGTAGGGTCAATAGAAACCATCTTCACCAATGGAACCTCACGGACTACCAAAACACTATGTAAACTCCCTAGATTGTCCAACAAAATTTAGTTGGGAGAATTCATAAACAAAACAGAGGCAGGGTCAATAGAAGGCCCATATTTGGTTGGGGAGTCAATAATTTTAAGGAGATCAAACTTGAAAGGATAGTTGTTTGTAAGGTCATCCCTTGGGGGTTCATTAGAACCAGGGTTTTGTCTAATAGTGGACTTATAGTCTGAAATAATATTCCCAGGTTTAGCACATTTTTGGTAATAAACTATAGCATTTTCATAGCAAATTTGCTGATTCCAAGACCCAAATTTGGAGCTCAACATCACAAAGTTGGGTAAAGACTTGTTAATATAAATATTAACACATAACCGAGCAAAAACTAATCTGGATTTCATTTTGGTGATGGTGTCCAATGTAATGACATGACCTATTGAATCACCAATGTATTGGAAAATAGAGTCATCCTAGTATTCCAGTGGCAATCCTAGCAAACAAACCCAAACAGACATAGATTTGTTGAGATCAATAGTAGGGTCAAAGCCAAGTTTCTAGTGCCACATTGATAGGCTATGTTTCTCATAAACCCAAGGGCCCAAAGAGAGAGCAAATAGCAGCTCATCAGTAGTCTTGAATTTGAATAGGAATAGCCCACCAGCCATGGCACAAACTTCCACACTACCCTTGAGGTGCCACTTAGCAATCAACCATCTTCTTACCATGTCCACAATAGGGAAAAAAGAGAAAAAATTTCCTACCACTGCATTCTCCATGGAAGAAACTATCCTATCACTGGTGTATTTAGGGATTGATATTTAAGTACCGGAAGTGAAAATCATCACTTTCGGTAGAGGATGAGATTTCTTTGCTACCAAACTCGAGTTAAGTAGCACAATCTTCCAACCCCTTGATTCTAGAGTGACAGAGATCATAGGCACATTTTCAAAAATCAAAATTGGAAGCATGGTCTCTTCCACAATAGACAACACGTGAGGGTCCCTCGAGGTTTTCAGAGTAGCATGTGTCGGGGCAAGAACCCGGTCAAAAGAGGACAGGGGAGGGGGACCTTGGGGTACCCCCTGGTAATGTCCCCATTCTTTCACGAGTATCAGAGTTGGTGGATTAGCCTATTATGTCAATCCTCGTAGGCTAATGGTTCTCGATAGAGGGTCATTTGAACGGGCACTTGGTCAGTAAAAGGAAGTATTGGTATCCGAAGTATAGTGACGTGGTGAATTTGCGCGTTTGGCGTGTTATTGGAGCTTAAAATATTGATATTCACCATTTATTTCACTTACTCAGGCTTAGGGACCATGTGTCTATTAGTTATAGGGGGTCACTTTATATTTTTTAGTTACTATTCACTGATAAAGTGAAAAAAGACATAACTTAAGTGAATAGTGCCATTTTAATGAATAGTGTTTTCAAAGTGAAATTATAAAAGGCAAAGAGAAAGTTCGACCCTCTCATGCATGAGTTATTTTGTTGAATGAAGTTTGAAGTGTGGAGTTTGTGGAAGAGCGAAACTAGGGTCTCTCAATTTCAGCAGTGGGTAAGCCTGGTTTGGGGCTTGTAGTTAGAATTTTGGCATCTTGATGGTGTGAAAGACCACCCTAAAGTGCTGGTTATTTTCTTGTTGCTGCATTGGAGCTTAAAATTGCTGATAACAAGTTGTTGGAAGCCATCTATTCGAAGAATAACTGTTGTTGGAGGTTTCATTCGCCTTTGGGGAGGATTTGCTCGAGTTTTATGCAAGTTGTTGGAGCTGATTGTTCACTTACAACCAACCGTCCTTTTGAGAGGGTTCCATTTTCTTCAAGCAAGGAAAACGCCTCATCTTTGTGGCTGCTTTCTTTCCCTAAGGGGGCGCCCTTAGTATTAGAAGCTATTTCTTCAAACATTCGGTGGGAGAAAGTTGTAAGTAAGTTTTTATGTGCATTTTTTTGGGCGCGGGTACTGTAGCAAACACTTTTCACAATGTTATTTTGGCTGCAAGTTAATCTAGGGTTGTAAATCGTCTCTCTTTTCGAAATGTATGGAAGTTATGCAATGTAAGCACTCTATCATGTAATGAAGAAAGCCTTTAGCAATCTTATTGAGCCTCTTCTTAGTTTATATTTGAACTTTAGTTTATATGAGTTTATTATATGCATATGCTTGTTAAATTCGTGTATATCATTGGCTTCGAACATCAAAACACAAAAACAAGAAAAATCAAAATACAAAACCACAAATCAGGCCTACAAGCATGGTGAAATCATCACAGTAGAGTGTTGGATCATCACAGTGGTATTAGAGCATTTCACTACAGTGGTAGTAGAGTGGTAGCAAAGTGGATCACCAAAGTGTGGTTCATCACAGTGGTATCAGAGCAGTTTCCTGCCAACCTGTTGGGTAGGTTTCAACTGCAGTTTGGAGGTTTTGGTTGAACATGGCCACTTCCTAGAAGCAGTGGGACAAGAACATGAAATTTTTTGAACAAATCTTAAAGAAGTTAGAAGAAATAAGTAAATTGCTTAGAGACCCCGCAATTAGAAGCAGTTTATCTCAGTATATGACCTCAAGTTCTAGCAAAGGTCAAACATCACAAAACAGAAAGAAGTTGTGTTCCTATTGCAGAGAGTCGTACGATTTAAACCATGATTGTCCTTTGAGACCTAAGGGCAAGGTGCATAGAATAATGTGGGCTCCCTATGAGGATTCAAAGCCTAAAAAAGCTGACCAGTATTCAACAGATTCCTTGGTGAGCAAAAATTAGAATTTAGAAGATCTACTTGTTGATGATAGAATTGGAATTTCTAAGGCAGCTGGAGAGGAAGAGCACTTGAGTCCTTTTGAAGATGAAGAAAAGTTAGAACACGAGGGTGATGGGCCTAAACAACATGCTGCAAGTAACTTCCATATTTTTGATAATCCACCTTTTGAGACAGCAGTTGATATGTCCTTGTTAACCCACTTTATGGGGTAGAGTTGCAAGATGATCATGTTGTGGGACATGCGCAGGAAGAAAGGGCCCCATATGAAATCAGTGAGGGTTTTGAGCTCCCTAAATGTTTGGTATTAGAAATTAATGATGAGACTTCCGATCACTTTGAAGATGCCAATTCAGTTTATGTGCAAGGATTGTCAGTTCATGAATCACATAGGTTTGTTTTACAGTATCAAAGGCATGAGCCATCTTTTGATTCCAGTGTTGTTAGTGATGAGCCATTGACAGAGGTTGGAGCTTTTTTCCGTGACTGCAAAGTGAGGAGTACTCATCACTTCTCCTTTAGTCCACACATGGAGGATTTATTGACGCATCAGTGTGGACCAGCTCAGAGTGTGTATCACCCATTTTGGGATGGAAAGTTACCATCATCAGTAGATGGAACTCATGGCTGCAAGTACCCAACTCAGTTGTCGAAGATTAATTGCTTTTAGGATCGGTATTTAGTTTTCCATCATGCTGGTGCATATCCAACAAGGTTTGTTGCTTCTTTTCCTCAGAGGCTACTAGTGGACACAGGGTTACAAAGGTATTATAATGACAGCAGGCATGATGGCATAGGTGGATATCACATCCATGAGAGTTTAGCGGAGGTTATGGAGAGGTGTTACATAGCAGATGCTTCCAGATATTCTTACCTCATGATGGATGGATGTGAGTTCTGTTTATTCTGGGATCCAGGTGGAGACAGAGTTAGCACTGCCGTTTGGATGGATCCCAGTGTATTGCTTCACCACTTATGGTATGGTGGAGTTAGGATCAGTGTTGAGAGCATCTTGAATAATACACAGTGAAAACTCATGCCTTCACAATAGAGATTAGCTCATAGTTGGCAGCAGTATGAAGATTGCATTCCAAGACGAACCTTATCACAAAGCAAAAATGAGAGTCTTGGCATAGTACCCAAAAGTCCCTATGATGTGTTTGGGTTAAAAGGTGATAAGTCAACAGAGAAATACCTACAATCTACAGTTGGACATGGGATTGGAACTGAAGTTGTTGTTGATAAGGAAATTTTACATCATGATAAGAGTATGGTGGAGCCACAGAGTGATATTCACAACATTCCAGAGGTTGTTATCAGCACTGCTAACAGATCTAGTTTACATGACAGCAGTAGGAAAAAATTGCATCAACTTGAGACAGCAGTGGCTACACCTGTGCAAAATTATTCTACTAAGTTGTCACAAGAAGGTACTCAAGATTTGGGTACTAATGGTGTAGTGTTTGATGTGGGTTCATGTCATGGTGAGTCTGATTTCTCAAATCAGACCTTAGAAAACAAGCTAGAAGGCTCATGTGTTGGCATAAAATTCCAGGATTGGGAGTTGGATGGTGATACAATTACATTGGAAGTGGAAGTGTGTGAAGATACTGTCATATCAGCAGCTTCTACCTTATCAGTTGAGCCATTCCTTGAGGTACATAGCAACAGTACCTTAGTTGTTGATGTGTGCACTGATGATAGCACACATGATGCTGCTGATCATGAGGTGAGTGATGAGGATTCAACCTCTTACTATAGTGCATATGTGGGTGGAAATGATGAGTCATAATGGTATCATCATCTAGCGGGGCAGTTAAAGGTTAGTGATGATATGATTGTTACAACTTTGGAGCATTTTGATGTTGCTCGACAAATCTTGGCAACCTATGGGTGGATTACTCTTATGTCAGATGAGCACAATAATAGTAGCCTTTCCCTTGCAGAGTTCCATACATTACGAGAAGCTATTAGATTAATGAAACATAATTATCTGCAGTTACTTGTTGATAGGAACTATCTTCTCGAGTGGGATTGTATTTGCTATGATGCGCTAAAGGGGAAGGAGGAGGAGGTTGACGAGCTCACTCATGAGCTTGAGGTGACTATGAACTCATTGGAAAGCACTCAATTGACTCTTCGTGAGTCCCAGACATGGTTAGAGGAGCTCACTGTGGAATTGAGACATGCACAATCTTCAAGAGCTATAGATTCAGTTTAGTTTCCTACAATGACAATTGGTGATGATCTTATCTCCACGGGTGGTAGTGAGGATGTGGTTACATCCATCATGGATATAGGGGCAACAGTTTCAATTGGGATGAGTACTTTGGTTGAGAATAGTAGAGAACCACTTGTTGCATCGGGTTCCCCTATGGTCAGTACCATGATAGATGATGCAGGACAGATTACTGATAGTTCTTGTGATGCAATGGTGGATTCTCCTAAGAGTTGTTTGTTAGGACACAAGGCTGCCCCATCATCTTCACAAGAGATATGCAAAGCAACATCTCGTTGGGAGATTGGTACTTATGTCGATTTGTTTCCCTCTCTTGGGATGAAATCTGTCATTTCATCCCATGCAGTTGATTATGACTGGCAGGTTGATGAGCCAATTCAGGAGTACAATTTAGTGTATTGTTCCAAGGACTCAGAGATGGACGATTCAAATCAGCATGGAGGGATTGCACAGTTCATTAATAATCCCTTATTTGAGGTTGATGGTGGTTTGATCTTTGAAGATCCACTCTTCGAGCTAGAATCCGATCATACTCTTGATACTAGTTCTAGGTTGAGTGACAGTCGCAGTGTTTTGGATCGTCCTCGTGCATTGGGATTCCAAACAGGGCTCATGGAGGAGTTTAATAGTGTGTACACGGTGAGGAGTGCTTATAGTTTTTCCTTTGATCCACCTGTACATGATTCATATTCGATGCACAGTTCTTGGGTGCAAGGTGATTCTCTTGGTGCAGTCAAGGGGAGTAACTCTTTATTGTGTCCAGAGTTGCCATCTTTAGAAGATGGGACTAAAGGCTGCCAGTACCTGATTCAGTTGCTTGCGGGGGATTACTGGCAGGGACAACAGTCTATTATCCATCATGCTGATAGGTATCCGACAAGGTTTGTTACTCTAATGCCATAGGGATTTCACATGGATACATGGCTACAAGGTGATTATAGTGTCAGCGGACATGATGGGTTTATTAGCTATCACTTCCATGGGTGTTTTGGGGAGGCTGTAGAGAGATATTGTGTTGCAGAAGTTTCTAGACATTTTTATCTCTTCATGACAGATGGATCTGACTTTAGGTTGTATTGGGATTCGGGTGGTGACAGTTCTGACACCGCAGTCTGGTTGGGTTCCAATAGGTTGCTTCACCATTTTCAGCGTGGTGAAGTTGTGATCAGAGTTGCGCAGCGGAAGTCAGAGGTTATCAGACATGGAAGACTTCCATTCTGGGTTTGGGACCTAGGGATATTTTGCATAGTGGTGTTTATGCTAGTGCTTCAGGAATTAGTTAGCGATGCATGGGATGTTTCACAGTTCTTCTTTCGGGCCTTCCGGGGAGTGAAGTTTCTTCGCAGTAATGATTGCTTGGGGACATGCAATTTCAGGGAGGGTGGACTGTAATTTACCCATTCTTTCACAAGCATCAGAGTTGGTGGATTAGCCTATTATGTCAATCCTCGTAGGCTAATGGTTCTGGATAGAGGGTCACTTGAACGAGCACTTGGTCGGTAAAAGGAAGTATTGGTATTCAGAGTATAGTGACGTGGTGAATTTGCATGTTTAGCATGTTATTGGAGCTTAAAATATTGATATTCACCATTTATTTCACTTACTCAGGCTTAGGGACCATGTGTCTATTAGTTATAGGGGGTCACTTTATATTTTTTAGTTACTATTCACTGATAAAGTGAAAAAAGACATAACTTAAGTGAATAGTGCCATTTTAATGAATAGTGTTTTCAAAGTGAAATTATAAAAGGCAAAGAGAAAGTTCAACCCTCTCATGCATGAGTTATTTTGTTGAATGAAGTTTGAAGTGTGGAGTTTGTGGAACAGAGAAACTCGGGTTTCTCAATTTCAGCAGTGGGTAAGCCTGGTTCGGGGCTTGTAGTTAGAATTTTGGCATCTTGATGGTGTGAAAGACCACCCTAAAGTGCTAGTTATTTTCTTGTTGCTGCATTGGAGCTTGAAATTGCTGATAACAAGTTGTTGGAAGCCATCTATGGAAGGATAATTGTTGTTGGAGGTTTCATTCACCTTTCGGGAGGATTTGCTCGAGTTTTATGCAAGTTGTTGGAGTTGATTGTTCACTTACAGCCAACCGTCCTTGTGAGAGGGTTCCATTTTCTTCAAGCAAGGAAAATGCCTCATCTTTGTGGCTGCTTTCTTTCCCTAGGGGGGCGCCTTTAGTATTAGAAGCTATTTCTTCAAACATTCGGTGGGAGAAAGTTGTAAGTTTTTATGTGCATTTTGTTGGGTGCGGGTACTGTAGCAAACACTATTCACAGTGTTATTTTGGCTGCAAGTTAATCTAGGGTTGTAAAAAGTCTCTCTTTTCGAAATGTATGGAAGTTATGCAATGTAAGCACTCTATCATGTAATGAAGAAAGCCTTTAGCAATCTTATTGAGCCTCTTCTTAGTTTATATTTGAACTTTAGTTTATATGAGTTTATTATATGCATATGCTTGTTACATTCGTGTATATCATTGGCTTCAAACATCAAAACACAAAAACAAGAAAAATCAAAATACAAAACCACAAATCAGACCTACAAGCATGGTGAAATCATTGCAGTAGAGTGTCGGATCATCACAGTGGTATCAGAGCATTTCACTACAGTGGTAGCAGAGTGGTAGCAAAGTGGATCACCAGAGTGTGGTTCATCACACCCTTGAGATGGCATCCACCATGCGCACAAGCATTTCAAAACAAAGGAGCGGGATAATTATGGACTACTATGCTTTTCTTAGCATTCAATGTATTTATTTATTCTTTGTCTTTATCTTTAATGAGTCAATATTAGGGCTTGAATTCTAATAAGGAAGTTGATCAATCTTCCATAATTTTATAGAAGGTTCCAATGGTGATTCTTAGTACCACCATTTTTTCACACACACATTAAGTGAATATATTCTATAGGTATCAATAGTCAAAATTTACAAAGAATGAAATATTACAAGTAAAACATCAAGCCCTCTATGATAGAATCACACATGATTGTGTCCCTTCATAAAAATATGAAGGTGAACTATTTTAGATTTATCATTATGTTTCCAACACATCCATTTTTAAAAAATGGTTTATAATTAAGAAATTATAATCATGACAATGAACAACATTATACCAACTATAAAAATCAAACAAGCCCAAATCCCTCTCAATTTTATTTCATCAAATGGAAAATTTATGTCTTAGTTCATTTCAACACATGATGTTGGCATCCCTCATGTATCCTACAATATTCATCCCTTTATATACTTTGTTTCATGGTCTATTGATGATGTATTTAGAGGGGAAACATAAATTTCTTAAATGATGAATATTCTTCATGTGATGTTGATGGATCCTTGTTTCATGACAATGTAATTTTATAATTAAATAATAAACAAATTAAACTACAATTTTTTTTGTTCAGAACATGAATTCATTCACCCAATAATCTATTTTTCACCAAGGATAACAATAATAACATCAAATTTCCTATTTCAAATAGATAAAAGGTACTATGAAAAGAAAGAGAAAGGGTAAGATAAATTTGTTGAGAAAATAGTGAATAATTATAATTAATATTTATATACATAAAGTACTCAAATTTAATTCTCAAAAAAAGATAAATACTTGATTGATCATTAAATATAAAATAAAACACAAAGAAACACATATAACAATAAATTAAAATCAACACACCATAACACTAAATGTTCGTGGATAAACCCTTTCAAGAAAATAATCCACCACCAAAGAGATATTAGGTTTGCATTAATCATAATGAAAGTGTTATATGAAAACAATCTACTCCAATTATTTGATCCAATGGAATTATGGTAGCATAGAAGTACTTACAAATTACCCATCCAAAAACCCTATCTCATGCCTCCAATATATAGAGAAAGCTAAAACAAAAAACTATAAATGGTTTACTAAAAAATGGATCAAAATCATGAGTCCAAAATAAGTTTCCATGTCCAATTAAAAATCCAATACCCATGGAGATAATCTTTTGAGAATAGATTTATGTAACTCTCAAGTACCATCATACATGAAGAAGTCAAATAATAACTCCCAATCACCCCATGAATGCTTCATTTACAAGGCATGACTTTACCATCTACAAAAAATCCACAACATGCAAGGGCTAGCACTATTAAACATATACTACTTTCACATGTGACGAGGTATTATTCCCTTAATCCTATAGTTTGCATAGGCATGTGAGTAGTTGGCTTGTGGATATATTAACAATTAATTAAGTTATATGATAATTAGTATAGTATTATAAAGGTATCTAAGTCAATCTAGGTGGGATCCAAGGGATAATATGGTATATACTGGCTAGTTTATGATAATTATATTCTAAATTATGTTCTTCTTGGAGACTTTTAGAGGTTTTATGCCTCAAAATAACCTATTATTCTCAAGTATTTGTAGTTTATTTATAATTATATTATTCTCTTGTGCAAGTTATTTCATTGCAACAGGTACTAGAAATAAGGAGTTTTTTATTTATTCAAGAGGTGGAATTGTGAAGTGCATATCTATCCCAATTTTATTTTTAAAAAAATTTAGAATGTTGATCAAGAAAATCGTAAATATACTACAATCCATAATTGGGGTCATTTGGATTAGATTTGAAGAAGCTATTGCGAATTAAGGTTTCCACCAATTTTTTGCCTAGGGTTGTAAAATATATATTTTTTCTAAATTCTAGAGGGATAATCAGGAACATATTGGAACTACTATCGTATAAATTTGAGTTCATTTGGAGTAGAATTAAAGGATTTATTTTGAAATTATATTTTTCATCAAATTTTCTCCCAAGGTTATAAATCAAAAAGTTTTTCTAAAATGTGAGATCTAGGCCTTGGTAAGTTACATTATAAAAATCATATTATTTATTTATTTTTGAGTAAGTTATTATGAAAAATATTTTGGTGGAATCAAGGTACAAGGCTTCAATAAGAGGCAAAGGAAGGGATCTAGTCACTCATTGAAAGAATCCCGACAAAGAGGATCCATTAGTAGAAGAAAATAATGACGTAACAATTAATGATATAGGGGAAGAAATGAACAAAATGAAATGCAAAATATTTTTAGGATGTCTAAGAAAATAAAATGGGTCATTAACATAGGAGATCTAGAGAAAATAGTCAAATGTATTTAGTGTCTTGCCAAGGTTCTAGATATTTCCAACACAAGGAGTAGCACAACAAGATTTTGGAAGAAGATATATATTTTAAAGGACATGATGCTTTTGGATTTAAATTAGATATTGAAAGATGGATTGTCACACATAATAATTCTATGACTAGGCACTCAACACCAAATATGGATATTAGAAAGTTCAATCACAAGGATCCAACCAATTGGCTTAGTCAAATGGAGTAGTTCTTTGATCTTCATCATTTTCCATACTAGAAGAATTTTGTAATGAAGTCCTTATACTTGGAACTATTGAGATGATGAATTGCACAGCCCCTGAAGCTCCAGAATCTTTAATGCAGGACTTTAGCCATGAAAGATAATCAACCACAAAAGAAGTGTTGCAACAATGGAATGCTTGATTAAAGATTCTATTGATATGATATGATATCTAATTGATATCTGGATATATTGATTGATTACAAATGTACAAGATGCCTGATTATATAGGCAAGAGCTAAACCCTAATATGCATGAGATGTTGCCATGTGTCTTGATCAAACAACATGTGACAACATGTGAACCCTAATGGTGATGATCATTAAATGAGGGGATAAGTTCTAGAAGGACAACTCATCTTCTAGAAGGAATCTTATCTCCTACAAATAAGGAAGGGAATATTATCCCATTTATTAAATGATTTATCTAATAATGCAACCTAGGACTTAATTAATTAAATGCAAGACCTAAGTTAACTTATGCTAGTGTAATTAATTAATTAATTACACCAACACCCCCCCATAAGTGCAACTTAGGGAGGAAAATGCAATGATTATGCAAGATGATGATCGATGATGGGTCCCGGCTACAAGGCCATGTTAGGTACCCATGTACATGAAGATGTAGAAAATCTCCCACAACTGGAGAAAAGGGGAAAACCCAATGGGAACAAAACCCCTCTCCAAAAGAGAGATGAAAATGCAAAAAGATGTGAGATTGGATGGGAAGGAAAGGATGGAGGACTCCCAAATACCACCCAAGTACACCATCCGTCACATGGATACAATACAATCAATGCCCCCCCATAGGAGGTAAAGAGAGAGACTATATAGCCCCCCCAAAAGATGATATCACCTGCAAGAAAGGTAAGTGTTTGAAGATAGAACAAGATCCAATGACGACAAACAACTTGTCTCCCTTTCAGAAGAAACAAAACCAATTGCAAGTGAAAAGATGCTTCCCATTCCGGATAGGAATTGAAGGAAGGAAGGATGAAGATGGATGATGATGTCTCGGAGCTCTGATCAAATGTTTCCTTGCCTGATGAAGAAGATGCCATAGTCCCAAACAATGAAGAGGGTGACAAATCAGGACGATGCAGAAACTGATGCTGAACAATATTCAAAGACTGAGATATGATGGATGTGATGGATGTGATGGAGACTTGATAGCCCCCCCTGAATGAAGTGTCCTCAAAACCACTGAAAGAAGTCTGAAGCATCGAAGGTGTCCAAACCACAAATCTCCTACTAGGAAGAAGCAAATCCAATGGTGGATGCTGAAGAAACCTCAAGTCCTGAATGGAATGACAGGGAAGAAGTCTCAGATATGAAATCTCTGAAGAGAAACTCAATGCCTCCAATGTAGTCTCTGAATTCCCAATCAAGGTTGAGACAAAGGAATGAGGAGACTCAAAACAACTCTCCAAAGTGTGATCTGAATAGAGGAGTTATACCCCTTCAAGAATGTTCTCCAAACCTGTAGAAGTGGCCAAGGCAATGATACCTGAAACAAAGCCATCATGTGATGTCAAGTCTAAAAAACTGAATGTGTCCTGATCGATGATGATAGTGGTGGAAGCCTCAATCAATGATTCTGGACAAGAAATCATTGAATGTGAAGGGATACCAACTGTCTCTGATGAAGAAGAAGCACTGAAAGGTACCTTGTCAACCTCTTCGAAAAGATCAAGGCAATCAACTTCCTGCATAACAATATCATCATAGGGTACATGATCTGAAGAATGACATTCTGAAGCATGATCATCGAGGAATGGTGGAGTATCTGAATCTCCGTATAGGTCCCAAATCTTAATCCAAAGAATGGGAGGACAATCATAATGATCAATAGTACTCAGAACAACATAATCAACTTGCATCTCAAGGATCTCCAAAACAGTGTACCTGCTGCAACTCCAAGCAAGTTCATGAATACCTTCACTTGGGTGAGGAACTATACCAAATAGATGTGGCAACAAATCAAGTGAATGAAGATGGTGGTAGATCCCATCTCACCTTTGTAGATAGTTACCCTTTTGCAACATAACCAAAGGAGAGTAATATGCAAGCCCCATAACGAAAATTTCTCCAAGAAAACAAAGACAATGACCTTCAACAAAAAATAGAAGACTTCCAAATGGATATGCAACTGAGAAGATGCCTCCGAGATCAAAAAATTCAACTTCAGTCTTCAGGATGTCCAAGAATCAAAAAACCAAAAAAAAGATACCTGGAGCTGAAACCAAAGAAGAAGACTAGACTGATGAAAAAAATGCACTGAAATATCTTCTGAATGCCATTGGAATCTCCGAAATCCGACAATCTGATGTGAAGATGTGTGCTTTTGAGTCCAGAAAGGAGGGTTGACTTCAGTTGATTGTAAAAATTTATAGCAGACAAATCCTACAAAATGGATAGTACCACTGGATAGTGCTCTGAATTCTCTTTTCGTTGATATCTTGTTTGCGAATTTTCGATATTGTGGCGCGAAGATATGGCCTCCGGAAGAAAAACTGCAATTTGGTGATACACTGGCTAACTAGGCTCAAAAAATAAGCACCTGGGGCAAAAAAAATTGGCCCCCGGTCACTGATATGACCGGGGAGCTGTCGAAAAAATTTAAAAAAATCCCACAGCTAGATGAGCGGTGGCGGGGCGGCAGACAGGTGGCGGGTTTGTAGCCGGCGGAGGAGCCACTGCTCCAGATAGAAGAGCCCTCGGTCATCGATAGGACCGGGGCGGGGGCTAAGGTCGCTGGCGGTGTCGGCAACCTTCGACGGCGAATGGAGAACTCAGGTCGGCGGGGGACTGCGGTCGCCGGGAGCAACGCCGACGAACGAGAGCATGTGGCCGGGAGACCAATAGTCGAAGTCCGGTGGTCGAAAACAACGCCAGAGGACAAATGCTGGCCGAGAAACGAACAGTGGTGAAGTCTGCGGTGACGGAAGCCGGTGTCAGAGAGGCCAGTCGACGGGGCCGGAAGTGATAGGGCCCGACGGATGATGTCGGATGACGCAGGCGGTCGGGTGATGCCGACAAATAAAATTTAAATATTGCAAAATTTGCAATTTAAATTTTATTTAAAAAAATGCCGATATAATATTTTCAATGCCGACCAACACAGAAATAAAACCCGAAACACTATAACCTGTGCAAAAAAAAATTTCTGCCGACGGGTAATTAAATGGCAGGTCGAACCCTGCAGAAATTTAATTTTTACCGGAACTATACAAAAAATTGCCCAAAAAATAGCCAATAATTTTTTTGATTTTTCTAAAAAAATTTGCCTTGATGGAGGACTTACAGGGATGATTATTTTCTGCAAAACTGTACGGATAGTACAAAAAATGCAAACCCTAAGATGTACCTCGAAGGCTCCCAAATGATATGTCTCCGATTTTCACGAATGGATAGGCAATCTATGGGTTTTGAGGCCTTTTGGACGCAATGGAGAGGTTGGAGAGAGCCTAATCTGCACCAGAAATTAGCATGGCTCCTGGGTAGAGCCAACTAGCCTACAACATAAAACCCTAAGCCTGCAAAGAACCTCGCACTCCAAACTTCCTGGATCTAGGGTTGATGTTTCAATGGACTAGCTCTGATACTATGTTGAGATGATGAATTGCACAGCCCCGGAAGCTCCAGAATCTTCAATGCAGGACTTTAGCCATGAAAGATAATCAACCACAAAAGAAGTGTTGCAACAATGGAATGCTTGATTAAAGATTCTATTGATATGATATGATATCTGATTGATATCTGGATATATTGATTGATTACAAATGTACAAGATGCCTGATTATATAGGCAAGAGCTAAACCCTAATATGCATGAGATGTTGCCATGTGTCTTGATCAAACAACATGTGACAACATGTGAACCCTAATGGTGATGATCATTAAATGAGGGGATAAGTTCTAGAAGGACAACTCATCTTCTAGAAGGAATCTTATCTCCTACAAATAAGGAAGGGAATATTATCCCATTTATTAAATGATTTATCTAATAATGCAACCTAGGACTTAATTAATTAAATGCAAGACCTAAGTTAACTTATGCTAGTGTAATAATTAATTAATTAATTACACCAACAGGAACTAGACCAATTCATTTTGTATTGTTGGCTATGTGAAGAGAATAAAAAGGAAGGATAGCTAGTTTATCCAACCTACCAAATTAAAGTAAACATGTATGGCCAAGGGCTATAGCCAACAATTCTAAATGGGTATGAACTATGCATGTTCTACCCAAATTATACATCCCAAGTAATGATTATGGAAAGGTAGGTAGAGGAAAATTTTGGCCAATAGATGACAAGCTTTGGTAAGCATGAGAGATAGAAACACTCCTACAAAATCACTTCCTCAACCTACCAAACTGAATCAACAACACATTGAAGAGGAGAGAGAGAAAATGTTGTTTTTGAACTTGGATAGAAAATATAGTTGAGGAAATTAATATATAATTGAAAAGTAATAATTATAGATTGAAGGGACAAGTGGGGAAGAGTAGGACGAAGAAGCAATATTAGATAGTGACAATGGGATAGATGAGGATTTTGGAGAACCCAAAAAACCATTTCTTTGTTGAACACCTAGAAGACTGAGAGGGTGGTGAATCAGTATTCTTTTAAACCATTTAAACAATTAGACATCCAACTCACATAGCATATTCAATTGCAGTATTCAAGGAAAGCATGAAAACATTCAACAACATCACATAACACATGAACTAGGATTTTTACGTGGAAAACCCGAAATGGGAAAAACCACAATGAGGATTAGCTCACAATATATTATAACCAGTTATAGTATATTACAAAATTTCTCACTATAGATGGAATCACTATGCAAGTGGACTCACTGTCCACTGAGAAATAAAAGAGATAGAAGAGATTGTGGCTCACAATCAAATTTGAACTGTTACAATTACATCTAACATATGCATGAAATCCAATTCCAGTGAAGCTCAGAATACAAACTCAAAACTCTTATTTGATTTGAATCAAAACTTTTATTTATTTTGTATTTGCATTAAATTCACACAATTCACATCCACACACTCTTATTCACATGTCATCATTCACAAAATACCAAAAAGGATCTAGCTTATATATCCAATTCACCTATAACATCAATTAGGTCGACCTAATTCGATGTAATATACAAAATGTAACTTTTCGGCTCAAGATCCTTCTATATATGCTTTGTGCCAAGATTCAAACCTTATAATAATTCAAAATAGGTCAGAAAAGACCTAAAATAACAACCACATAATTTCACAATACTTAATCAAGCTTCATATACCTTCAAACCTATTAGGTCAACACCATAGAAGACCTAATTACAAAATTCACCAACTATACATCAACATTTGAACACGTGGACCTCCAAACACCATACCAGCTGGAATATACATTCATTTGACACCTACCAACATCTCCTTAAAACCACAAAAACCCAAAACCTATCCGCAAAGAAGTGTGGATCCACCAACCCACATGCATTGTACTGGAAACGATTGTAATTGCTAAGTCAAACTTTTGTTACTCATAACTCCAAAACTAGAAACCTAAACAAGCTGAAATTCTAAAGTTAAGTTCTTCTACCATCCAGCAAAAATATACTAGAAGTGTAGAGCAAAAACTTCAACAATGGACCAATGGCGGACCCAATTACTGGATCCTTTGTACACAAAATCACTGATATTAACACTTAGTAAATTTCTTCAATATTTCTCTTCACCAGATCAAACCTTCTTGTAAAATTGTCTTTCCCAATAATCCTTAGACATGCTCAAGACACCCAAATTAATCTGCACCATAGTTCTTGTATCTAGATATAATGTTGACATCAATCACAACACTGCAATGCATAATTTTATGTACCTTGTGCTCATTCCAAATGCTCATGTTGCCAACAAGTGCATCAATAGCATCTCCTCATTCTTCCAATAATCTCCCCCTTTTTCATTAATGGAAACATGCCAAAATTATCTCCAAAAACATTTTCCCCCTTTGACATCAAGGGCAAAGGGTGTATGTACCAATCTTCATTTACATTGAATCTCCCCCTAAAAATTATATCCATATATACAGACTGAAAATTGAAGTAACTCCCCTTAAGAATGTTATGCACCAAAACCATATCAAAAACTTGTACAACATCACTCTATATACTATCCACATATGTACATTGGAATCTGAAAAAAATGAATTGAAAATGCATAAAAAGAAGTATAAATAGTTGTCAACTAGAAGAATTTGACTCTTGGATCTTTGCAATGTGAGCTTTCCATACTCATTTTCCCTCTTCCCATAACTTCTTGGTCATTCCAAGCATTCTATACCAGGTCTCTAGCTCCATCAGTATTTCTTCTCCTTCTTCTAGAGCGTTGGGTGCCAGATTGATCTTTGTAGATTTTTCAGCACTCAATAGGGCACTTGAAATAGATATGAATTTTGGATTTACTAAGTCCCTGAGATTTCCAAACTGCACAATGATTTTGTCCTTTTTTCCTTACATTTGGAAGTATTTCTCATGAAAATCCTCTATTGTTGATCTTATGCTTCCATCTAGGTCTTATGTAGGATCATATGCATTGGAAGCCTTATTTATTTGTGACTCAATCGATTCCATTTAATCTTTGATGCTCTTTGTGGCTTTGAGCCACTTCATACAATATTAAAATAGTGCCTTTGCTTCATCCACACAAACCTGCACATCCTTGAAACTATCCTTAATTTTTTTGTGTGCTTGAGCACACTTCTAAGTTATCTCCATCTTTTTGTCAGTTATCCTTTTTTTAACCTCATTTTCAATTTGTCTTGTATATTCTTTGAAGGAATCAATTAACAATTTAAAATTTTCCATACTAGAGAGTGAGTTGTCAATGCGTGCACCAAGTATGGCCTCCTGAAGAGTCTTTACAGCTTCATTCATTAGTTCTCCACTCTTTTGATGAGTCTCTATTATCTCCTTTTAGGTAGATGCATGGAATGCATCTCCCAACTAAAGATTGTGTCTAGGGGGAAACTTATCAAGGTCCACATTCCCCTATTGCATAGGTAATTGTAGCAGTTGAGTTGATACAAAACATTGGAATTGGAGTTGCATGCTTAGTGAGTTCTTCAAAGAATATTTGGAGGTGCTATAGGACTCACCAGCAGCCTTCACACTCTCCACAGTCTTTCAACTCCTTTTGCTTTTTACCAGAGCTCACTTGTGTCTCTACTTTTGTCTTTGCATCTCTAGATGCATCTTTTTTCTTTTCCTCATCATCCTTGTCAAAATTTTATTGGCCATATTTCTTCTTTGCATCATCACTCTCCTTTTCACCATCCTTATTTGTATTATCTTCAATAGGAGATTTATCTATGTTATCCTGAGGAGTAACTGTCTCTGGTTTGCATTGTATACTCTCAACATTCTCTAGAGAAGTATTCTCCTTTGTAACGTCTTCTTCGATCACTACTTCCTCAACAATCTTTTGTGCTTCTATATTCTCCTCAGGCTCCACATTCTCTTCTACTGCACCTTCCACTTTTGGAGGAATATTGTCATGCGCAATCTCTTCCTTAGTTTTATACTCATGTTGAGAACCGCTATACTTTACATCTTCTCCAATGTTCCCTTATGAAGCAAACGTCTCTTCTTGGATTTCCAGGGTCATTCCTAGCCTTTGTGCTAGGTCCAAAAACCTTATCCATTGTTTCCTTTTGAAGCCTTTCATGATCATTCTCATCTCTACTCATTAGGGTTGTCACCCTTTGTTTTGTCTTCAACTCTCTAGTGTATAGTTTGGCCAATGTGGCCTTATTCTCATTGGAAAAGGGAGAACTAACTTTATCGAATGCATAGGCCTTCAATTTAGCCTCTCTTTTTTAGCTTTTTGTATCCTATCTATCAAAATATTCCATAGTTGTGCAGGTATTTACTTCTCTATATTCCTCATATCAACCTCAAGAACTATAATATACTTAATAATAGCCTCTACTATGGTAGCTTTATCCACCTCATCAGCCTCATTGTATAATGCCACAGTTTCTGCTAACATATCATTTTGCACAATCCCATTAAATAGTGCTTCCAATTTCATTGGGTTGTGTGCTCTTACTAGAGGTTTCTTTTTTAGCTTCTTCTTTTCTTCCAAAGTCTTCTTCTCCTTTTTGAACATTATCTTCTTTTGTCTCATATAAATAACAAATGATTTATTTTCCTGCTCAATTTCATCCTCATTGTTTGTATCAATGATATCAAACTTCTTTTTAACACTTTCTTCACCTTGTGAAGTTGCACTTTTTCTCTTCCATACTAGTTGAGGTCCATCTTCCTTCTCTTCTTCTTCTTCTTCCATGTTAACACCTAAGTATTATTCTCTAGTGGCTTTCTCCTTAACTCTTCTCTTTATAGAACCAGATGGGTGTGTTTTCAGAGCAGCCTTTTCTTTCTTAGGCCTTGTAGTCTGCACAAATGGAGGGGACTTCTTCATTGGAGGACATTCAATTTTTTTTCTCTTCTCTCTTGTAGGAGGCTTAGTCCTGAAGGAATTTTGAATATTAGGAGGGGTGGTAGTTGTGAACTACCAAATATTTTTGTGTTTGATGAGCTTCCTGAAGCTCCAACCATTGCTCTTGCTAGTTCTGCTTGATCTTTTGTGAAACCCATATCCTCCACAAATTGTGCAATCATCTTTTTAACCTTCTTCATTATTGGTTTGATTTGCTTCATATGCACCTCCATTGATTTTTATTCATAGATGTTGTGACCGACAGATTAGTATGGGCTAACTACACTTGATCTATGAAGAATCGAAGCATATTTCAAGCCACTAACATCAATCCCAATAAGATCATTCAAATGAAAGATTTAAAAATACCTATTCTAAGCCATTGAAACTTATCCTATTGGGGGAGTGGTGTCGCATTGATGTGGAATGGTGACCCTTTCACAATCTCATGGATAAATGATCTTGTTCTTATCGATTCTATTGAAGAGAATCGACAAAACCGTTGATACATGTGTGATGAAACATGATTTAAAATTAAACTAACATGATGCAAGCTATTTTAACATGATTTATGCTAATATGATCGATATGGGTATACACAAAGCTAATCTAAACGGATTTTAAGCTAAAAAAGATTGAAACCCTAATTCATCAATAAGCTAAATGTATGCATCTATGCTATCATGGAATCCATTAATGGAAGCTAAGCTAATATGCAAGTAAATTAACCTAAAATGATGTTAAATGTGAGTGCAAGTGCAAATGATTTTAACATCATAAGTTTGTTGTTAAAAGGTGGATACATTTATCTCCAAATAGTGACCTATTTATAGGACAAATGAGAAATGAAGGGTTAAGATTAAAAAGGTTAATCAATGGTCAAAAGGGGAGGAAGTATGAAACATGGATCCAGGATTCTCATCGATGGATGAGAAACAATGATCACATGGATCAAGGAAAGAATCAAGGGTTGATATTCTTCCAAACAAACACACATTCAAACTTGCACAAGAAGTCTTGTAAGCTAACTTGCACATGAAATATTGTAAGTTTGTTATGGAGGAGAATATTCATTTTTTCAAATGAGTGGAGAAAGAGAATATTCTATGGAATATTCTCATGGGTGTGGGAAATAGATATTTAGCAAATTAAATCAAAGTTTTAATGTGCAAAAGGGGAAAGAATATTCTATGGGAATATTCCTTTTGGAGGAATGTAGAAAGGAGGAATATTCCCTTGCAAGTTGGGGGAATTAGATTTATTAGTAATTTGATAATTAAATAAGGTTTCAATTATGCAAATTAGGGGAATTTCATGTTATTCATTAAATAAAGTGATTTAATGAAAAAGGGGGAAGTGATATGATATTTAATTAAATAACTTAGGGTTATTTAAGTAAATAAGAGGACTTAGGGATTTAAATTAAATAATTAGATTTATTCAATTTAATAAGATGAAATGTTAGCATGAAAGGAGGTGAATTAACCTAATTGGGTCAATTAGATTAATAGTTGAAAATGACACAATTAATTAAATAGATTAAGAGAAAATAAGATGGGTTTTAGGAGGAAATGATGTTAGTATACCTAATTTGAGTGCACAATATCATTTAGGACATTTTTAAGTGTTTACATTTTCCCCCTCTTTGAAGCTAGGTACCTGTTACGTTGGTTCAAAGACTAATGCTTTTTGAATTAAAACCCTTGCTCAGATCAAAAAAAAAAAAATTAATTTTTGGATGCCTCACTATTGCTCCAACAGAAGGAATAAGCTGGTTCCCTACCCCCTCTAGAAATCAGGTGAAAATTTTGAATTTTGGGTTATTTTTTGATAAAGGTAAAATGTTGCCCCAAGGGTCTAAAAAGGCTTCGGGATGCAAAAAATATGCCAAAGATGCAAAAAATGGTGCAAAATAAGCTTTAGTTTGGAAAGATCAGTGAAAATGGTGAAAAACCCTAGTTGCATGGTTAAATTAGGGCAAAAAACCCAATTTTTTTGGCTTAAATAGGTGATGAAGGATCACTTTCAATTCATTTATGCATTCACACCTTAGACAATTCTTGCAATTTGATCTCTGACCTCCTAATTAAATGGCACAACGAGTGCTTCCTCTTCACCTTTTGGACTAGGTTCGAGAGTACTAGCGGAAAGCAGACGTAGGACCCTAAGTATGCGACTCGAAACTTGCCTCGATTTTTGCTTTTAGGTGCATTTAATAGGACGTCAAAGTTAGGTTGATAGGTGCATCATTGTATAGCAACACTTTTGAAGCATCAAAAGCATCACTATTGATTTTATAGCAATGCATGCTCTGTTTAGCAGTGCACCCCAATTTTTTATTCCAGCAACACATATGAATAGAGGGTCATGGGGGTAATATAGTGATGCATTGGCTTTTTTAGTTCAACAATGCTTGAAAGAGGTGGGAGATGCATGTAACAAATGGCAACACACCATGAATTTTTGGTATAGCGATGCACAAAAATGTTGACTTGCTATTGAGAATAGCAACGTGTGTCACCAAATTGGTGACACACCCCTAAAATGAATATAGCGACGCATCCAAAAATCAAGGACGCTATGATTTCAAAGATGTGTTTGATGTTTTGGATTCTGATCCCTGTCGCCAAGTTGGTGACACACCCCTAAAATGAATAGAGCGACACATCCAAAAATCAACAACGCTATTGATTTTAGCAACATGTTTGATGTTTTGGATTCCAAGTCTTAATTTTTTATCAATTTTTTGAATATGTGTGTGTGATGCATGTAGGAGGATCCTTCGCCATTGGTGTCATGTGAGCATTAGTTTGACCTTTTAGCAGCTATGAGAGATTTTGATGACTTGGAGGTGGAGCAGCTGGGGAGGCTAGGGTTAGGCTTAGTTGCTTTCTTACCCAAGTTCAGGACCCATCATTCCATGATGACGATGCTAGTTGAGAGGTGGCACAACAAGACCTCTTCATTTCACTTGCCCACTAGGGAGGTGACCGTCACATTAGAGGATGTGTGGTGCATACTGCGATTGCCTATCCATGGTGAGCATGTTATCTATGACCTAGAAGTCAAGAGAGATACATGCCTCTCCCTTCTACACAAATAGTCGGTTGTTCTGATCAACTCCTAGATTGATCTAGATTTTTATCGTGGTCAGGTGGACACATTTAGATTGTTCATTCCAGCTCTAATTTGTGGCATCGTTGCTCCAAACCGACATGGCAAAGGTTTCATTCCCATATGGGGCTTGGCATGGGAGAGTATGATCTGAAGGGACATCATGTATTCCTAGGGTTCAGTTCTCCTTGCCTCCTTGTATCATGATATGCACAAGGCCGTCTACCAAGAGGGTAGGAGCATCGGAGCAAGGGCGACTTTACTTCACATATGAGCATATGAGCACATTGCATTGCTAAGGCCCTTGGTTGTTCTAGCCGATATCCATGAGGATGAGCCTCTCATTTTTTGATATAGGGTGTTGATGACATTGTAGCATACGAGCCCCATAGGTTTACCATATTGGTGTTGTTTCATTGATGACATGATGGTGTTCAGATGGAGGTCATGGCTACAACATCCACGATGGTATGATGATTAGCAATAGCTAGATTTTTCTAGACAGACTTGGTACATATAGGGTCGAGAGCACACAATTATCGAGTGATACCTCCCAGACCACATTGCTCACCAGTTTGGGGAGGTACAAGATGTGTCTACAGATGATTATACTAATATTTTTTCTAGGGCTGAGAGAGGTACAATGGGGATCCCCTATTGATCCTTTTGTGGTGATTAATAATTTTAGACAACTCATCCCACAGTTGTGGGCATATGATCAAGGCCTTCTAGATGTAGGCATGCCTCCAGCCTATGATGCATGGTTCAGGAAACCTACATGCCTGACAGATCTAGTGGGGGGATACCTCAACAGATCTAGTGGGGGGATACCTCAAAGGAAAAGGAAGAGGCAGAGGTAGGGGCTGAGGCCAAGGTGGTAGCCAAGATGGAGGCAGGGATGGTGGACAAGGTGGAGGCCAGGACCAAGAGTAGGACAAGTTCCTGGTGCCAGGTGATGAGAACCAGCAGCATCCAGATCAAGCATAGGTGCCAAGGTGGAAGGATGGGCATGATGCATAGGTTCTGGGGGCACCACAGCCTCCTCCACCTCCACAACTAGATGCACAGGAATAGGCACAGATTCAGGCTCTCACTATAGAGAGAGATTAGCTACAATAGTAGTTGTAGGTTGTGAATGCACAACAAGATCATGAGGTTCAGTTTGCTTCAACAACTGGACATACAACTAGCCCAGGAGATTAGGCGGAGACAACAGTTAGAGGTAGTGACAGCTGCATCGCAAGGCCATACTATATCTACTAGGCTATACAAAGAGGCAATCACTGAGGTAGCCTACTACCAGATGCACTATTAGTGTGATGCTCCTCAAGGGATGTGATAGCTTGATTTCTCACAACAAAGCGGAGCACCACCTAGAGTTGATGATCAACCATCAATTAGGGGTGAGACGAGCGGACACCAGGGCTAGCCTGCTTATTCACACACTTTTTTTATTATTTCCTGATTCTTTATATAGATATACATTCATGGGCTCATTTTTTATAGCCTCATGGATATTGTATTTTTGATTGATATAAATATTGATTTAGATATTGTATTATGATAGTCACCATTTTTTGATATATATATGAGATGATCTAGATTCAATGTGATGTGATGTTCTCTTCATTTTGTGCTCATGAATGTATGGATGCATATGATGTGATATGATGTGATATGCTTTATATCTTATGATTATGTATGGATGTAATGTGATGGATGCACTTCTTTTTCAGTATATTTTTGTGACATGTTATGGGATGCATGCTATGATATGAAGATGTTATGCTTATGCAAATGATATGGATGCATTTATTTTTGTGTACTTTTCTATGCAATTTATGAGATGATGATGTATGCATGGATGTGGATGTATATATGGATAATGTAGATGATAATGTGATAGATGCTTATGATATGTGATATGTATGCATGTTGATGATTTGTGGATGCAGGATGGATGCATTCATAACACTACAGTATTTGGGTGCAATTTTCTACGAACATTTGTTGAATTTTTGACAAAAGATTGTCGAAATACCGACGAACAACTGAACCAATTTTCATCGACACTTTTGTGTCGAACTTTTGAAAAACTCTAAAAACATTGAAATATTGACCTAACTTCGTCGATTGTCAAGAGATCATGTTTTCGTTGCAATTGTGACAAAATTTCTATTCATCAGAAACTTTCGTCAGTGTATTTTGTCGAAATGTCGATGATTAGGCACTACTATCTTTCATCGGAGGTACAACATATGTGTCAAACTTTTTGTATTTCGTTGATGGTTTTCGTTGGTGTTGTTTGTCAAAATTTTGATGAAACTATGCAAAAAAATTTTAAAAAAAATTCTACATCATAGATTATCATGTCAAAACAGGGTATGGACATCCATCATGTCATCTCTTGGAATGTAATGATTGTAGAATATTCTAATGATGTCTACACTTTTGACAGATGGTTTGATTTGTAGCTGCATGACCTGGTGTACATAAACACTATTTATCAACATATTGCCACTTGATGAAGTAGACTCATAAGATGGTCTTGAAGTTTTAAAAATTGAATGTCTTTTGTAAATATATTTGTAAGTTGTTTCTAAGTTTGTATATACCTCAAATATACTTCTTTTTTTTTAACCAAATATAAAATGAAATGATATTTCAAATCATTTTCTTTAGTCCTACTATTGCGGATACAATTCTTGGACATCTTAATTGTACTTATGTTATTGCAGAAGATTATTATAAGCTAAATTTATTTCTCCCCAATTTCTTCTAGAAAATTTTGAAGTCATTCTTAAATGTATCTAGAAAAGTGACTGCAATATACTCAGTTGAACTATAGAAGAAAGATATTTTCACATCCATGTGATGTATGCTTTATTTCTTTTGAGCTTCTATTGAAATCACCACTCTTTTGGTCTCTTATTTTTATAATTGTATAAAATTCTCTTCATAATCTATCATATATCTTTGTGTGAACTAGGTCTTGTTTTTCTTGTCTTTTCCTTATCCTTGATTGCTTTTATTAATTACACCTTCATTCTTTATGGTTTTTAATTTAAGATAAATTTATCCAAATGTGTCTCTAAGTATTTTATCATGAGACATAAGAGATCCTACTAAGTGATCAAACTTGAGAGTAGTCAAATCTTTACTTTCCTTAATGACTATTACAACATGATTCTACATTGGTGTTAGAGATTTTAACAACTTTTAAACCACAACCTTTTGTTCATAGTCTCTATCAAAGTAGTCATCTTATTGATCACATCTTTTACTTCTACACAATAATCACCCACTCTCCCAACTTTTTACCTCTTCAAATTCTCTCTTCAATATTTGTAGGTTGACAATTTTGACTTGCTCACTGTCTTGATAAGCTTCTTGTAGATTTTTTGAAGAACCTTTGTTATCTTTGCACTTACAATTCTTATGATGCAGGAGTATCCCAACGATCCGTATCCACCAAAAATAGTTTGACTTGATTTTCATCCATTTAATTTTATTTTTGTTAAATAATATTACATTCTTTTTAATTGTCTCCTTTACAAAGGACAATATCTTAAAGAGTCCCCAGCCCTAAAAAATAAACACAATAGAAAAAACTAAACAAACACTTATCCTTTCATGTATTTAGCATGAACTTAATTTCCCCTCATGCATTCAAGATGGAACAAATGTATCATTCATAAAAAATTTAAACATTAAACTCCATTAAAAAAAATTGGTTAAGAATAACATCCATCTAAAAAAAATAAGTTAGAACTTCCAATTTTAAGATTCTAAAAACAAGGGAGTGGGGCCAATAGATGGGTGAGTGTTAATTTGAAGATGTTTGAGCTATACTTCCATGGTGGTGTACGCCAACACCATTGATCAACAAGTCTTCTGGAGACCTCTAAATTATACTCTACTCCTCCACAACTTTGCTAATGAAAACATCAAAAATTAGGGGTGCTTGGGGTATCATGGGGAACAATACAGATGGGGAAATTACTTTGCATTAACTAGAACAAGTTGATTGCCAATTATTGGGGATATGACCACCAAGTTAGACACTAAACAGTGGTTACGGGGGCAGAGAGGTGATTGTACTTATCGTGGTTTGTCCATGAAGTCTTCCCTTAGGATGCTCCTTTAGTTATCTATGTATCTAATAGGCTTGAATTACTCTTTCCATTTAACTTATGAAAGTTCATAAATAGCTTATGCTTGACCATCATAATAATGTTTGTATCAAGCTTCATTTACTCTTACTGCCCTTGATAGTCAAACACTGTCATTTTCAAGGTATGACTATCATGCTTTATATACCTCTACCTCCAAAATTGTGCATTTGGCTTTCAATGATCATAGTCATGGTGTTGTTCACAATTCCTTTGTTTAAGCACTTAAAATATTTACCAAGCATATGGTAGTGTCCTTTAAAGTGTTGTCCTCTATCAACCACATAGGAACCTTACCTACTATCATAAATCACCGATTTATACATATGGTGGACTGTACATACAAAGGTGACTGACCCAAGCTCTTGTCAATTTAATATATTCCTTAGAACAACCTATTTGAGCCTTCATAGTGATTGTCTTCTTTTCTTCTCAAGGCTTCATAGTCACTATCATAGTTCATTTGATATTCCTTAGCCTAAAAATTATGGGATTTGTTTCAATATGACTGAGAGTCACATTAAATGTTTTCCAAGTCTTTGTATATTGGTATAGTTAAAATCCTTTATAACAATCTTCTAAAAATTCCTCCAAACTACCCTCATAACTTAGTTATACATTGATTGTTCCTTTGAATTTGTTCTTAAATAAGCTTTCTCCAAGACCCTACCTAACCATGAACCATAATTGTCTCTCCTTAATACATGACTGCCCTTGGAATGTTTTATATTGTATTTCTTTGTGCCTCCTTTTCTTGCATTCTAGATGCTCATAATGATTTTTTTCAACTATTTTATGCCTCCCTTATGTAAGACTATCCTCATGGCTTTTAAACTGCACTTGATTTTCTTTTTTCTTTTTTTTATTCGAGGGGTAAACGCTTTTAACCGGAGCTATGAACCGGATACAACCATTCAACAATACCACCCCAACGGGGTTTGAACCTTGGTGGCAAGAACAACAATGCCACCTATAAACCAACACACCATGCCAATACCGGCAAACTGCACTTGATTTTTCATACAACTAGCTATGATATTATTTATCTAACTGTGATCCTCTTGAATGATAGTGATCCTCTATGATCTACATACCCAAGAAAATGATCTCTTTGAACTTGACTTCCCTTATGGTATATTTCAAGGTTATATCCTTTGTCCATGTGAACTTAGGACTACTCATTTGAAAGTATTTCCCACTCTTCCATGTATATTGTGGCTTGACTATCATTAGACTGCCTTTTATTGTCCTTCTTGCTTCATTTCCTTCTACCTATGACCAAAATTATCACATAATTCTTCCCCTCTTTAGACTGTTTGGAATGACTATCCTTTTGGGCATTCCAAAATTACTAGAACAAATAATTTAGTAAGTATAGAATCTAAAAGAAAACTCATCCATCCATCAACGTGTAGAATTCAAGTAAAGGAAGTAATATCTATATGCATTTTCTACATCTTAGACCTTCCAATTTATACAACATATAACATTAATCATTCATTCATCCATTAATAACATATAACATTCATTCATTAACATATTCACATTCATTCATTCATCCATTAATAACATATAACATTCATTCATTAACGTATAACATTCATTCATTAACATATAAAATTCATTCATTTAGTTGTTACATATTATCAAAAATATGGTTGTCATAATATGATTACAATCACTTTTTTTTTGTTTCTTTAATTTTGAATCTAAAAAAAGTTGAAGTGGAGTATCATTTTCTAAATCATTTGTCCCCCCATTAGTTGTTCTGCCCTCTGCTCATGATATTAATGTACGCCTAGTTGTATATTGATCACAATGTGGAGGCCGCTTCAAGGAGGGGTCTTCTGCAATAACAAAGAAATGTTAAATTGATATGTTTTGTTATTATTGTTACAAATATTTTATTAATTAAAAGAAAATTAGAGTGGTTCTCTTTACCTGATGGGGCCACATCATGTTACTAATCTTGTCGTATAGCCTCATGCTTAACATGCTGAACACCCTCTAAATCCTGATCTGGAGTTGAAACACGAAAGGTTACATTAATGAATACACCAATTGCAATTAAATATGTTTAAAAGAACATTAGAGTGGTCCTCTTTACTTGATGGGGCCACATCATGTTCCTAATCTTCTCTAGCCTGATCATGCTCAACATGTTGATCACACTCTACATGCTCTAAAGTTGAAACATGAAAGGTTACATTAATTAATACACCAATTGCAATTAAAGATGTTTAATTATATTAATCCATACTACATTTTGTATAGCACATGAATACATCCAATACCGAAATGCACACCATGACCTTCATTTGCAAGTTGTGCTCCACCCTCACCAGGCTGCATTCCAATGTCAGGTGCAGTATTATCATTGTCTGTCTGTTTAAAAAAAATAGGCACATAATTACTTTATGTTGGAAATTAATATTGAATAGATTGCACAAGAATTCAATTTTAAATAAACTTAATTGAGTTTATTTACCTACGTGTTGGATGCAGTGGAAGATTGTGTTTGCCCAGTTAAGACTCTTAGGCATTTAACCATGACTTCGTAGCCATGCTGGAAGGAAATCTTCATTTCCTCTTCTATGGGCGCTCTGTTGAATTCAAAGCCCTGCATTTTTGCATAAGATCATGAATTTTGCTTCTATGGTGTGATGAAACTAAAATTGTTTGCAATTTATTATTTGGATGTAATATTTCATTTATTGATACTTACAATTCTTACGGCTAATTTCATATAACCACCAGAGCCAATTTTGTGCTACACGTATTTTTCTAGTCTTGCCTTTGTTGCCTTCGATGTGTTGGGCAGCCTATGAAAAGTTTGAAATACATTAGATTATGTAAGAAAAAAGAGTAATCAATATATAATTACATTGTTGATAGTATCACATACCTTCCTTGGCCCAGTGGTGTCTTTCCTTTTTTCTTTTTAGCCTTCTCCTTTCCATTTGAAACCAGGTCCTTCCACTCCCTCTTTGTAATCATGGGGGGACACTTGTACTTTTTGTTCTTCTCTAAATGTGACCTATATTGGTTCCTCACATACTTTAGATATGTACCAGCTTTCTTAAGGACCTTCGTTCAGTTGAATGTTTTATCACCGAACAACACAATTAAACAGTTAATGAGCTCATCTTTTAAATCTTGATTTTGGGCATTCCATCGTGTACGTATGGTGGGCCCGGAGAGCTCCAATGTTATATCACCTAAATGTTTATAAAAAACATCATTTCCTCCAAAATGATCATGGGATCATTAGCCTAAAAAGAGTGATCAATAAGTAAATTTCAATTGGATTATATATAATAATAATTAAAACATTTTAAATTACCTGGGATCTTCTCTATCTTTATGGGAGCGAAATCCTCAGTCACCAAAAATGTGACTGGCAATGTTCTTGTACTAGTAATACGAGAAGATCCAAGAAATACTGCTAAAACATCACCAACACTAGTGGCCTCTGCATCACCAGTACTACTCGATGCGTGCATGCTATGTGTTGTCAACATTTCAATCAACAATATAGGCACAGATGATGGGGTCAAATGATAATGTGATGTATGTGCAGAAAGATCAGGATGGACACTTGTACCAACCCCTACTCTACGGGCAACACCTATAGTACCCTGATCATGGGAAGCAGAATCATGAGGACGCAAAAAATCATGTAAAAACAACACATATTTAGTTCATGACATAAAAGATTATAAATTATAAAACCATGAATGAACTTATGTTATAATTAAAGACCTCATGACAACTTACTTTCAATTTTTGTACTCTCTCAGTCAATATTTTAACTTTCTCTCTTATCTCATTTGTTTGAGGCACTATGAATAACAATTGAAGGATTTCTTCATTGCATTTTTTTTGTGTCTTCCTTATCATATCAAGAGGGTTTGTTGAATATGTGATGTCATCATCCAATAACAATGACTGCACCTCGACCCTATGGATGCTCTCCTCTACTGCTGGTGCCTTTCCCCGATCAGCTGTCTGCAACAAAAATATTTAAAACATTATCGAAATTAACCCAATAAACTTATGAAAAAAACATAATAATAAAACATTTTGCTCATATCTAATTTGTACAATTAAAATGAGGTAAACCTATCAGGTAGAAGCACCTAAAGATTCATCACGATCTGTGGTCTAGGCTGGAGCCTTCCCCGTACGATCAATATCCTGCTGTGACAAAAAATAAATATAAAAAAACATTACTAAAATGAAACCAATAGACTTACAAAAATAATAATAATAATAATAATAAAATGGTATATTGGAGTCATTAATTGGAGGTTGGGTAAAATGGTATATACTACATACCATCCCCCTAGTAACTTTCTTTGTATCTAAGCGATTTAAATTGTAATCGATTAGCAACTCTTCCCCTGTAATTATTGATTTTATCACACATACGAATACACGGTTTCCCTCACATGCCTCGAATATGCAATTGGGTTGCTTATTTGTTGACCTAGGTCGTGTACTATTTATAAACCCTACAATATTCCCTGATGCTTCTAGCCTTCTGTCAATATACACAACCACTCCTTTATTTTTATCCTTATCTTTTAGCTGTATATAATTTGTTGACAGTGCATACGTACACATACTTCGTGTATATCGAACCAACTACATCCAATCTTTGTAACTGTAACAGGGTCTGACATTCTCCATCAATTCAGTAACTTTTTTGTAACAGACCTTTATGCCATCCATGCAAAATAGGCCCAAACCATGTAATGACGATGGTGCTATGCGATATATCCTCTCATTGACACAAAAATCAGTGTTTATTGGAGGAAGTTCCCTGGGTACCCATTGTTTCCATAGATGTTTGTACCTCAAGGACACCTCGATGTTGCCTATGCTCTCATCATCATAAGAACATGACCCCCCTTCAGCAAGAAAAAATTCCATGTGTTTACGGAATTTTCTTCTAATCTTTTGACCTCTAGTTGATCTCCCTCTTTTAGACCTACTACATGTCTCGCTTTCCTCTTCTCTTCCTAAATTTCCCTCGCTTGAGGAGGATAGATCTGAAAAATACCTATTTGGTGGTACCTACACTCATAAGGATGTTGGATGAAGTTCTTTCATGGTGATTTGATCCCAAGGTGACATTATGATTAATCTATCATTTCATCACTAGAATTTGACTGGTTATAAGGTAATCAAGTCTTGATAGATTGCAAGTTATTGTTACTACCGTCCAAATGTGTCCATCACAAATCAAATAAATGTATGAAGGAGATTGTCCCTTGCAATTAATGACTTTAAACTTTGTAACAAGTGTTAAATGTGACTATGGTCTACCAGTTACACAACCAAGGCCTCAAATGTATTGTGCAGAAGAATGGTTTCACCATACATAATATTTTGGTTTAAGTTGTCTTGAAAAAGATGAATTAGAACACCAATAGACATAATTTAGGTGCACGTGTGAGGTGGTTTAGTTGTCCACTGATAAATTCCATATGTCTAAGTGGTTAATGGGGAGGGAGTGTGTTCTAGGACTGGTTAAGTCATCATAAGTTTATGCTTTGGCAATAAAAATTGTTTAAGTCATCTTAAATCTTCCTATGTCTAATTGCTTGGAGACTTTTGGTATGTTTTAAGGTAGGATGAGTGGTTGCATCAATGTTCTAGTTCTCTATGAGAAGGTTTAAACATCTTCAAATAGTGAAAGTTAGTGCTCATAGTCATTTGAAACAACATTTTGATTCTTCAAAGGCTTCTAGTAGGTTTTGAGTCTTGGTGATAAGTTTCAATGTAATCACAAGGTCACCATCCTCACTTTGTAAGCTTAGTGCACCTTGGAAGATTAAAGAATCAAAATTCCATGATGAAACCAGGTGCTTGAGGGGAGTTTCCTTGGTGTTTTTAAATGGTTTTGATGCCTTTTGACACCTCTTGAAGGCTCTTTGTATTCAGGCTTGTGGAAGTTATATTAACTTACCTTAACTAGGCAATTAGGTGTCTAAATGATGTTTTGTTAGTTCCCAACATACAACCAATTAAAATTTAAGTTGTGGGACATCAGGAAGGTTGGTTGAAGATATAAATAATAAATAAACCTCTCTTGGTTGAGGCATGTGGGTTGATGAATCATTTTGAAGTTCTAATGCAAAAGCTTGTTGTTTTCTGGAAAATATGTGTGTAAATTTCATGTTCTACTTCGTGGTACGGCCTTTGTACATACTATACGGGTAAATTCCTATTATGGTTGGATAGAGGGAATACTTTCTTTCTTTTGGAGGTGATTTGACAAGTTTTCATTGAGTATAAAAGAATATATCGCCATTTTAGCAGGAACTAGTCTGGAAATCCTCAAAACTAGGGTTTTGATTGAAGAATGGCTCTTTCTTCCATCTCCATGTTGTAATAATGCTAATTCTTGGTGGGATGAAATATATTTGTGTATATTTTCATATTTTTAGGGTTCTGGATAATGGCATGTTGTGTGGAGGAAGTTTTGCAATGTTCTAGGCCTAGCATCCTCATGTGACAGGCCTAGATTGTGAAGCAAAAAGTTGAGTTTTGCTTGTTTAGGGTGATTTTAACTATGAAGGAACTTAGAAGTGATATAAATTGGTTTAACTACCTATAAGAACTTGTTTCAAGGCTTTGGGGTGAAGGGGAGAGCCTAGATAGTCAAGTGTCTTGTTGTAGCCTGACAATTAGGCCTCTTGGAGTAGTGTTGTTTTGGTCCATTTCTCTTTTACTATCCACTGTCAAGAAAGAAGGTTTTGAGAATTTGTAGAGGAATATATTACTTGCCTAATTTCAATGGTTTGGACTTGATAGAATCTTATATGTGGATTTTATTTTTACTATCCTACCCGGGAGGGCTACAAGCCTTTTAGTGGTAAAGAGGCCTAGTGGTTAGAGCGATGAGAAAATATAGTTTCCTAAGTGAAAACTTGAGTGTCGTGGTTTGGTTTAGTCCTATTTTACATGATACAAGTGGATACAATCCCTCTTGATTATTTGAGTACAAGAACCCTAGTTGGGGGGGTCTTTTCCTTGAAGGAATAATGGATTGGAAAGGTCCACTTAAAGAGTATTTGAGAGAGATGTGCTAAGTTGGTGGTAAAGAGGCCTAGTGGTTAGAGTGATTGGAAAATGGATTTTCCTAAGTGAAAACTTGAGTGTCATGGTTTTTTTCGGTCTTATTTGACATGATCCAAGTGGATACAAGCCCTCTTGATTGTTTGAGTACAACAACCCTAGTTGGGGGGGTATTTTCCTTGAAGGAATAGTGGATTGGAAAGGTCCACTTAAAGAGTATTTGAGAGAGTTGTGCTAATTTTTTGGTTTGATCATCTAGTTCATCATCTAAAGAAGCTTCCCCTGCTCACCAGTTCCTCTAGAAATTTATAGTGATTAGTTGTTGTCATCCTTTTTTTAATAGAGGATTTTATGTCATTCTAGAGTTCTCTTTATTAATGAATATGGGAACATGAGTCTATGTTGATATCTTTTTCATTGAAAGATAAAGAATGAGAGGTACCTATTCCATCAAAATCATTTGAGACATGATCCCATCCTCATCCCTTATATCATATCTTTGGAAGTGTAAACCTTGATAAATGAACAGCTTTGGAAGTTTTGAAAAGGATGAATACTATGAATGAAAAGGCATGTATAGGAAGCTATGAAGGTGGTTCAAATTTCCTTTAAGATCCAAGGTTGAAAAGAAAGAATAGTGACAAATGCATTAGATAGCAGATTTGAAGATTAAAGAGTAGTCTTCTACAATAGGATCAAGTAGAAAAAAAACCTTTTAGAGCATTTGTTTAAATCCTCATTAGGGTTCAAATGGCAATCTGATGTAAAGGAAAATGTGAAAGAAAATGGTGCATTCTAAAGAATAATAGTGGGGTAGGTCTTGTATGATGTCAAAAGGGGAGATTTGGGACTGTGATGAAATAAAAAATCATATACATGACACTCCATGAGATTAAGCAGCTAGAAGACCTTAATTATTTTCTTGAGATTTTTTGGAAGCTATCTCATTTGTGATGGGAGTTTTTTTGGTTGTTTGTGCACATGAAGGGAAGTTTGAATGCACTATCATAGGATTTTACCTTGATAACTAAAAGTGTGATAACCAAGAGTAGGTTGATTCACTGCCATGAGACCATATTTCTTTGAGGCATTTTTCCAAACAATTCTCAGCCTTGTCTATGTTTCTTTCTATAGAATGATACATAAATATTTATTCACTTTCTTCTTCAAAAATCATGTTATGCAATCAAGAGTTTTAAAAGAAAGAGTTTTAGAATATGGGAAATTTTGTTCTTAGGTCCATCTTTGAACCCTCGATTCTACCCTATGCAATGCTTCAGCCAATTATATGTTAAGGTGGTTAGAATTTTAAAATATCTCTACTTAGATGTGAACTTTTATCCCTCAAGACCTCAAATCTTTGGGTAATGTGTTGCAAGTGGAAGAAACAAGGTCTACTCTTCCCCATCTTAACTCTAGGGTTTTTATATCTCTCAAATCTGATGAGTGTATTCTACATATTTTGTGCTTTCAATTGAGTGATAATAAAACTAAACATTATATTGAAGTTTTGATAGGTTTGAATGCTTTTTTTCTATGTAAAATGGATGGTCATCAAAGAAGGCATGGCCCAAAAATTCTTAAGAATATTAATAGACTTCTAGCTAATAGAATTTCATCCTTGATTGTGTAGGAAATAATAAAATAGACAATAGAAAAATTTATGAGAATGAATTTGATACTTTAGATGAGATTCTTGAAAAATTGGAGGACTCTCATTCTAGTGAGGCATATGTTGGTATCCTTGAATATATGCCTTTTTTCAACAATGAGCTTGCTCTTCTTGTTTTTTTTTCAAGGATAATTCTAGGTAATAAAAAAATGCCCAAGAGCTTTCCTCAAAGAAATGTGGTCTCATGGTGATGGAAAATGCCTCAATGGTGATGGAATGCCATGACAAGCCATATACAAGGCAGTGAACTATTTGAAAAAATACCTCAAAGAAATGTGGTCTCATGGTGACAATATTTCGTCACCATGAGACCACATTTCTTTAAGGTATTATTTCAAATAGTTCACTGCCTTATATATGGCTTATCATGGCATTCCATCGCCATTGAGGCATTTTTTAAAACAATTCATTTCATCTTCTATGTTATTGCTTACTATTATGCTTAGACAATTTCTTTCCAAGCATCCATAGCTTGTTTGAAAGCACCTGTTTTAGGATTTTAGCCATAGCATTAAGGCAGTGAATTGTTTAATAAAATGCTTTGGTAGTCATGTATGAAAAAATTCGTAGCATAGCAAGGCAATGAACTGTTTGAAAAAATGCCTCAAATAAATGTAGTCTCATTAAGATGGAATGCCATGACAATCCATAGCCATAGGCATTCGTCATGGAATTCCATCACCACGAGACCACAATTCTTTGAGGCATTTTTCCAAATAGTTCACTGCCTTGTCTATGCTATTGCTATTATGCTTTGATAGATTTTTCCCCATAGCTTGTTCAAAGCACTTGTTTTAGGCTTTTAGCCCATAGCAGCAAGGCAGTCAACTGTTTCATAAAATGCTTTGGTAGACATGTATGAAAAATGCTTTGGTTGTTTGTTTTGTTTTGAGTGGTATTTAGTGGTTTTAGGTGTTGAGTATTAAACTATAGTAGCAAGTAACTTTGTAAGGAGAGGAATTTGTGGCAAATGAATCTTCCATGCTCCATGCAATGTCATAACTTGAGAAGCATCCATATAAGGAAAGAGCATGTGATTTAAGAATGAGCATGTGATTTAAGAATGCTAACAATATCAAAATTGCAATACCTGGTGATGAGGCCGAGTATGAAAAGGAAGAAACATGACACTACGGTATAATGTGAATGCAAAATGTTGATTCAATCAGATGTTTCATATAATGTATAGTTACTAAGGTGAAATGAACACAATATAATGGACCACCAGCATTGAAGACAAACCAAATCAAATCAAAAACCCTAT